>WEKX01020279.1:595316-693448 GCA_013390025.1 Pitta sordida
TATAGCTCATGATTCAGCAAATCTGTAGGCCTAAGTATCTCCAACCTTTAAAATAAATCTCATTGAAATCCATATTTGTTATAACCACATTTAAAAATTATGTATTACATATTGTGAAAATTAATTAAATTTTTGTTACTTTGATTCCTCTTTTTTGAGGAAAGAAACTTGACAAAAAAGAATTTTCAAAAGGCTTTGTCAAGCCAGAAATAATTTCTATAACAAGTAATTATCAGGCATACCTTTGAGTTCAGTTTGGAGAGTAAGTAAATCCTGCTTTAACTCGTTCTTCTGCAGCTGGAGTGCATTTAACTGAACATTTTTATGTTCCATTGACTCCATTTCTAAGAAAGAATACATTTTAAATTAAAATACATTGCAGTTTTAGCAGTCACGATACCATCTTAAACAGTCTCAACTACTTCTACTGAACTTCAGCTAGTCAAAAAGAGCCTCGAATATAAAATTAATATAAACTAAAATCAGTAATATTAAACACAGTTCACAGGGAATTATATGTCATCCAGTGTATTCATAGCTATAAAAGAAAATTATTTTTATTGTTATTAAGATGTTTAACTTTTTGTGCCTGGGCATAAAAAGAATGTTTTGCTTTAGAGTTACTTCAGCTATAAGGAAAGGAAGATGACTCATTGAATAGGTGGAGAACAGACACCTCTCAGCAGGACTAAAGAAAATCCTCTAATTTTTTTAGTGTTAAGGATATTTGAACTTGACCATTGACAGCATCTGGTATTAATTGTGATTGTTTTTCTAACAACTGGAGGTCCTCCCATAATTTCTTTGTTAAGAGTTACTTAAACTTTTCACTCCAGTATTGTCAGTGTGATCAGGACTGCAGCTGACAAAAAGACACACCAGTTGTACTTCAAAAAAGATGCAATTAAAGGATGGAGTCGAGACAACTGAACTTAAACAAGAATGTCAGTCATCTTTCCAGTCCTACTGATCATTTAACTGCCCAGGTCTGCCTGAATACGTAAAAATTGATTGCTAAAAGTAACCCTTGCCACCAAATTCAGTCTTTTTTCGGTTGTAGATTAGAATCATAGGCACATAAAATTAGCAAGAAGGTAGTACCAAGTGCAAATGCAAATGGATGATTCTATTTCTGTAACTTTACAGCAGATATCAAGACTTAAAAGTGCTGATGCCTGACAAATCATATGCTACAGAACTCCGATCATTCCCACTGGTTCCATGTGGATTCTCTCCAGCTGGTCTACATCTTTTCTTGAAGTTTAACATCAAAATGAGCTGCACAGCGCCCCATCTAAGAGCTTAACTGCCCTAAGTGGAGTGAAAAATTATTTTCCATGTCTTAGAGGTCAGAGTTATGTTTATGTCTCAGTATGGTGCTGGCATTCTGATGTCGTTGACTCATGTTCAGCTCGTGATCCATGACGACCCCTATTTCCTTGCGGAAGGACTGCTATTCAGTCTGACCCTGTGTTCTCAGCGACCTCAGTATCTTAACCCAAAGACCCAGTAATACTGTGGCAGCCAAAGACCAGTCCTACAAGACATTGGTGCAAGTAATTCCTTTGAAGCTAAGAAAATAACACAGAACCCAACCAGAGATGATTGTAACCAGTGCAAAGATAAACCAGTCCCCGGGTGTGACAGAGCACCTCTGTGCTGGGACACCAGGCATTGGGAGCCACTTCTCCTTGTAGTGTTCATACTCAGAAAGGGCTGAAGAGGACAGGGAACAAAGAGGCTGTAATTATGCCTGGTTTGTCAGACCACAGCTTTTTAGTTCAGTGCTAAAGGGAAATTCCAGACAGCAAGGGAATGGAATTAAAATAACCAGTTTGAACAGTTATATTTTATTGATTTTTATTACTTTAAGATAAACTAGTATAATATAACACCTTTTTTCAACAGAGCTGCCTCATTCTCTAAATCATTTATTTCAGTCTTGGCTTTCTTCTTAATCAGAAGATCTCTATTACTTGTTAGTCCATACTCATTGTTAAACTCTGTTACTTCTCTGGTAAAATTATCTTCCTCTTCAGTAATCTTTCTCTTTGAATCTGTCTGAAAAAAAGAAAGGGAATATTGAAGGTTCAGATGAAAAAAACCCAACAAAATCTTTGTTAGGCTAGGCAAACTGAAACACACTATAGTTTATATCCTTAAATTAGTACGTAGTATGAAAATAAAGAAAAATGTAAAAGTAAATAATTTCCTGACTTATAAGAGCATATATCTACTATTTTAATATTCTCTTTTTTTTTTAAATGAAGGATATTCCTCATAAAAAAGCATTTACAAAATCACGATGTTATCTTCCAGACTTGCACCATCAGTTTTTCAGTTCAACTATTTTATTGAAATCAGTAGAAAGTATTGTTTAAAGTCAGTAGCATAGTATGGCTGGTGTTTTTTTTCAGGTTGTTACACCTTTGAAGGGGTGTCCAGCATCAAAGGGATCATGTGCTATGTCAGGATTGCTAAAAAGTGGGGTGGGCCTCCCTGGGTGTTTCCTTTGATCCTTTTCAATATGTTTCATTATGGATGAGGCAATCCAATTTAACGTGAGGTTTTCCTAGTTTACTTTTACAAAGGAAATAGTCTATCAGTATTGGAGCTCAGTCATACAACACCAGACATTAGAAAATGAAGTCAAGAGTCTTAAATCAGCCTTGTAGATGAACTGCAGCATCCATTACCTTAGATCACAGAGTGAACTGAAGTGAGAATTTATCTACTTTTGCATTGGTACGTATGGTTGAGTAAAAAACCCCAGTGTTTTCCTGCTTTAAAACATTAGCTCCTAAAGATTATCAAATTTTAAATCTGATTGCTCTTGTATAGTAGAAAAAAGGTGTCTGAACACCACAGCTGGATGCATACCAAGATTTTAAGAAGAGTGCTTTTTTGATTAAAAAGTTCAGCTTTCTGCTTTTCTAAGCTGTCTTCACGTTTCTTCAGAATTTCTAAGTAGAACTGCTTTTCAGACAGACGCTGAACCTTCAAAAAAGAGGGGGGGGGGAAGATTATGAACTTTGGTTATTGTTTCATGTACTTTGATATTGTAAACAAGGATCTAGGTCCAGTTAAAACACAGCTGGTTTAGCTGCTGGGCTCCCAGTAATCTCCCAGTATGTCACTAAACTTTTAGCCTTTCTTTAAAGGACACATTTAGTGGTGGTCCATCTGTCTAAAATGGCATTTTTAAGTCTGCTTGGTTTAGGAGAAGTTTTTCTCAGGTTAAAACCAGGTAAAAACCTCTTGATCACATGGGATCTTTCACCCAACACACTACGATGTCCTCCATCTCATTGTGTAAAGCTCATCATGTACCAAATCAAACAATAACATCAGAGGGACAGGGGCCCAGCATCGTAGTTTTGACTGCATAGTTGTACATGTCATCAGCTTTGCAATGCTGCCATGGCAAATGCCAAGGAAGGAGGGATATGCTCATATTTTTCTTAGCCCAATTTCTGGAATTTTTAGCCAAGGAAGTGTAGTGGAAATGAGATCATTGCGTAGGGACAGTTTGACCATAACCCTCCCAAGCCCCAAATGTCAATTTTGCATATAGATCCATGCTGAGTTTATTAAATTTGACCATTAATTTATCTGATAAAAGACTGTTCGACCACTGAATTTTCAAAAGTTGCTGAAAAGTTCTTCTCAATTTTCCAGCACATCTACTGTATCATTGTCTAACCTAGGACACATAGTCTGATCAAACATAAGAAGAGACAAATAGGAAACAACTAAGTGTTGAAGAGTCCTAAAGGATCAGAACCATTCATTAGATGAAGTGGAGTGAAGCTCTCTTGAAGTAAGTCAACAGAATGACTCAGACTGCAACACCCAGAGCAATAAGTAGGGAAAGTGAAGTCGGCAGAATTGCCCACACACTGTAAAGGCATAGGGTAAATATCAGGAAGTAAATTGAATAATCAGGTTCATCATGACTGTTCGTGTGTGTAGAAGCAGAAAAGACCAAGTAAGAGTGGTATTACAGTGATAAAAGTAAAAAGATTTTAACATTAAATAATGTAGGTGAATTTGGAGAGGGTGTAGATGAAGTGCATCTCATCAAAATAGGAGGATAGTGGAATGAAGCATCCTAAGGCTAGAATGTCAGAGTTGGATTTTTCCCTAATCCCTGCCATGTCCAGCATTCTAAGTGTCCAGAAGTGTTTGTCTCAGAAGAATTTATGTATTATTTCAAAGACAGCAGATGGACTTATACCACTGTATTTGTATTACCTTGTTGCAGTTTAGCTTCTCCGTCTGTAAGGTGCCAATTTAATCTATGCATTTGCAACCAATATTTTAAAAGAAATCTTTGAGCTACAAACAGTAAAATGCTATAATTTGGATTCTAATTACATGCTACCTGATTTTGCAGAACAGAGGAAAATAAATTGCATTTCTGAGGACCCTTTGATTGACCACAGGCAGTGTCTGTGAAATAGATGTCAAAAAATTTTCCAACTCAGTCTCATCTGCTTGGGTCAGGCATCAGCTGCTGTGCATGTACATGGGTGGGTATGTGTGATTATAGAGAAATGCAGTTATCGTGTGCAGGATAAATTGAACAGAATTAGCTGAACAGTGTTATTTAATATCATTTGGATTACGTGAACTATTGTAGACATATGTAAACCTAATTCCTGTACTGAAAAATTAATTACTTTAATACTGCCCATAACTATATAAACTATTAAACCTAAATACAGTCTGATTGAAATGCATTTTCATATTCCACTAGTTTTCTGTATCATTTCCTGTCTATAAATGAATCAATGTCAGACTAAGCAAACAAATAACATATATTTTTGTGGACCTCACCGAGAATATTATTAATGCTGGTCAGTAAAGCACATAAAATTTAATTAGGAATAGTTCTTCAGCTCTTCCCATTAGTCGTTTACAATAATGGCTCCACTCTTGGGACCTTCTGTACCTACCACATAAACCTTGATTATAAATCACAATGCATCAATAACAAATTAGGAGTATAAACATAAAATCGTGATGCTCATAAATAAATTTATGAGTTAGACTACAGAGGACTTCACCTAACAAGCAACCGTCAGATATAATCTGTGTTGGCTAAATAAGTTACTATTTTAAAGCACCTTTGGGCTCTGAGATTGTGGTGTGCATAAAAGTGCGTGTGTGAATAACTGCTTGCATGATTATAGTCTCAATTTGCAACCAGTAAATATTTGTAAATGAGTTCTCTTTTATTCTGATCCCTACTCAGTAATGTTGATATTTATTATATATATTACAAAGTCCTTTATGAAAGGCAGAAGAGCCTGTTTTTAGAAGGATGGAAATCATCCCCCAAACATTTATTTTCATAACTAGGTGAGGCAATCCCCCAAAGGTACTTGAAGTTGTTTATTTAAGTGATAGGATACATCAGTTCTGACTTCAAAGGAGGTTCCATATGCTTTCCTGTTGAGAACACACATTCTGTCAGCACAGATACTTATGAGAACAGGGGTGGAATTTTGACTTCATTTTCAGACATAGGAAAATGGATTTTGAAACAATTTGCAACTACAGGTGTTTTTAGTGAAAAGCTCTGCAAAACTGGAAGCTTAATCTGAAAATACATCTGCAGTTTGATTAAATGGAAGGAGTAATAAAATCATGAAATAGATTCAGAAACTTTCTTCTGTCTTTGGCACCCCTAGAAAAATCCCTTGTAAGCCTTAACTGTGAGCCCAGGCTCACAAAAAGATTCCCGGTGTATGATTCAAGGTCCCTTGAAGTGAACACAGGGAATGTTTCCATATATTTTTTTCTGTGAAAGGCTGTTGAGGAAAGGCATTGGGCAACCAAGGAATGGGTTTTGGGCATTGAAGGAATGTGCTATAACAAGTTGGAGGGCTGTTAAAACAGAGCATCTCACACCATTCTCAGAAAATCAGCCTGCCCACAGCTGGTGGCCGTGTCTCATGCATGGGGTGACACATCCATGGTGATCTCCTCCTTGACGAGCTCTGGGGAGCAGGAGGGACTTGTCCTTGCACATGTGCTGATTCCACAGCTTCCAGATTTTGGAAACATTGTCTGGAAACATTCCTAGCCCCGAGGTGAGCAAGTTCCTGAACACAGATGGGCCGACCCAAAGGGTGAGATTTGTGAGAGGCATGATGCTGGCAGACCCTTTTTTCACTACAGAAATACATGGTGTAAGTTTTCTCAATGCTGTGTTGCTCGGCAGGTGAAGCACATTCCCTAAAAGTGCTTATGAATCTATTCCTAAAAGAATAGGCCATATATTTGTAAACACTGTATTTCATTATTATGTACACTATAAATATGCTTGCTTACCTTAGTTTCTAAGTTAATTTTTGCAGCGCTCAGCTCTCCTTTTATTTGGTTAAGTTTTTCATAGCTTCTGTTTATGTCACATTTAGCTGCAACATAACAAAACCAAGTAAGAACGTGCGCTCAGTTTGTCAAAGTTACAACCTTATAGAAACATGCCATTGGCAAGAAGCAGCCATCCAGGCTTTCCCTGACACAAGTGCCCTCAGGACACCCTTGCAGGGCTGCCCTGCTCATCCCCTGGGAATGGAGAGGCCATTCCGGGCGGTCAATGCTCCCGACGGCCCCTCAGGAGAGCGGCCATGGGGCTGACCTTGCTGGATGAGGTGCCTCTTCTCCCTCGCCTGCTGCTCTGTGAACTGTATTTGCTGGAACAAAGCGTCCAGGTTCATTTTCTGTCTCTTTGTGAGGGCTGGCTGGTGAGCAGAGCCCCAGAGGAAGGTGAGGCTGGGTCTGGCCACAGCCCTGCCCTCAGGGCTCTGCCCTCCAGCCCTGCCTCCCTGGGACAGGAGCCCCAGGGCACAGAGGGGACCAACCATGGCAGAGGGGGAAGAGGGGACAGAGTGGGGGGTGAGGGCTGCAGAAAGCGGGGCGAGAGGGAACCTTGGGCAGAGGGAAATGTGGGTCACTGGCTGGGGGAGCCCGCATGGGAAACACAGGCTGGGAATGAGCAGGAAGGGACAGTAGGAGCAGGAGAAAGAAGGTATCTGGCTCCCCCCTCACCGGTAGTCACTGAATCATCTCAAACTTGGGCACAACTATGAAACTAGTTCTGACTGGGGAGTTTCGATCCAATAGCTCCGACTTCTACATTTCTCTGGGACCATGTGGTTCACACTGGTTTTCTGTCATTCAGAAGGTGTTTTTCTTTACCACTTTCTTTTTCTATGGAGTGATCACCATCCTTTCTAAATGTTACATCAGCTCACATTTACTTAGCTTTTTCAGGCTGATGTCTCACCTGAGCAGCTGAGGAAGTAGGTTAAAATCCGCTGTCACACAGAGCAGGGTAAAGCTGAATTCATAGAACTTAGAGGGACCAAACTCAGCTTGGCTGCATTTCACCGTTAATGGGAAATTGACACTATTTCTGTTCCAGTTAGTCCTAGTAAGCAAAAATCCCACTGAAGCCCATCCTGTGCTCTTCTGGAGCACACATTTACTGTCCTCTGAGCTCCTTCAATGCTCTGGTTTGTGTACTGCTGGATGGTATACCTGGAAATATAAGTACCTGGTTGGAAATATAATTCATGTTTTACAAGGTTTGGAAAGGATTGACTACATTCCCTGGAGTGAATGACTATGCGAAGTTGGTCCATTTACCTTGAGGCAGGAAAAGCCTGGAGGAATGGAACTTTATAGATTTCCAGACTTTTTAATATTGAAAAAGATTAGGATTATTGACATTCCTCTATTGTTAGAGTTTTCCTCAAAGGAAATACTGTCTTAGCATAGACTGCAGCAGAAAAGCTCAGAAATTAGAAAATCTTTGACCATCCAAAGCAAAACAGTATAGATGAGAGTACAAATGTCTTATTAATGAAAAAGCTGTTCTAAACAGAATGAGACTGAGAATTCTGGAAAAATGTTATGCTATGGCATTTACAGTTTAAAGAGAACCATGTTATAGCTGATGGTGTGCTATATAAAATGATGCTTTTTAAAGGAAGACATTGCTCTTTCTTTCTAGGAAAGAAAATATGGGTTCAGATGAAATTTAACCCCCTGAAACTAGAACATTATGTTGCAGGAAATGCAATTATTTTTTTAAATCGACCAAAGCGCAACTGAGAGGGAAGAGTTCACAAAAGTGAATTTAGAAAATGTTTCAGAAGTGAAGCTTCCTACCCAAAGGCCAAAGAAAAAGCAGATGAGTCAAACAAGAACATTTGGTGATTGAGACAGTGACTCGTTACACAGGTCTGATGAGTGAAAAAGTAATTTCACAAAATTCAAGAAAATGAACTGTTCTATCAATGGATCAAGAAGAAAATAAAATGAAAAGCTTTCTTTGAGGTTTTTGAGACTTGACTGCTTTTGTGTTTCAAACTGAGAAAGCAGCTGTAGGCTGGGACAGCGTTCAGAGTCACTTATTAAAGAAACAACTGTGTTTTGTGGAGGGTGCCTCTAATTATGGTAAAGGAGCTGCTCTCCCTAGAAAGAAGAGTCTGACTCCAACTGTACTTCTCACTGTCTGAGAATGACCATTCAGCACGATTAACAGCTCTGTAAGAGGTTCCTTCAGAGACTGAAAAAGTTCAAAGTGGGACAAATATTTGACTTTAAGCTTCATGGCTTTTGACTCCTTCAACTATTTGCCATATGCTTGAGTTTTATATGGTAAATAACTCAGAATAATAACTTGGGATTTTATAAATTGAACCACTTGTGAAACACACACAAGTGATTTCAGAATCCGGATCAAGGCCATCACTTCAAAGGTGTTACTGACTCCCATGGAAATGGATGAGATGGCATGAACATAAATGTTTCATAATAAAAGTGAAATGTTCATTACCTTTGCTCAACTCCAACTTTTGCAAAGTATAAGATCTTTTGTAAATCACTGGCTGTTAGAAAGGTGACTTTAATTTCATTCTGTTGGTCATATCAGTACATCCTAATCTTAATCTATATCTGTATCTTAATCACTGTGCTGTAATCAGGTCATGTCTTTTTAGTGTTCTTCAAAATTAGTAATTGCCCTTTGTAATCAGGCTGCTGTGCTAATAGTAAAGTTTCTTCTACAAGTTTCTCCTCTAGTTTGTGTAGGAAGAAGAAAAGAAAGATTGTGTTTGCAATTTCAAGTCACTATAAAAACTATTACGGTATTTTATTTTAAAATCATACCAGATTGTTCCAAAAATTTTTTTTCTAAAACCAAAAATTAAAGAGACAAAAGTAAAGAATTGGCAGCATAAAAGTTAGATAGTGCAATATGATCTTCATCTTAAAAAATAGAAGTATAATAAAAGCTGGAAATGGTAGGATTCTAGATACAAATAGATTTCCTCTTTTGGTCTTAAACACTGTCAGTATTATTTTTTCCATACACAAACCACACTGCTTACTTTTGAAATGTTGTATCTATAGCAAAATTTCTTACCAAACTAACTCTCTCTGGTCTTCCTTTGCCCTTCCTTGGTGGTCTTTGACACCTATTTTTGCATTATTTTTTCTACTTTACATGAAGGTATAAAGCCAAATTTTCTATGGCATAAATTCACAGCTATAATTTTGAATTCAGTGTTTAAGTGGTATTTTCTTTATGGTATATAGCATATATATGTGTGTGTGTGGATTGAAAAAAATGAAATAGGGTGTACTAACCACTTAGAATGCAGTGCTGAGCAGCAATGTTATTGCAGAAAGACCACAAATAGCAAGAAACCCAGTAATTATTTGTCATAAGTATGCATGAGAAAATCACAGGCTTATTAAAAATTCATTTTGTAGTGTCACTTTTTAAAATCGAGGCTTTATATCTCCTATTTAAAATTTCTTTTTCTGAAATTCAGCAAGCAGTCTAAACTGGTAACATAAAATAAAAGCCCTCAACTACTTTTGAAAACCTAGAGTGGGAAAACAGGGAAGGGGAGCATTAAAATGCAGTAATAACCTATAATTTATGACCTATCTCAAATTTGCTGAGGAACTTGGGCTAAGAACAGTCTAGTTTTTATCTCTAGAAGAGTGAGAGCAAAAGACTGACCTGCAAGATGCAGGCTCTCCATTTCTAGTAGGTATCCAACAAGGGAATCAACAATGAATACCCTGTTTCCTCCACTGCAAAATCCATATATATAATATAAAATAATGGGAAATATATCAATAAATCCATGGCAAATTATATGGAAATACAGAAAAATGGGAATGTCTCTCTGCAAGAATTCCCTGTTTGTTCTTTTCAGCTGACAAAATCGTCAGTCAAGTGAAAAGCTCTGTGTCCACTAAAACCCACCAAGAAGTAACTTTGTGTTCCCCCTTAACACGCCTGGCTCCAACGGAGAACTAGAGATACCCTTTTCCACTGTGGTAGGAATGTAAACAACACCACAACAGATGTTCTTTATAAGGACAGAGCCTGCTATTAGCATTGTGATATCTCTGAGCCTTATAGCCAAGATTTTGTTTAATTCCATCTGGAAAGGCTTCACTGGATCCCTTTGGCTTACTAAAGCAAGGATTAGTCCTTTATGGTTTTAAATCTAAGTTTTGTGCTTTCTTTGGTCAGAATCACACGCTGCCTGCTTTCTTTGCTTGTTGGTAACTCTGCTGTTGTTGTACAGGTATCCACATTTCTCCTCTGCAGTGATTCTCAGTCTTTAATGTATTTCAGTTGTTTCTTTTATGGGATCTAAGAGTCTATCCTAAAATATTTAAACTCTGCTATCTGTAATATTTGGATAGGAGACAAATGAGGCTCTTATTTTCAAACATGTATCCGAGCTCTTACTTATCTTGGCATAAGGGTAGTAACTTGTCTAATGGAGCAAAAATTTTTCACATCTAGAGTGAGTATCACAGTACAAAAGACAGCCTTGAATTTGTATTTTCATAGTAAATTTTCTTAATTATTTACATCACACTTTTAATTTTATGATTAATTTTACGGTTCCATTTGTGTTCCTTCTTAAAAATATGACAGTTCCCTTAGACAGTTGGAAGGTCTGGATTCATGCCCATAGGCTGAACTAGATAGAAGTAGAAATTATTCCATGTTCCATGCAAATGCCCAAACCAAGGAAGTACAGCCTGTTTGAGTAAAACATTTTCACTAAAACATACATCCTGAATCTGAAAACCTGCTGTATTGACACTGCATGGTCTCATTAAACCCCTTATCAAAATTGGGCCAGATGCTATTTTTCAGTAACAGTTTTCTAAGGAAGTTTTTAATTCTTTGTTCAGAAAAAAAAAATGTCTCTAATAATCTGAACAGGTTCCACAACACTTCTTTCCTTGAGGATATTGTGGAAAAGGTATGTTCCACCTGCAGGTTTTGAAAGCTGCTTTGTAAAATCCAACCTATTAAATAGATCTCTACAAAACCGTGCCCTCTTCTTTCTGTATAACCATTTGTGGGCACACAAACATATTTAATGAAGACTTAACAATGCCGAATAACGCTATATAAACTTCCTATTGATAAAGGAGTTATACTGTAATGTCATCTTTTTTTTACAGATGGCACAAAAAGAGAGAACCTATTGCTGGGCTTCTATTCCTTCTGTATTCCTTCCCACTGATGCTTCTGGGAGATTAGCTATCTTTAATCCTGAAGTTCTCAAAGGCTTCATGGCACACATCTGCATACAGATGCCAGGAATCAGTGCATAGGCAGGATAATAAAAACATTAAATTCAAGTAGAGTAGAAAATCACAGCTGTGGTAAGCATGTATTATCAATTGTGCCACATTCATAAATTAATAATTTGCATTGTGTTACAGTCACTTCTTTTCAGAAAGCTTTAAACATGTCTATTCACAGACTGTGTTTCAAGTATGTAAATAATTCTGCTGGGTTTGTCTTTTTACAGCTTGTCTTTTGGGAAAGAAGATAACAGAAAAAAGCGAATTAAAATAAAGAGCAAAAAATGTTACTTCCTTTAAAATAATTACTTTTTTTCTCATTTTGAGAATTGTCAGAGTACTTAAAATATCTGCACTTAGTCAGTTCTTTGAATGCAAAATTAATATCCCAATTTGAAACTGCAGAGTTTATAAAAGTGAATAACACACAGTATTTTCATGTGTATTTTGGCCTATTCCTCTTTCTTTTGAAAAAAAAAATTTGTATCATATCTATTCTACTGTTGATGGTGCTTTTACCCCCCCTCCACCACTGCTAAAAGAAATAAACACATTTTGAATACCAGTTTANTATAGGCTGAACTAGACAGAAGTAGAAATTATTCCACATTACATGCAAATGCCCAAACCAAGGAAATACAGCCTGTTTGAGTAAAACAGTTTGACTAAAACATACATCCTGAATCTGAAAACCTGCTGTATTGACACTGCATGGTCTCATTAAACCCCTTATCAAAATTGGGCCAGATGCTATTTTTCAGTAACAGTTTTCTAAGGAAGTTTTTAATTCTTTGTTCAGAAAAAAAAAATGTCTCTAATAATCTGAACAGGTTCCACAACACTTCTTTCCTTGAGGATATTGTGGAAAAGGTATGTTCCACCTGCAGGTTTTGAAAGCTGCTTTGTAAAATCCAACCTATTAAATAGATCTCTACAAAACTGTGCCCTCTTCTTTCTGTATAACCATTTGTGGGCACACAAACATATTTAATGAAGACTTAACAATGCCGAATAACGCTATATAAACTTCCTATTGATAAAGGAGTTATACTGTAATGTCATCTTTTTTTTACAGATGGCACAAAAAGAGAGAACCTATTGCTGGGCTTCTATTCCTTCTGTATTCCTTCCCACTGATGCTTCTGGGAGATTAGCTATCTTTAATCCTGAAGTTCTCAAAGGCTTCATGGCACACATCTGCATACAGATGCCAGGAATCAGTGCATAGGCAGGATAATAAAAACATTAAATTCAAGTAGAGTAGAAAATCACAGCTGTGGTAAGCATGTATTATCAATTGTGCCACATTCATAAATTAATAATTTGCATTGTGTTACAGTCACTTCTTTTCAGAAAGCTTTAAACATGTCTATTCACAGACTGTGTTTAAAGTATGTAAATAATTCTGCTGGGTTTGTCTTTTTACAGCTTGTCTTTTGGGAAAGAAGATAACAGAAAAAAGCGAATTAAAATAAAGAGCAAAAAATGTTACTTCCTTTAAAATAATTACTTTTTTTCTCATTTTGAGAATTGTCAGAGTACTTAAAATATCTGCACTTAGTCAGTTCTTTGAATGCAAAATTAATATCCCAATTTGAAACTGCAGAGTTTATAAAAGTGAATAACACACAGTATTTTCATGTGTATTTTGGCCTATTCCTCTTTCTTTTGAAAAAAAAAATTGTATCATATCTATTCTACTGTTGATGGTGCTTTTACCCCCCCTCCACCACTGCTAAAAGAAATAAACACATTTTGAATACCAGTTTAGAAGCAATTGTTATTGATAGTGAATGCCATTAGATCTTCCAGTGCTGGGGGGGTGCAGAGGGGAGGAAGAAAAAAAGAGTGAAGTTCTTTAATCAAAGGACTTAATGGTAAAGAGATGAAGTGCTTGATGCACATACATATTTAGATTTTAAATCTATTTATAGGAATAATCTAGTAGGGTACACTGAATAAATGACATAAAAGTCATAAGCACAGGGGGCTGAAAAGCACAGCAGAGCACCTGTTTTGAATGTGGAGTTAGGACAGAAGGAGAGCACCAGGCACTGCCTGACTGAGGACAGGGAGCTGCTGCAGAACTTCTAAGCAAGTCCTGCCAGACTGCTGCACTGCCTGCTCTCCCTGTACTGCGCTTATTATCTATAATAAACAAACTCAATTCCTCCACACTTTCTGCATCAGTCATATTTTCTCAGCCTTTTGACTTTGTTTCTTTCCCCATCTTTTCCATCTTTGGTGTTCTTAGATCCTTTTCTGCTGGGTGGTTTCTTGACCAAACATTCGTTACCCTGCATGTGTGCATTAGATTTATTGTCATCAAGTGCCCTGTTGCTCTTGCACTTAGGGAGTATTCCATCTAGTATTTCCCATTCGTCTTGATGTTATGAATTCTGATTCTTTCCTCCAAAACACTTTTTTCCACTTCTCCATCATCTGTCCCCTTCTCAATACTGTACATTGAGTTGTGCACATGGTAAATACACTCTTTACTCCACCTTCCAGGATGTTAAAAACACTAAACAGAGTATTTCTAGCTCAGGCTTTTGTGGGGTTCCTTTTGGAAAATCCTCAAGAGAAAACTGAAGACTATTCATGGCAAGGTTTCACAGAGCGGTGGATGTACTCTGATCACGGTGAGAAGATCTGGAAGATCAGGAATCTGGAGGACCAGGATCATGGCTATGCTGGATCCCCGCTGTGACAACAGCCTGTGTGAGGTTATGCTTCCATTAGTATGACCTTTTATTTCATAATCATTTAGATTTAGAAAACAGTTTACTTATGAGGTTATGGCATAGGATATTGTCAAAACTACTGTCGGTGTCAAAATTCTTTATCAATGTCAAGTTGCAGCACAATGTCAAGTTGCTTCACTTCCATCCTTATGGCCAATTCTGTATCAGGAGGGAAGTTAAACAGTGTGAAATGCTCTGTTTGTGACAAACCAAGGCTGACTCGTGTTTTATATCCATCTATTTTTCTTCAAAATATCTGCAGTCTAACTTTAATAATTTGTCCCGGTACAGAAAAACACTAAGTTCAGCCTGTCATATTTAACCAGGAATTTCCCAGTCCTCCATGAACTCTTAAGGCTTTAACAATCCAGAAATGTCTTTGAAGGATCCCTGCAAATTTCTAAGCTTAATAGGATGAGGTCCTATCAGCATGAACACAAATAAATTTTTAGCAAATTATTTCTGTGCTATGAGCAGTACTCCATACTCCTTGTTGAAGATAGTGTATGCATCAAGGCACAACTCACTTTTCTGGGGATGCCTGAAGGATATATGGGACAGAAATGTGTCAGTCTTGTCAGTGTCACACTCCACACCCTCCCCTAATGGACCTTTGCAAGGGCGATATAAAAATATCAGCATGACAAAGAACTGAGATGGGCTGGCTTGCACAACTAAATCAAATACGAAATGCTTCTTTAGACAGATTATTAAAAGGGAGCACAAAAGTAAGGCAATGGAATACCAGGAATAAAATGGAGATTAAGCACAATCTACTACTACAGAGTAGGTAAGATTATAATAGCAAATTGTCTCATTTTGCAGTGGGGGACTAAGAATAATAAAAAGGTGCTTAAGGGAATGGAGACAGAGCAATGGAAGTTTCTGTACATGAGCTATCAGCTAAACATAACCTCCTTACTGCCATAAAACGGACAGGGTTAAACAATGCCCATTTCAGGGCACTGAAAGAATCCCCAAATGCTGCTTTGCACCAAATGCATTTGCAGAGATTTTATGTGTATCTGTTCAATTCAGGGCTAGCTCAGTACAATTAAAGGCTGACAAAGTTATTTCCTGTTTTCAGAAAAAGGAAAAGGGGTGGTCAAATAAAATGCAAGCATGATGGTTTGACCTCAACATCAAGCAAGGTCTCAGAGTAGATATTGAAAGAAAAAATTATCAAGCCCTAGAAGTAAATAGGTAGTGGGAAAAACTACAACATGATTTTATCAAGGGCAGATCATATCAGGCTAACTTAATGGCTTTATTTGATAAGATAATTGTCCTAGAGAAGAGTAATGCAGTAGACTTAATCTACCTTGATCGAAAAAAGGCATTATATTGGTCATTGTAGGAAGTTATTGAAGGTGGAAAAGATGAGCTTTAGTGGAATACTGAAGGTGGAAGAGGAACATTGTAAAGGGTTTTATGCATTAAAAGACGAGTCTGTTAAAAATGGCAATATCAAAATGAAAGAAGATTGCTAGTAGAATTCCTCTAGCACTGATCTTGGCACTCATTTAAGTAGTATTTTTGAACTTGGTAAAAGTAGGAGAATGGGTATGGCACTAAGAGATGACACAAAATTGGAATGACTAGAACATAAAAAAAAAATTATCATATAGACCGACACAATGGAAACCTAATAGTATAGAAAGCAGAGCTAGATGCTTGAGGATTAATATCATGTTCTTTTAGTATAACACAGTGTCTTGATAATTGCTGCCAATAGTATGGGGAAGAGGTTTAACGTATTAATCAGCTGTGGTGTGACCACGAGCCATCATTATGTCAAGGCCATGGAGCCATTTCAGGGTATAATAGATGAAGGATTTGCAGTGAAGAAAATAAAGTGTTAATATTGTTTTACAAGGCATTGGTAAGACAACTCTCAGAATATTGTTTACAGTTCTCATGACCCACATTGATGCACAGCAGGTGCAGAGTGGGATGCTTAGGGTAAAGGAGTACCTATTTTCTCAGCAGAGATGAAAATAGCTTATCTGGCAAAACAAAGCTTGAAAGGGCATATGGTTATGTCTTTATAAGTACATGTGGGGGTAGATGTGAGGGAAGACAACTTTTATGTTAAAAGATAACACTATTTCAAGATCAAATACTTACAAACAATTATGAATAAATGAGAAATTTAAAAGACGGTTCTTGGCAATCTGTGCAAAGCTCTGGAGCTGCTTATAGATGAGGTCATGGGGGCAGGGACCTGAATTACTTCCAGATGAAAATTTACAAATTAATAAAAGTGGATGTGTGACATGGTGAAGTGATCATGGGTCAGACTGTAAAGACTGTGATATAAAGCTTTGGATACTTACTAACATTGCCAGAGAAGCTTAATGGGAAACTTGTTTGTGTACTTTCCTTACACAGTCTCTAAAAAGAAATGTCCAGGTCCCAGCTCCTCTGTTCAGCATGTACCAGGACCTTTATCTTCCTTCTTGGTGCATAGCATAGGAAAAGGAGACTGCCCTTTCTTTAAAAAGTTCTTTAGGATGTCAGGTGTCAACTGGTTGTAACTTGCTTACATGCTCAGGGTTAAATTGATCACCTGATCAAGATTAGGAAGTATTTCTCTAAGTCATATTGGTTGGAGTTATGGAGGGCATTTTGTTCCTTTCTAACATAAACTGTCTAGAAGGGGGTGTGAGGTTTTACTTTGTGAAGTACTTGCTCTTGCAGACTGATAAGATCTTTCCAGAGCTTCCTCTGAATAAGAAAACATTACTTTTTTTGAGGTAGCATGGAGCTAAATAAGAGGCAGTCAAGATCACTTCATATGTATTCACAAGTTTTGAAAAAGAAAAGGTTGATCATTTCTGTGGAGCTGAAACTCCTGAAACCTTACGGCAGAAAAAGCCCTTTAATTACATATTCTAACTCAAAGAATTTAAAAAACATTTTAGAGGATATCACATTTTATAACTAGGATTCTCAGGGCTTTTTAGTTTAAATATTACACTAATATAGTTACAGACGCCTCATCTTCTTACTAGATTATGTATTTTTGTTCTTCAGACTTTATAAGATCTATCTTATAGTAACAACAGACAAATTTTTTTCTTTCCTGTTTTGCTTTCCTGACTAAGACTACCTCGAAAGTAATACTTGAAAAGCGATAGTGCTTTATCTCACAAATGTATAAGGAGTCTATGGCAATTAGGCTCCTAACTCACCTGTCAGAGTTGAGTGGATACAATCAGATGGGGTTTAAATGTATTTTATTTATAATGTTTAGTTCTAAAGATTGCTTTTTACACAAATATAGATCCTCAAACTATAGGCCACAAAGGACGTAAGGGTGTTAAAAATCTACTAGGTAATACAGTGTGAATTATTGACATACTTATGCCTGTAGTCGTTGTGCTGACATCTTTCTTGCAACTAATAAAAACAAGATACTCATTTTATTTCTGTATTACTTCTTGAATTCTGAGTAAGTGTACTTTGAAATTATGTAGTTTATTTTTCCTAGCTTATACAGTGGTATTGATGTATCAGTTCAGAGATATGGTTTATCTCTTGCAATCCAGGAAACTGAAGGTAGAAAGTTGGGGGGGGGGGTTAAAGCACAGGTGACAAAATGACAGTGTAATCTATTGCTACTGAGTCTGTCCATCTCCTTACATTCCTTATCAAAAAAATAAAATAGCAGATTCATAAGACAGATCAAATCTAGTTTCTAGTCTTTCTGGGTTTTTGAGTCCTATTTTGATACATTATCTTTTAAGATAAATTATAAATTATAAAAATATATAATATTTTATATGTAATTATTATATATATATTTATATATATGTCTCTAAACCTGCCAGTCCTTCAAAATCTTTCTGCAGCATTTGCTTTGAACTAAGCAAATGTTTAATTATCTGCTAGCGATACAAAGAGCAAAATCATCAAACTATTTTCCCTTTGTTCTTCATATTGTTGTCTTTGTGGAGTCCAGTGTTACAAGCCATAGAACCTTGTAAGAAATAGTTGGCAGTTGCATGGCATATGGAACTTTCTAAATCCAGCCCCCTCATAGATGGAGAACTGTTTCTCCCACATTTCTCAGTCCCTTTTGAGTGCCACCTGGAACAGCAATAAAATAGAGCTAACTCTTTTTATTACCATCTTTGATAGATAAATCCAGATTAAAATAACTTTTTCCTAATAAATTGTGTGATTAAATTTAAGCTGAAAAGTTTCTGTTGAGTCATTGTTGTGGTTTAACCCCAGCCAGTAACTAAGCTGTTCCTCACTCTCCCTGCCTTATCACAGAATCACAGAATATTATGAGTTGGAAGGGACCCGCAAGGATCATCTAGTCCAACTCACCATCTAACACCCGTACAGAGACCGAAAGCACATCCCAGAGCGTAACACCAACCTAGATCCCTCACAGTCTAGCAGGCCACTCCGAGCCGGAAGGGACCCAGGGTCATCCAGCCCTACACCCCCGAGCTAGACCATGTCACTAAGCTCCTCGTCCAGTCTTCTCTTAAACACCTCCAGGGATGGCGACTCCACCACCTCCCTGGGCAGCCCATTCCAATACGCAATCACTCTCTCTGTGAAAAACCGCTTCCTAACATTAAGATTAAACCTCCCCTGGCGTAGGTTGAGGCCGTGCCCTCTCGTTCTGGTGTCGTCAGCCTTATTCTCATCTTAAATCCAAACTCAACACTGTACTGGCTACCAGCTCTACTTAGCCAAAACCAGGACGGACATTTTAAGTTTACTTGTCTTAAGTTTTGGTTCGAAATGCAGGCTTTTTGATGGCAATTTCATTTTAGCATTTTAGATGGCATAATACTCCTCCACACCCTAGCCCCCTTATTATTGTTGTCTTAGTTTTTGTTATCAAACATTTATTTTCCTTTCATTCCACAGGAAAACTTTGATACATACTTCAGCACTTTTAAGCTTTTAGGTTCCTGATATCAAAAAAAGACCTACTGCTAAGCAGACACCAGTATCAGTTGGCAGAGAGTGAGTCACCCTCTTGTCCTTTTGTGATGTACATGTGTCCAGATCACCTCAGTAGCCTGAGCGTTCAGGCATCTCCTTTCAAGGCCTCTGTTGGAAATTTATAAGTCCACCCACAAGACAGAAAATGAACTCTACTGGGTGTAGTCAGTACAGTATTTCAGTGTTCATTCTAGCGACCAAGAAACCAGGTTTCTCTGCAAAAGTGTCGGATTGAGACCTTGAAATGTGGTAAGAATTTGATGATTTGGGTTGAGGAAGAGGACACCAACATCTCAGCAAGGTTCAGAACTAACTAAGTCCAAGTCTGTTCAGTGATTCCCTTCAGCCATGTTGTGTCCCCTTCAGTTTAGCATTTATTTACTGAGGACTCTTGCTAGTTAAAAGTCTTACTTATAGATGCTCAATAGAGTTAAACAGACTGAGGCAAACTCTTGTGTGTTTGACACTTCTTTTTAACATTTGTAGTCAATATTTGTCAAGTGGGACATTCCATGTAAAGCAGAAACCTTACAGAAAAAACACTTGTGGTTAGTAATGAAAACCTTGTAGGTAGAACAATTTTGGTTCTTCCTCTGGGGGAAGAATATCCTCCTGCAGGTTTTTTGGGTTGTTTTTTTTTGTTTGTTTTGTTTTTTGTTTTTTTCCTGTGGGATAAAAGGTGTTTCAAAAAATAAGTGCTTGGATTTGGATGGGGTTTTTTGTTTGTTTGGGTTTTTTACTTATAAAAAAGATCTAAACCTCAATTTTAAATTAATATTGACTGAGCAGTCAACACATTTTCAGCTTTCCTTCAATACAGTGCCTATGTGCCAAAGTGAGCTATTTCAGATGTCTGAAAAAGCACTGCTTAATGCCTGCAAGCACTGTCAGAAATCAATAAGTTTGAAATTTGTGCTATTTGTACTTTGAGTTGGGCATATCACTTTAATTCAGTCTGTTTACAGTAGATTCAAAGTGGGTGCGGACAAGTGTCGCAAAGCACATAAATGTGTTGAATGATATTCCTTTAAATTTCAGAGAAAATATAATTTTGGTATTTGCAATATTAACTGGATCTTTATTGTAGCTTTGTGGGGAAAAAAGGACAAATTCGAAATATCAAAATATTATGTTTTGGTGATGACATAAAACCTGCCACTACTGACAACAATCACCCTAAAATATTTTTTTCCGTATTGAAAATATTTTAAGAATTAGAAGTACAAAAAAGGAAAAAGAACTCTGACTAGCTGCAGTCATAAAGATTAGAATGTAATCGAGTTCAGAAATCATGCTATTAATCTTGATTGCTTTGGATTTTTGTAATTCTGGTAACATCATGCTTACATTTCACCCTGGCAAGATGCCATTTCTGTACATGTATAAAAAAATGCATTATTTTGTTATAAATAATGTTCTAGTGGATAACTAAACAAATCAGAAACTTGAAGGGGTCATGCTGTGAGTATATAGGTAATTTGTTACAGCTTTGAATTTACTGTAAAGTATTTACATTTTATCTTAACATTTTGACTGCAGTTTTTTTCTTCTTTCATAAATTAATAACTCAGAAATTCCTATGAAAATGAGTTCATCAGAAACTTCCTTCTTTTCCTTACTTGGGGCTGAAAACATTTTGCCATTTATAAAATAAATTATACAGCTCAATTGCTCATGTCTAGAGCCATTGCTGAGTTCAAAATTATGGCCTTTAGAAATGTTTTTTAGGTATGGCTCTGGTGTGTCTGCTTAAAGAAAATGACAAATCCACATCCACATCCCTCCCAGATGGACAGATGGAGTGTGGACTCCTTTAAGTGTGGTTACTTTTACTGACAAGTCAGGATACAGGTTATTTAGGGATATTCGGAATACAGTTACGTACAAGTAAATGATATTCAGGATCAAGTTTAGAAGTTTGAGTAGTTGATAATTTAAAAGTATGCATTGTTGTTTTTCAGATGAATGATGTTTGCCAGTAAAACTGCAGGACAGATGCAGACACTCCACCACAAAAGGTTTCTTTACTGGTGTTACCAACAGGTAATTATACCCACCCAAAGAAAGCGCTGTAGATTGAACCGTGCATCACATGATGAAACCAGGAAAACTTCTTGAAAAGCAAGAGCTGTAGTTGATATAATGAACACTGGCAGAAAATCATGGAGGGAAGGAACTGGAAGCACCATCAACTGGGACTCTGCCTTTCAGACTTGCTTTCAGAGTGGTCTGTGTTCAGTGTGTGCAATGCTCCATCACAATTTTACAGCAGTATCAGAGAAGCCAAGTAATGGGATTATGTTGTATTTTAATAAAGCAACCAGGTCTTGATTTTCAACACTATTTCCAGTTGATAATGAATTGGATTACAGGAGAATTATCGTAAAGTTCTTCCTACACTATGTCAAAAACCCCTGCATGTGTTAATTAAGGAGACATTGTTGCTGACTCAAGAAATATTTTGTCTTTTGATCCAAAATCCAATGAATGTCTTTTATGACTAAACACCTAATTTCAAATTCTGATGTTTGTTCATTTTTTTCTGAAGTGTTTGCAGCTATTCAGAAAATTACATAAACAAACCAATAATCACCCCTCCCCAACCACCCCAAATTAAAAAAAAATCCACCAGAAGCCAAACAAAAAGACCCCAACTCACAAAACGGCACAATCCCTCCACACATGCCAAAAAACCTCACCCAAAAAACCCCACAAAGCAAACAATAAACCCCCAAATATCACTCTCCTTTTAGTAGAGAGACTGCCATATGCAATTGATGGCAGATATCTGAGAATAGTCAGTTTTGTTTTCTCAGTAGGACAAATTCTCAAGGCATTTACAACACTAGTTTCTTCCACTTCCATTTTTCCTTGATCTCCTTTCACCTCTTATGTAAATATCTTGAGACTTTTGTGCTCAAATTTTCTTACCACAGAGAAAGACCTATCAAACAGAGACTGTAGAAATTAACACTGACAGAGTCACTAACCTTTTGAGAAACTTCCAATAAAATTACAAGTTTGGTGATACTGTCAGGAGAAAAATTTATTTTACTCATCAGGGTTAGTCCAGCAAATGTATAGAAAAACAGCTTTGAAAATCTAAGATTATAATTTTGCCTTTGGTCACTAAATTTTAAAATGACTTTAACCTCCATGAATCTTTTTTGACTTCCTTACACAGGGCAGGAGTCAGAGCAGATTTGGTCCTACAGTCCAGAATAAGATATGTACAGTAAGTGAAAGCAAAATGTTCCTCTATGATTTAATAGGCTTTGCTCTGTAAATATGTGTGTATCTGGTGTAGCACAAAGAGTAAAAGCTGAACACCCATCACTAGCTAGATCTGTGAACACTTGAAAATCTCACCACTTTTACTCACCATTCTATACACAGACTTTTCATCACTTTCAATTGAACATGGGAAGGAAATTAATCTACATGTAAGTGAAACAGCGTGCAAACACAAGATATCAGCATTCTCATTTTTATCACAGGTTTTTTCAGATGCTGGTTAAGAACCTGATTTCAATGTCCTGTAATGTTAGCGCTTTCACAGTTATATTTCTAAAGAGATGAGGATGTTATATTCTCAATGCAATAGTCAATTAGAATGTGTAATTTTCTAGCTGTTGTTTTTCTGCAAAGACTATGAGGTTCCTTAGTGTAAATATATTTTACATAATACTACAGGGTAGGGTTTCCTGTCCTGTGATTCAGGATCATACGGTTTACACAAAGCCAAGGTGCTGGTAAATCACTGAAATTTTAAAAAACAAAAGGAAGGTTTCAAGTCAACAAACTTAACTGTGGCTTTGGTTGAATCACATGAGTCGCTAATGCCCAGGGGGTCCTAAAGGTTGACGCTGCTGGTGTATTGTTTGAAAACAGGAGTTTCAAATTACCCTGTTCCAGCATCTGAACTATATTGCTCTAGATTTTCTAGGCACTCTACTTACTACATGATGCTTCATTTTTTTGGCTCGTCGTTTATACTTTTACCTGACTGCTTCACATCGAGTCTCTTTGCTGGCTGTAGCCCCTGGTGCCATGGAATTTAGCGTCTCGTTTTGCTGTGGAGGCAGGAATCCCGTCCCTCCTTAGCCTGCACTGTCCCTACCAACAGCCAGGGGCCGGTATTATCCCATTTTTAAAACAACAAGACATGAATCGAGGGGTACAAGGACTGGTCTGTCCTGGCAACTCTTTCCTTACAAGTTTGGACAAACACCAGTCCCTATGCTTTTATAGGAGTATTTGGAGTTAAACGGCATCATTTCTATAAGATACAGAACTTCGAAAGTGGCTGCAGTTTGCATTTTTAGGGGTAACTGGTATGTTGTGCTTCTTAACCACAAATGGAATTCACAGAAGAATTTTGCAGCTTTGCTTTGCTTTTCTTTTTTTCTCCTCTTTTTTTTTTTCCCTTTCAGGTGGCCTGTTCTACATCAGCACAACTTCTGGTGAGGACAGGGAAGCAAGAATTTAAGAAACACTTCCTGGACAAGAAGAGCTGTGGGAATTCACTACCAGGTCTCCTTAAAGCAGGGACAGGGGGTACAGTGTGAGGACAAAACTTTCCTTTCTTATACTTTGGCATCAATAAAGTCACTTAATTATCTGGATTGCACTTCCAGGTGTTTTTTATTTGATTGCTGTGTGACTGCTCATTTCTTACTTTGCTTTTGTTTTGTTTTTTCTGATACTGAAAGCACTAAACCCCAGTAAATGACAGGTTCAGTAAAAACTCAATCTTCCATTTGCTCTGCAAAAGCCCATTCAAGGCTTCATAAGCCCCTCAAAATTGATTTTTGGAGCACTGTTATTTAATCTGCCCCTTACAAAACTTTAATGCCTTGAGCAAATCCTTCTTGCCTTATTCCCACCACAAGGCACTTTGACTTTATGGTAAGCAGATAAATATAAGACAAAAAAATGCAGTTCAGACTGTTCTCCCAGTCCTTTGTAATTCTCCACCTTCTCTATTCTTCCTTTCTCATTATTGAATAGAGTCTCCTGTGTAAACACTACTTTTTGTGCTCCTGTGGCCCACAGACTTTTTCCCATCAGTTGCTTGCTCTCCCCCACCTGCTAGATCTGACTCATTAGTTCAGCTTCAGCTTTGCCTCACCTATTCACTCCCCAAAGAATCACATTTAAAGTTCATGGCACTGCTCTTATTTTCAGCATACTTTCTCTTCACATACCTAGCGGCCCTGCAGATAATACTGTGTAATGTTCCCTGGGCTCAGGGGCTCCAACTTCAATATTTTCTTGCAGAGTTCAGTCTTTAAAAGAAGGTCTATGGCAGAGATGGCCAAAGGAATCTGCAGGCTAACTCTGGACCAATGTATTAATTCAACTTTCTTGTCAGCTCACCGTTACACTGTCACTGAAACGCTGCCAGCCAGCCCACGGGAAAGCAGTGCTCCAACTCTTCTGCACATGGAACTGGCTGCAAAACAGCATCCACTGCATTTGAGTGAGGTTTCTTTCCACGACACCCTTCTAAGAGTTTGCTGTCAACCATTAATTCACATGCAAAAGCGGAGGCAGAAGGACATCCAGTAAAGTTACTGATATTGTACACCTCGTATGCCTGGTCTAAGGCTCTACAGGTTGCTGCTGCTTGATTCTTTCGTGGCATGCAGATCATTTGGGACCTGGCTGCAAGGTGACAGAAAGCTTAACAGTGCCCAGTGTTACATACTCACCTCGACCTACTTTCAAAGAAAAGCATTTGAAGCACTCTCTTTTACTGAAGTTTTAGTCTCAAATAACCCCCCTATCCTCATTACTTTGTCTTTCCGTCATGAAAAGTTTTCAGTGAGAGTATACTGGTTATTGTATAACAGCTGCCAGCCAGAAAGAACCCAGTGACTAAAGCTATGCAAATACTGAAGAACCAGCAGTTAATGCTGGCATCAAGTAGCTTGAAGTAGTTAGTTCTCTCTTCCACATTATTTATACCGTAATGGCCTTTAAATAATAATTAAGTGGTGATTGTGTTGTCATCTTTCTTTTAATGAAATGTTTGTCCTTACCAGGTTATGTGTGTTATCTTAATAGTTCTGAAACTTTTTTTCTGAAACTCAATGAACAGAATATTAAAAAAACCCTTAAATATATTTTAAATATTTGTATTAGGTACTTCTGCATGGCTTACTGTTTTATTCTTCATTTGACTGAAGAGACTCGTGAGTTGAGTGATTGACATACAAATCTAAGGTGGACTTTGGCTTGACTGAAATCAACAGCAAAACATCCATTGACTTAGTTTTACCCCAGGGGAAGTAAAAGGCAATTGGAAAACAATGTGCAAAGTGTGGAAGGATTATGACTCCAACCGCAGAGTGGCTTGTGGGGTTTTGTCTGGTATTTTTTTAAATTCTTGAAAAAACAGATAATGATTTGTAGCTACAATTTGTAGCACAGTATAAATACCAGATGGCACTTCAGTTTAGGAAAGCTGCATTCCTTGTGTGTTAATGGGACACCAGGCCAACATGCAAATGACTTCACCTACCCAAAACCACAATGATCCTCTCCAGAGACAGTAAAGTATTGGTGTAGTCTCAGGGCTAATTGACATGGAAATTAGTTCAGTAATAAATGGAAAGATTACCAAAAAAGTACTATTGTAAATAGTTCCACATCCGAAAGGAAACCCCCCACTGTAATTTCTGCTGTAGAACAAATGTCCTTGTGATTTCCAGCATCTTTCCCACACCTAAGATCCTGTTATACAGTGTGCCACAGCCGGATATTCTGAACAACTGTATGTACCATGGACTTTCTTGGATTTTGTTTTTCAAACATGGCTGCATTTTGAACTTCTTTTTGAGTTAAAGCCATTTACTCTTTTCTCAGTTTGGGTGGTAGTTTTCCAGAGATGAGTCAAAATACTGTCAGGAAGAGTGCTTAGGGACAATGTTCAGAGTTTTGGATGCATGTTTTCCAGCTGTCTTGGTATTGCTGAACTGTCAGTGACATTTTATTTGACTTTTCACACTTAAAAGTTGATTTTGGTTTTAATATAATAGTAAACACCTCACAGAAGGTGTGTTTTATAACAGTAAAAGTACCTATTAACACAGAGATTTACAATGTGTTGCTTTTATATGTCAAACAACTTCTGTGTATGTATGTGCGTATATATGTATTCAGGACATAAGTGCATGAATGGTTTTGTAAAAAGTGGCCTGGATTTCAGTCTTGTTTCCAGTTGCTATACTCTGCTCTGAATGGTGCAGCTATTCCTGACTTAGACTTCTAAATAACAGAATTGTGCTACCTTTATACTAGATATACAGATAACTTCTATACAAAGCTTATCATGTGCCATAATGGTGTCAAAATTACCAGTGAAAAAGTAATCACCTCTCTTTATCACCCAGTTCAATTTGTACTGAAGTGTTTCGAAGGCCAACTTGTTTCAGTAAACTGAAAAGCTGAAGCTGGCTCGCACGTCAATGCTATCACCAACTTAGCACCTTCTGATTATCCTGAAATGTACTCTAGAAATCTGGTCATTGTCTTTGTTTCTCTAATTACATCCTTGTATGTGCAGCAGATCATTGATTTTGTGACCATGTAACAGTATATGCCTCTTCATATTAAACAACCAAAACTTTATCAGTTGCAACTTGATACCACTATTACAACTCCACGGAAAGAACCACTACTCTGCACAGGGTTGTTTTGGTTTTGGTTGTGAGTTGTTCTTGGTTGAGGGGTTTTTGGGTTTTGATTTTGGTGGGGTTTTTGGTAGAAATACAAATCTGTGTTAAGAAAAAAAGTGAGAGGAGATGAAAAAAGCACAGCAAGCCAAGCAAAAAAAAGGCCCTTCCATTTGGGTTCTGTGACTATTGTACTCTCTGTATACCGTGGCATATGCTAAGCTTTTAAGTAAGTGTTTCTGAAGTACCTTACAACAATTTAGCTCCATCTGCCATCCAGTTTTTGCCGTAGAAGTGGCCAGCCTGATCATCTCCCATCTCATGAAGCGAGGCAAACTCCTTTAGGCAGAATTTATTGCAAGGAGAAGCAAATTCCTTAAGTCAGATGGGCCAAATGGCTTGTTGAAAAAACTGCCAAGGAACGTATATACAGGCTTTTTTTAAAATTAAAAAAGAAGACAACAACAAAACAACTCAACATATTTGGTTGCAGGTAGAACGTAAAAACACCTGAAACAAATTTTTCACATATGAAAACAAGGAAATCTCGAAACTGCCGCTATTTTAGGCTTAATTGCATTTTGTTGGGTTTCGGGGGAGCGGTACATAGTAGCAACTGTGGGAAAACCACTAAATACTTCTCTGTTTGAACCATCTGTCACGAATATGGGACATATGTTCACTTTGTTTATTCGGGAGCCAAGTGGAAGCCGATACACGCAGCTCGGGCCCCGGCCCAGGGCTGGACCGCACCGCGCATCGCAGCGCAGGGATGCGCGTCCCGCCTCCGCGGGTGCAGAGCCCGCCCGCCCCATTGAGGGCTGCGGAGGAGGGACGGGCCNTAAAGTTGCGGTCCGGGGGCTGGAGGAGGAGAATTGCCCCGGGGGGGCTGGGGAGCCGCGGTGCGGGGCTGGGGGCGGACAGGAGCCGCGGGTCTCGCGTGTTCCCCCCTCCCGCCCCCCGTGTGCTCTCGGTCCCTCCCTGGGAACAGGCGCTGCCCACCCAAGGAGGCGACCGGCGCTCCTGCCCCGCTGCCGCTCTCTGGCTCACACTCACACACACAGACACACGCACATACACATATACCCGGGCGTGCGCTTCTCGCTCCCGCACTGGAGTCGGTGCCTGTGCTTGCAGGTTGCTCAGACCTGAAATCTAAAGGAAAAGCTCCGCGTTTGCGTCGCTGCTACTGCCGCTGGTGTTGGTAGCGGTGAAGAGGCAAAGGAGTTGTGGGGGTTTTTTTTCCCTCTTTTTAATTTTTTTTTTCGCCCGCTATTGAATTCAATGGATCTGAACTTGGAGCCTTTGGACCTCAGCGGTTTTGGAATATTTACATGCTGATCCTCTTTGTTGTGATAACATCAAGTCGTTTGGGGAAACCATCCGAAGACAGCAAGATGTTCCTCGTTCTCTTGTACTCCGCTTTGCCCTTAGTGGGTAAGTTTCTGGTGCCTGATTTCGGGCTGTACATCGCTTCATAAAGCAAAGCGTAGGGTTTATGGCATCGGGAGCCTGAGGGTTGCCAGTCTATTGTTTAAGCAGAACAGTGAAGTTTCCAGTAGTTTTAATGGTTCTGCCTCACATCGGTTAGCCCGATCTACATTTAAAGCTTTGGGAGGTTACAGGCTTCGGTACTTGCCTGTCTATCCTCTTGTTAAATTGGATTCTTGCAAGTTACAGGGAAACTTTTCATTGAAATAAAATAAGGCTGCCTGGGGAGGGTGGGGGGTGACAAGAGCCAGCTGAGGGATTACATCTTCACCTGAACCTGGCAGCTTGCCCGACTGCCAGTGGTTTGCAGCCCAAACTGGTTTCCTTTCAGAGATGTTTGCGTTTCCATCTGCATGTGTCTCAGGGAGCATGACGGGGGCACGATGGAGAGGAGAGAGTTAATGTAATTTGCTTTGTTCTCCTGCAAAAGCATCATACATAGAACTGGAGGGGGGAGAGCAATAAATTCTACCTTTATAGATACAGAATAAGCAAAAATGTGTACAGCCTTTAAAAAGTCACTGACGCAAACAGAGGCTAGTATCAATCAGTGAGGATACTTATCTCTCTGAGCGGGTTGTTCCTGGATGTGGTAATTGAAATTACAGCAAAGCTCTTGTGGAAAGTGAGGCCGAATATATAACCCCTCAGTTAAACCCTCGAATGGAAAGCTGGTTTGTGGATCGCTGGAATAATGAAATGCTTGTTTTGTCAGGCACATTAACCCTTGTGGGTTTTCTTTGCTTTTTGTGTTTCCTCATAAATCAGCATCAGGGTTAAAACATACTGCTGGGGGTTTTTTTTTTGGACTCCCCTAAAAGTGGATCTAAGCCCATGAAACCCCCGCGAGCTTTTTCCTTAAGGTGCAGCGTGAAGCCAGGAGGTTTGCGAGGTGCTGCCCTTGGGGTTGGCTGCATGTGCTGCGTGAGGAAGGTGCCCCGTGTTTGCCAGATGCTTGTTTGGAGCCTCGCTTAAATCCTCCTCCTCCCTCAAAGAGCGTGTGTTGGTTTGTGTCTCCTCTCTGTAGATGTACTTCTGTCCGCAGAAGTGAGCGGGCTGCCTGGGGGGGACCGCCTCGACTGCGTGAAAGCCAGCGATCAGTGTCTGAAGGAGCAGAGCTGTAGCACTAAATACAGGACACTGAGGCAGTGTGTAGCCGGCAAAGAGAGCAACTTCACCCGGGCCACGGGCCTGGAGGCGAAGGACGAGTGCAGAAGCGCCATGGAAGCTCTCAAGCAGAAATCTTTGTACAATTGCCGCTGTAAGAGGGGCATGAAGAAGGAGAAGAACTGCCTGCGCATTTACTGGAGCATGTACCAGAGCTTGCAGGGTACGTTGCAAAGCACAGGGTCGTTCCAGTGCCCCGGTTCTGTGTGCGGGTTTGCAGCCGGTCACATCCGCAGTCGGAGGCAGCCGCTGGGGCTGTCCCGGGGTCTGACCCCGGAGCTCACATTGTGCTCTTCAGCTGCCGACTGAGGAGCTTTCATCCGCCTCAAGGCCAGCTGCTGCTCCCTCTGCTGTTGTTGGGAAATCCGCAGTGAGAGTTTCCTCCAGGGGACCCAGCTGACCTTTCTAAACCAGAGTCAAAAGATAAGGGCACTACCACGTGCGAGAGCCACAAAAACAGTCATTTGGTGACATTTCCCTAATAGTATTAAAACTCCTTAATTAGGATTCACCTAACAGCATCATGGGACACTGGAGCTAGTTTCTTAGCGTTTTGCTGAGAGAGAAATGCAATATGAGAAGTAGCATTGTTTTAAGGGAAAGTTTATGCTTTCTTTTCCTGTATTTACTAACAGCATTTCCTGGGCATGCTGAGGGAGGAAAAACCCTGAAATGTATGGTTCCTAGAGCATGTAGATGTGCCAGTGAGAAGTGATAGGACAGTGATTGACTTGGGACTCTGTTATTCCTATCACTGGCAACTTTCCCATGCTCTACTGAGAGTAGTCAGGTCCTCACCTGAGAAAAGCGGCATTTTTACCCTGTTCTGCTGTGGCCCTGGAGTTGAAGGTGCAGCCTTTGACTTGTGTGGCCTCCACTAAACTCTTTGTTTGTTTGTTTGTTTTAATTCTGCAAAAAGGGAAGTCATCCCTTTCTCTTCATGTATCCATATGTTTTAATGAGTCAATATATGCTGTATTTTTTTGCTAACTATAATAATGGACATTTTCTGCATCCTGAAAAGTTTCTCTTCCAACAGCATCTTGTTAGGAGTGTTTTATTTCCAAGATGCTAGTTTTTGGCTGTTGGCTGGGCTTCTCTAAAAAAGAGCTCTTTTGTTAGGGTGAATGAAGAGGAACATCCTTGCTACAGCTTCTCTCCTGCTGGCATGAGATGGGACAGTCCCTGTGATGTCACAGGGTGTCTCTGCAAATCATGACCTTACCCAAGGAGGAAGGAGAGAAAAGATCTAGTGACAGGGATAAGCAACTAGATTAATTCAGATAGTTTTCTAGATAATTATTTGAGGACAAGTAGCCACATAAACAGGTTAAGGGGGAGTACATTTTGCCATTAAAGAGTAAAAGCAAACCAAAAAAACCTTATCCTGAATTCCTGTATAAGAAAAAAATCCATATATTTTTTGTCCATAGGAAATGACTTGCTTGAAGATTCCCCTTATGAGCCAGTTAACAGCAGACTATCAGACATATTCAGGCTAGCACCAATTGTATCAGGTAAGCAGATGTAATATTCTTTAACTGACGCATGATTTTGTAATTGAATTATGGAACTTTTGAGCAATGTTCTCGTAAAGAATAAGAAATTATAATGGCTTCCTGGATTTGGGAAGCTCATGATATAGTTGCACAAAAGAAAAGACTAATGGTTTTGAAGTAATAATTAGAACTGAAAGAATGCTTGGCAGGATGGCAATTTGTATTCTTTTTGAGTCATTCTTGACAATAAATGCTAAATATTCCTGTAGGTGGCAATCTGATTCCCTGTGTTCCCAATTTACAAATCAGTTCTTTTTTTGGAATTTGGTCAGTGAAAGTTACCTCATACTGATATTACAGAAGATCAGAAGATAGATCTTTCAAATGTTTACTTAAGGGAATGCTCTGTAGTTTCATCCAGTTTTGTTTAAAAAGGAAAATTCAGAATTAAGGCTTCTGTTTTGGAACTGCAGCCTGTTTAAAGATCCTATTCACAGCTGCCTTTTATGTTTGTTTTTTGGTTGGTTGGGCTTTTTTTGTTTGTTTTTTTTTTGTTGCTGTGTGGCTGTCTTTCAGAACTTACTTTTGTATTTTGAATATGCTGTTTGGTGATTAAATGATGTTGTTTGTTCTTTACCCTAAATTATGCTCATTCTGATTCACATTTATTGTAAACATCATTCTGGGGCGGCATTCACTAGGGTTACAGGTTGAAAATCCATTTCTTTTTAGGAGTTTCAGAAAATCCTACGAGAATGCAGTCTGTCCTGTGGACCTTTATTTGTTTAGCTACATAAAACAGATTGAATGTGCACAGAACAGTGTGTCAGTTGGACAGTGCTGAAGTTGTAAATTGATGTGCTATGGATAAGCATTAGGAGATGGCCCTTTAAAAGGAAGAAAAAAAAGAGAGTGGCTTGACCAATTTTCAGATGTACTTACACTTTTTAGGGCTCAAAGTCCCATTAAAAGCCAGAGGGACTTAGGTTGTTAAGTATTTAATGGTAGAGATTTTCAAAGGCATATAGACACATAAAATGTAGGCAACTGCCCACTGGGACTTTCAGAAGGACTAAGTGATTTAAATAGGTGTTAGATGCCCAAGCAGTCTTGAAAATTCTAAGTGCTTAATGCGTCTTTAGCTATCTTAATGCCTTTGAAAATCATGCTTTTAGTCACTTTCCAAAATGTGGCTTCAGATCCTTGTCCCATACATCTTTCGAAAGCATTATCCTGATTTGGTGGGCAGATTTGTTGGAGAAATAGTAAAGCACAAAGATTAATCTCTGAAGTATCTTTATTTCTTTTATTCTTTATTGCTGGAAACTCCAGCTTAATACAAAACCAAGACAAAATCAATGCGGAGGAGTTCCAGAATGTTTTTTTGAAGTTTGTGATCAGCCTGCCTAATGCCAAATTCTAACCTATCTCAGCAATATTATGATCTCTGTAGAAATACTCTGCCTACATGCTGCCTTTTTGTTATATTTTAGATTCCTCATTTACTTAAAAAGCAATTACCTTAAGAATGTAATTTTTTTTAAATACCTATTCTGTGCAACTGTGAAATAAGACAGAGTTGCCAACAAGTGATGTCTATCCACCACAGTCTCTTCAGATGCTGGTGCACCCTCGTTCTGGGTTACTAGTGCACCCCAAATTACAAGCATGGGAGGCCTAGATTTAAAGAGAGCAGCAAGCAGAAGTTATAATCCAGTGAAAAAACACCAGTATTTGAAAGTTTTGTCAAATGAAAGGAAAAAAAAATTAGAAAAAGCATTTTCTTAACATCATAGTTGCTCTGGCATGTTACATTCTTTAAGGCTGCCTAGTCTTACAGGTTATTTTGCAGCACTGTGCAAATAACCCAAGCAACAGAATGTTGTAGGATTTCTGTATCTTGGTCAAAACAAACACACAGAAAAATCCCCAAACAAGTAGTGTTGGCAGGGAGTTCATAACTGGTGTTCTGCTAATGTGGTCATGGTGTTTATGGATGTTGCCACAATATCCCCTCTTATTAAAGTTACCTGGGTGTAATTAAAAGCAGCAATTAAGCCTTTCATATCACAAAGACCTTTCTGTGGTACTGTATGACTCGGTATATGTATCAACTGTAATGCTTTTAGCAGTTTTTGTATTTATTTTTGAGATAGTATAGAAAATCGCAATAGGGTTTTTTGTGGTACATAAAAGGGGAAAATCATTGGCTAAGATGCCTCTTTTATGTGTTACATAAATCATCTGCAATGTACATGTCTGAGAAATGAAGGACATTTAAGTTAAAGTGGATCTATTTCTATGCTGAAAGATGTTCAAAATGACAACTCCTATGGAAACAGGATGCTACATTCCCTGTAATTCAAGCATCAATATGTTGATTTAAAACAAAAATAAGAAATATATTGCTAAACCGGTTAGTTTCAATTTTCTCCCTAGTTCCTTTTATGTGTAACAAACTGTGTTTGTTCCATCCCTGTTAAATGGATGGATCCTTGCTACTAAAGTGAAGCATCTGCATTTTAAGTGGTCTACATTATACAGGGGCTAGTGGTGTAGTTAGTCTAGAACAAGAAGAAAAAGATAAGCTTGCCATACCAAAGTTAAAACAATGTCCAACAGCTCAGGAAAGAATATCTAACCCATCCAGTTATTTATTGTAGTATTAGCTGCTGAAACCAGGTTATCAGTATTTAGATACTAATAAGCATCAATTTTGCATTTGAATCCCTACTAAATTTGCAAGGGAATGGTAATTTATACAGAAAATAGTTGCTGGCTAAAATAGGAATGTGAGTTCAATCTTTGATTTACTTATGATGTATCCTGAGTATTCAGGGGTCTGATTTTCCTTCTTTGCCATCTACACTTTTAAGTTCATAATTATGTTCCTTCTATAAAGTGGCTTCTCACATGGACAAATCCTGGCTGAGTCTTCCCAGTTGGAAGACGAGCTGTCTTGTTTTTTGTTTTGGGCATATCTAGGGTTTGAATTTTCTTTATAACTACAATGTCTAATGTAGTGCTTCTGCCTCAAGGGTGTGAATTTCTTGCTGTTAGGCAGCTCGTCAAATTACTGAAGACTTGCCTGTGTGTTTCAGAGGGTAACAGATTTGGGTTAGTTATTATGATGTAAAGATTTTGCTTAAACAGACACTTTTTGCTTGAACCTTTACAACTTCTGAGAGGTGGAAACATTTTAAGGTCATAGACTTCTGTCACAGTAAATGCAAAATCTGTTGATTGCATTTCAGAGGTGAGTTTCACAGCAAATTAAGGATAGATGCTCAAATTAGTCACTTCTTAACGCTATCTATGACTTTTTACTACTTGAAGAACAGTTTGCCTCTTAAATTTGTGTTGTATTTGACACTGAGCCTTGCAACTGGAAGATGTATTGTTATTTTGGTATCAACTGATACAATATAATGGTCATCTCTGGCATGTTGTAAGAAAATATCCTGCATACGAACAGTAGCTGTATAAAACTGTAGAAATACTTCAGAAAATAATGTTGCACAAATGTCTGATTAATTTTAACACAAAAGAGAAAGCCAATACATCGGAATAAAATGCCTTAAGCCATTCTGAGAAGAGGTGTAAATAGAATCCTCAGTGTTAAAAAGAGTTGGCTACTTAGATCACCAGCTTTAGAATGACATAATATTCTCCTGTGGATTTACTTTTAAGTTGCCCAGTTGTTCACTGGCTTATCATCCCATTGTTCAGCTTTGTGAATCTTTGCTTCTTTCTTTTGCATCTGTTATGTTCAGGGATAAAGAACAGGTTACATAAATCAGGACATTTCTTAAAGCATACAGGGTTTGCTGCTAATCTGCGGAGGATCTGTTGGTTGCATGCTGCTAGTTATGCCTTGTTTCTAGTTGGTAAAACACAAGACATGTAGAAATTAATTATTTTGCCAATATTTCTTGTTAGTGTAATAAATTAGTTTTGCCAAATGCCTTTTGTAACATTAACAAATGAGAGATAGAAAATGGCTCGTTTGATGATATGTATGTCATAATGAGTGTTCCTGGATTCTCTCATGAGAGTTTACTCTAAAAACTCTGTGAATCTTCTGTCCCAGAAGATACCTTGGAGGTTATGTTTAGAAAAGGGTGCATTTTATATTTATTATGGTAAACTTCTAAATTGCAAACAAGAATTCTGTAGACAGCACAGCACATAGGGCTTCTTACTGGAGTGTGTCATTCCACTTGAGAACACGGGTAGCACAGCCCATGAAGTCTTTGATTTGCATAATGAATGAGCTGTAAGTACAAACAGAAACAATTACAGTCAAGTAAGGTGGCCTTGTACTGTATGTAAAAGGTTGAGACTAAAAAGTTAACAGTGCTGGAATTCTCAGGAGCATGTGTTTGTGCTGGTGGTTCTTACACTCTTTCTGTGGGATGTGTGAAGAAGATGGCTCTGTGTCTCCCTCTAGGATCTCTGTATTGCTCAGAACGAAAGGGGATTAATTAGTAGTTTTCCCATCTTCCTTTGAATTTCCAAGTCTTTTAGGCACCCTCTGTAATTGTCATTCACAAATCAGAGAGTCAGTTGAGGGAAAGAGTGAATCCAGTGTGCAAAACACTTCCTTGAGGATGAAACAGACTTTTACAGGGGGCTAGTTCTCTCTCCCCACCATAAAAATCTTTCCCTGAGTGTCAATGAAAGCTGTATGACTCCACATAAATTTTTTCTTCTTGGGAATGGTGTAGAGACATCACTTAGAACGGACTGCAAGTGTTTCCTCTGGAAAAGTTGCCATCCGCCAAGGTCAGGGAGGAATGTTGGGGCTTTTTGATCAGAATTCTCAGGATTCAGAGACACAGCTTCTGTGTCTGTGTGCTTTTCCTTGTGCCTTCTTTTTCTGCTACTTCTGTAAAGAGGGCCTGTAGAATTAGAAAAGGCTGTGTTGTAGTGAATTAATTTCCTCCAAAGTTTCATAACCTCCAAATTATTTTAATCAAGAATGGAATGTTTGCCCATTCATTTTTGCCATTGTTGATCTAATGTAAGAGCTGTGTTCTGGGTTACAGGTCTCTGACACTTCAATTATTATTTACTTCTTTTTTTTTCCCTACCTCGTAAATTACTTTTCTTTTGTAGAATCCATATATAGCATTTTTTAGATTGTTTATCAGAAAGATGAGTTAGAGTCTCTCCTAGCCAAGAGATTCACTGCTTTTTCCTTTTGGGGTTTGTGCCATGTGAATTAGTGACTTCTCCCATGAATTAATACTGTATGACATCCCCAATTCCCATTGCCTGAGGCCTCTAATCCTGTTTCTCTTCCTAAATCTGTGTATATTTCAAATGCTGCATATTTTTCTAATTTAACACCGTGTCTTTTTGTGACATTTCTGTAAGATTGTTTGAGATGCCGCTTTTCTACAGAGGCAATTTAATTTAAAAAATATTAGAAGTGTTGATTTCTCTTGACTCCTTACAATGTTCCTACTCACTTTTACATTCCATATCATTGCAGTTGAGTTAAAAAAGCCAGGATACTTCATGTGAGTTACCTGGCACATACACCCGAGTTGATAAACAATCAAACAAATCTTATTAGGTTAATAGGAGTCTTGCAATCTGATTGTGTTCCCACTGAAGTAAGGAAAACACATCAAAATCTTTTTATTTGATTATGATATATTCTGTTTCCTGTTTTAATTTTTTTGTTGTTGGTGTTTTGGTTTTCGAATGTGTGGTCAAGCATCTGGATAACAGAAAAGTAAAAACTTTGTAAATTTAGCCTACATTAGATTGTCACATGCACAACTGTGTTTTTCTATGTAAAGCAATACATTAAAATTATAGCCCTTGGTCCAATATGTAATGCTGATTTTACAGAACTTCAGACTAACCCTTTTTTTCCCCCCAGCGAGAATTTATGGCCTGTTGCAAGAAAAAAACCAACAACACAGGCATATATTTTAGCTGCATTTAACAAAATGAAAATAGTTTGACAAAAATAAATCTGATGTGAACTTGTACAATGTCTGTGTTTTTTGACGTTTCTGCCTGCAGATTTCCTCAGCACAGACAACTAGGCTGGCTTCCAGTCAGATAACAAGTTATCAAGGGTGCATAGATACCAGTTGCTGATTTCCACTTCTGCATTTTTATAATCAGATTGGACTTCACACAAAAGAAAATCACTTTAGTTACTGTTGGCTTGCAGGAGCTCTTTGAATTTCCTGTTTTCTGCATTTCTTGGAGCTAGATCTGATTATGAGAGGGGAATTAAGTATCTTGCTGAAGTAACTGATTGACTGGCTTATAAAGGCAGTGCCTACACACTTTACCTTCAGCAGGATCATGAACAGGCCTTGAAAATAGGAATATGTAAATATCTCAGCTTAGTCCACATTATTTCCATGGTAAGATTACTGGAACCCTTTTGCTAATTTTTCTGAAGAGTGGTAGAACAGAAGAAAAGGTCTTTGTTCCTCAAGTATTTAAAATGGACAGCTTTGAACAACTGTAGAGTTTCTGCTTGTCCCAGCAGTGTAGGCAGGCTTTGTCAGCCTGTTTCAACATGGGGAAACAGGATAAAATCCATTCTGAGGAAGGAGGAAGCAGCTAATGATACAACACAGAGCATGTATGTATGAATATTCAGCATCTCTGTTAATGGTGAGAGTAGTAAGAGAGAATAGTTACAGGAGTCTTGAAGGAAACTCAGAGGAGATGATTATTTTCCTGAAGCCTCAAAGGAAAGTGTTGGTACGTGGTGAGTTGAATAAGTATGGTTAGGTATTTTGTTACTGTATGCAGTGAACCACAGGTTTTCTGGGGTAGCACCTTTGGAGAGTGGAATTGCAACCCGTTAATCTGCTTTGCAGGAAGGCCTCAATTAAGGTGTGGTGGGTCACAGATTAAATGAAAAGTGCCTGTGAACCGTGGGCAGCAAATTGTACGATCTTGCATCAATTGCAGGCCAGCTTACTTAAGTGCCTCCCAAGTTGCTCTGAATTGGGAGCAGAGCACACAGGTCTTGCTGATGGTGGGATTGCAGGGAGAGATCAGGTACTTGCCACTGAGGAGGGAAGCAGAATCTGGTTACCTATAGGGAGAGGTACCACCATTCCAGGGATGTGGTGAACAGGAACAGGCATGGTCTGCTGGGGACCTCAGGAATGCAGAACTTGCCAGGTTCCCAGTTTTGTCAGGTATTTACAGACTGCTGTGTCGCCGGGGTAAGGGGTTGGGATACAATGAGTCTGCCAATGGGGCAGCTGAAGGCAGAACGTGGTGAGTGTGAGAAAAAGCCCATGGTTCATGTGTTGACCATACGGTTGGCAGTACGAGAGTGGCAAAGGTGGTGTGAGGACTGGTGCAGGAGAGAAGGTTGCACTGAGTGTGCGTGTTTCTATGGCAGCCTTCCTTGTAGGGCTTCTGAAATACCAACTCTTCAAACTGTGTCCCAAAGTTTTTTTGGTGAAACCAAAAATCCAGCATCCCACAGCTTTCTGTCTCTTGATGGCAAAGCAAGGTGCAGTTTATGGCAGGTCATTTGCATGCTGACTCTTTAAATCTTAAAATATTTTAAAACTTTTTTTTTTATTATTCCTGTTTGTATTTGACTCTCAGGGATGACTTTGACAGTCTTGGAAAACCCAGTAGTATCTGTCAGTAGTTGACAGCATGTTAAAAACGCTAGGAGTAAGATCCTTGTGTTTGATGAAAAGAAAGAAGAATTTCTGGATTGCAAGGCAGATATTTATTTGTGATAAGTCTCCAACATTTCTTGTTCTAAGAGATACTTCATATTGTTTTAACCTTAGGAATGCGTTTACACCTTTCATTTTTAGAAATGTGACTGGTTTTGTTCATGCAAGCTAATTCTATAATTTAGATTTTTTTGGTAGGATTTTTATATTGCATTTTCTGTGGGTGAAACTAATGCAGTGACTATGCTGCCAGGCCATTAATAAAATTGAGTTATTTTGGGAATCATTCTTTAGTTACTATGATGCTTTGACAATTTTTATGAGTGTCAGACTATTGTCCTATACAATCTGCACTCAGCTTGAAATTTAACATGAGAAGGGGATGACACAAAGTGTAATGGCATAGAGATAGCTCTTCCTCCACAGAAATTTGCAGAAATGATGGGTTGTAAAGAGGCCTGACGATATCAAACAATTTGAGTAGGAACCCATAAGTAAAGATGAATTTCTGCATTCAGTGGTTATATGACTTTGTCACTGTCTGGTGACAAATGCATCTTCCCATTTAAGTTTTGTCATGCAGCTGATGAGGTTCCGAAGCATTAAAAACTTCCACTCTCTTCCTTTTAAATCCTGCACCCTGAATTCAGTACTAAACCTCAGTTCAGCAATCCTAGAAATGGCTGTTTCCCCGTTCCTCCTCTGGAGACAGCACAGTGATTCTCCCTGCTCCCCAGTCCCACAGCCTCCAGCCTACTGATGGCATTTTTTGGGTTTAACTCTGGCAGTCAAGCTGGTGGTGACCACTGCTGCTTCCTTGAGGTGAGAACCCCAGCTCATTCCTGCCTTGACATACCTTTGCCATATACTGCTGTCCCTTTTTGGATTGTTGACTTTCTTCTCCCTGAACTGTAACTCCTCCGGCTGTAGGACTCGGGAGGTTCCTTTCTCTGTCACTGCAGCATTGGAGTGGCTCTGCTTTCTGCCCCAGCTACTCACTAATCAGAAATCTGATTGCTGTTTTTCCCATTCCTTTTTTGGACAGGCTTGTCTTCCTTCTCTTGTCTGATGTCTTTTGCTTTGCAGTCTGGCTCTGCCCTCACCCTGCTCTCCTGTTCTCTCTCCCACCAACGCCCCCCTGTCCTTACCCAGTACTTCTGGTGAGATAACACTTTCTGTGTTCCTTTCAAACTCCTGTTAAACTCAGCTATTCCCAGCCTTCTACAAATTGTTCTCTCACCCTCCCTATAAAGAGGTAGAGATGTGGTCTATTTAATAGAAGGAATTATTCCTGAGAGATGGAATTAGCAAAGCCTGCTTTTGTACCAGAGTCCTTCCTCTGGATGCCCCTGCTCTTTGCACAGAGTTTTTGTCCTCTCTCCCTGTGCTGTGCCTTTCCACACGTGCTTCCTTACCCCTTCTCTGTTCCTTGGTTCTGTCCCACATCTCGTGTGGGTGGGGCAGCTGGGCTGGGTGTTACACCTGAGCTGCAGGACTGTATGGCAGACAGGTGGGCCCCGTCCCCTCTTGGAATGGCTCTGAGCCGGAGGCAAGTCTCCTTGTGTATAAAACTGCATTTTTGCATAGAATTTCTAAGAACTTAATCCCTCTGTCATATTTGTTCGAGTATGTCCTATGGGTTAAAAAATCACTGGGAGCTGCAGGGGTGTGGAGAATGTAGAGACTAATATTCAGTTTACTTACATTTCCTTGAAAAATTATGATTAAAACCCCAAATACGGTTCCTGTCATATCACTAAGCATTAGACTGTGACATCTCATCTCATTCTAGTCTCATAAAACATCAAGTGTGTCATGTAGAGGATATAAATAAACATGCAGTGGACTTGAAACATACAGGCAATTAAGTACAGTTGATGGCTGGAAGTTGTATAAGATAATTGAGCATCTCAGGATTCTCAAAAATGGGGGATAACTGGTGCATTTAGGTTAGTTGGCGTGAAGATTATTTATTCAGATTTAGAAATGAAAAAGGAAATAAAGGACCTATCCAGAAGCTGCTCTATATTCATGCATATATTGCATTTGAGTATTTAGATGACACCACATTGTGTTTACAAATGACACTGTCTTTTTAGAGTCATCTCCTTTTGCAGATGGGATATTTTTAGGATTAACGATTAAGTTTTGCTGACGTTTGTTGTCATGAGGTCATAAACAAAATTAAGGAGGGCAAAACTGGCATTTGGTAGGGGTTTCAAAGAACTCATGTCCAAATACCCTGACTTCTCTAGACTTGCTACTTGCAAACAGAGTGGAATGTATTCTGCACAGCAGTGGCTTTGCATTAATGAGTGTGTAAGCAGCAGATTAAAATGTCTGTTTAAAAAAATAGGTTAGGATTATATAATAACACAAGTCTGGGGTACGAATAGCAATGAAGATGATTTTATTGAGCAGATTAAGTGCAATTAGAACTTAACCACAGACTATTTAAACACAATACCAGATCAAAAGCCAGTCCTTGAAGCTTTCCTTGCTTTCCTTCACACTTACAGGATCAGCACCTGACAGCCACGTAAATTCTAATTTTTATTGTTGTTCATTTTATATTGCCGTGGGAATGTGCATCATGTTATCCATTAGGACCCAGACAAACATGAGTTTTCTCCACATACACAGCCATGGAACAAGAGATGATTGAAGAGAGCGAGGTGTCAGCGGTATTTGAAATTCTATTAGAAATTGATAAATTTGCTTGTCAGATTTCTTCAAAGGATGGCAGGGATAAGAGCTGCCTATGGTATTCTCATATGAAACATCATGAAAACCACAGCTGTAAAATCAGCCCATGTAGACTGAGAAATTGTGTCAGTTCTTTCTCTCATAATTTACGTTCTTAATTTTAGTCTCCTAAGCAGTGAAATACAAACTTGCTGCAGTTGATAACATTTGTGACCTGATGAAGTAAACTGCTTTGATCCTGTGAGAGGTCAAACTGTGTGTGATTCGAAGCAAACATTCCCCAAGGCTGCTGTTGTGTGAGATGTCTCTTCCCCTTTCCAAACATCCTACTTTTTCAATAGAAAATTAAAGGAGACTTGCAAAGAAATATTTTGCGTTAGTGTATTAAATCTTTTCCATAAATTGGTGTGAGAATTGTTGAACACAAGGTTTGGTGATGTGTTTTTGTGGGGCGTTTTTTATAGTTCTTGTGGAGTTTAAAAATATCTAGGCACTTCTCTCTTGAGTAGAAAGTAAATGTATTAATTCTGTCTGTTTAGGGAGAAAGGCATATGGTGTTTTTTAATTTGGTAAATAAAGAATTACTTGGACCTGACTTGGAGCGTCATTTAGGTTTTTTTAATACATTTCTGCTGTACAGCTAAAAATTCCTTACCTGCATGCCCTTGACCTTTCTGTAAGAGCTGTAGAAAGATTCAAAAGCGTAAATGAGAATAAATTTAGAATTAGCTTATTTGAAGAAAAATCCTACCAAATGTCTTATCTCTCTGCAAATTGGAGCTGTCAGTCCTACATGTCCAGCCTGGCAGAGCTGATCAGAGCACCTGCTGCTAGAGCAGGGCTCTGGTAGCCCTGGAAGTGGGAAGGTAGTTCATTTTTCATTCCCTGCTGTCCTTCCCCTCCTTGCAGAAGCTGCTAACAAAGGTGCCAATTATGATGACGATTTCTGCTGCTCTGTTATCCATCCCTTAACATTCCCCTTTGCCCCCAGCTTACTCTGTGTAGTTCCCCCTGCAGCTGTATAAATACCTTTGGTCATTATCAAGAACTTGTATTTGAACTAGTGACTAAAAGGTGAGGTTGTCAATATATTAAGTACATCGTTAGTGTCGTAATCACAGCTATTAACAGTTGAGTAATTGTGATGGTTGAGCTTTGTTTATTTATTTATTAATTAAAAAAAATGTGTTGGTGTTTGGGCAACCCAGATGTTACAGGAGTACTTCTCAGAATAGATGACTTGTGGTGATACCCAGTGCAAGCAGCCACTCGGCAGGTTCTCACCTCCTTCAAATCAGTCACTTAGGAAGGCAGAGAGTGGGTGCTCTTGTGAAGCTGTCACCTTGAGGACTTAGGTACTGCATTACTGTGCAATAATTATACAGTCTGATACCAGCTTTCATTTATGCTAATTGCAAGTAAGTTTATAAATTCCTCAGATTATTAAAAGGAGATTTATCTCCTTCCTGTTGCGTTAAGTCAGGGATTTAAGTGATGCAAACTTTCGGTCCTGTTTTGTAGAGGAAAATGTCACCATAAAAATCTTCCCAGTATTAATAGTTTGTCAGGCTGAAAACTCAGGAAACCTTATTCTATTTTGCCTTTCAAAGTCATGTTTGTAGCATTGCAATTGCTTTTAATAATTAATTTTAAATTAACTCAGGGATTTAAATATGTATTTAATCCTNCTACATAGCCAGACATCATAAAACTAAAGTCATACTTAAAATATAATGAAAAAGTGACTGTACCTAGGACACTAACAGGAGGGAAAAGAAATTGATCTCATAAATGGTGATGTTTTCTGTAGAGCTCTTCTCAGTAGGATCTTTGAAAAAACCACAGATTTTTATAACGCAGGCTATATTCAATATTAGGTTTAGACTGTGAAGAGAAATGTAATTTACAAGTTACAGCATGAATTATTCTATTGCAAAAAAGAATAAAATAGAGCTAATAGTTAGCTCCTCTTGAGCAGTAATACCTGCTAATGGAAGGATTGCATTGTAAGAGTCAATATCCAGGCTTGTGGAATATTTAAGGCGACTAATTTCTGTCTTTAGCCAGACTGAGAAATATAATAACTGATTCTGGACCTGAACTGTGGTGAGAAGAGCTACTTCCCACTGCAGGTATCAGAATGAGGGACGTGTAAAGTGCTTGTAAGAGATAGCTCTTCTATCTACTGAGCAGGTTGTACTCCTTCTGTGGCAAAGAGTGTCACTGATAGATTAGGGTGACAATTCATAATGTTCCCGAGTGTGAATGCTACATGTTGAACAAGATCAGAGTCTCAAGGAGCATGTTGTAGAGAATTAAGGTTTAGCACTTGTCCTTCCTCGTGGCTTTCAGAATTACAAAGGGATTTCTAATATTTGAAAAATGCTTAAACTGAGAAAACCTTGGTATTTCAGAGTATTACTTTACAAATCGTATTTTCCTCAGATTTTAGCAGAGTGTAGTGGTCTAATTCTGGGTAATGACTTAATATTGTGTGAAATGATCCAATAGCAGGAAAGTATTTCAATAAAATTCTAGAAATTACTGTGCATATTGGGAGTGACTTATTAGACTACAGCAGGAAAGCTAGAAAGGTTTTTTAAAGGTGTTAATTTCTCAGATGTGTATTATTAGTGTGCAGTAAATGTATTATTTTGAACCGTTTAGAGTGGCAAAAGTATTAAAATACGTTCCTAAATCACTCTACACCTATTTAGAGACAAGGTTTTGGCTAGCTGCCCAAAATGCTGTATAGCAGGTATTTGGGAGGAAGAGAAGGTTTCTTTAAGGTATTTTTTTTACCACTGGGGCACTCCTGCTGTTTGCATTTCCTTTATATAGTTTGAAGTGCCCCAGAATTGCTTGAAATGATTGAGTTCACCTGAAAGGTGGTGGGGGTGTACTGGTATTTGTTGTGGAAGATCATGTTAATTTTAATTGTCAAATGAAGTGTTTATCTATTTCACGTTACAGCACCCAAGTGTTAGCCCAGGTTGTTCCTCTTTACACCTAACACCAGCATGAGAAGCTGTGGGGTTTGCAGATGTGGCTGAATTAATTCTCTTGACTGTTTTATCCTTAGTTGTTTTAAGACTTGAGCGAATAGGTGCTGACAGGACTGTAGCTTTTTTCACATTACATGTAAAAGCAGAGCCAATGTATATTTGGCAGACACAAGCGCTTGGAGGTCATGAAACTTACGACTTTAGCTTTTCCTTTCTTGTACACTTCCTTTCTGACATGGGCTTGAAACTACATTTAAACACTCCAGTATGTAGCAGTGCCTAAGAACGCCTTTATTAATGCAGTTAAGATCTGACTAATACATGTATTAAAGGGAAATTTAAAGTACAAACACATCTCTAATTCCGGGCCTGGCTGACTGGAAAGTTTCTTTTTATAAATCGTTCAACAGCAGATTTACTGAAAGAAAGGCTAGAAGGCTCATTTGTGTAAACTTCCAGACCTTTCCTGAGAAACAGCTTTTTTCCATTGTGAAAAAAAATGCAGTTATCCTAATTTCTTGGTTGGTCACTCTGAGAAACTGCGTTTTAATTCCTGTTAGGAGCTTTCAAAACCTTTACAGGTGCCAGCGGAAGAGCCAGCAGTTTGCATACAGTGTGGGAGGTGTGTAAATATCTGTTCATAAAGATGGACAGCAGTGTGCCATTTGTGAACAGCCAAACCTTTCTGTTTGTAATACAGTGGGACGTCCTTAAAGCGTTAGATGTGAGCTCAGCATATGTTTAAAGGCCCTGTAATCATAAGGCTGAGTATTCTCACAGCAGTATGTTGCTGTTGAAACCCACATCACAGTGTACTTCCTTGTGCCAATTCTCTCTGTACCTGTTGCATCGCAGTGAAATAACTTCAAGGCTGTTGGTAAGAAACAAACACACAGGAGTCCCAGCTCACATCTGGCATTCAGAGGCCATTTATTTTATTGAACTTAATAGAGTGAATTGTACTGCAGATAGACAATCACACCACAGTTTTATTTAATAAAATAAACATGGAAGGACCAAGTTGGATTTGCTTCTTAAGGAAAGTCTGTCTTTTGTTGTTTAGAGAATGTATCCTGTGATGGCTGTCATACAGCATTAGTTTTTATGCTGTACTTAGAATTTAAATACCTGCATTTTTGGCAGTTCTTTTCTTCACTAGTGACAAGTAGTTATGTTAAATAATCAGTTGAAATACAATTTTAAAAAAGTAACATCTGGAATGAGGCAGATAGAAGGGAAGAAAGCAATGTTTTGCGTGTGAATAAAACCAAACAGTTTATCAAACTCTAAATTGCAGAGCTTCAGGTACTGTAAAAGACATCTCTAAGCAGAAAATCCTTTGATTGCTTTCACTCTCCTTTCATCCGTGTCAAAAAGCTACTCCAATGAGTACCAAAACTTGAAAGCTGACAATGTATTCCTGGAGGAGAGTATAGTGCCTCTATTTGGTGTTGGAGAGAAAGAAATGACCAGTTTAGTTTCTCAATGTGTCAGAATTCCATGAACTCTGGTACGTGTTGTATGTTATATTCTCACGCGATCATTCCTGATTTGTAATGAAGCATAAATGCTTTTCTATTTGTTCCTGTTTTCACTGGTTTTCAGTTGTCTGCTAATGGGAAACTTAGAGAGATGTTATGGAGAAATTAGATAATACAGACACAAGTCAAATTGTAGCAGCTAGTTTGCAAGGTAGTTCTTAAGGACATTTGGCAGAGGGAGAATAGTGATGCTTGCATGCTTAAACGTGTTTATTTCATCAGGTCATATTGTTATTTGAAGAATATATTCTGCAGTAATTAAGTAGGATGCCAGTTACTTATTTTAATTCCAGATTATTTTTTTTTTTGTGAGGATAGTATCAGCCACTATGAAATTGGCTTCTCATTGTTTTTCCATTCATGTGTGTTGGAACATTAGAACAAAATACATTTCGTATTATTTTGCTGCTTCATCTGGAAAGAATTTGTTTTAATCTGGAGATCCCATATTCATAGCATTAAATTATGACAAATGTATTTTATAGTTAACTGCAGCAGAGTGTTTTCTCTTGCTTTTAGTCACAGGATGCCATTTACATTCTATTAGCAGGGTCTCATTATGACTGCTGTAGGCCCTCTGTTACCATTGAGTCTCCAGTTGTGTTCCATAAGAGCTGAATCAATATCAACTTCACCAAATGAAATGTTTAGTTTCTCCTTGGGCAAAATTTTTTGTCACATGGAGCTTTCCCAAACAAGCTGAAGGATATAACCACTATGAAGTGATGTAGCTTTGTGTATTCCAGGTTGCAAACATACCTTGTCTGTGTGACCTTGTGATGTTTTGATTAATTCCATCTTTTGGAATTCTGTATGTGTGTTGTGCCAGCTTTGTTCACACATGGAAGGGGCACAGCTATTGCCTTACATTTTAAATCATGTGAAGAGAAAGGCTTGTGTTTACCTTCTGTGATATACATTTAAGCACCAGAACATTTGAAAAATATTTTTATGTTATTTTTCAGTAGTCATTAAAAATATGGATTAAAAACTCTCAGAGGCTGTATGCAGACTTTCATGCAGTAGTCTAATGTCTCTGACAGATAATCTTAAACAGATCTCTTCCACAGAACAGGACTTGTTCGTAATAGTAATTATTCTTTGCTTTGAGCTATCTGATAAGGATACTGCATCATGCTGAATCAAGAAAATTCCTTCCGAATGCAGAAGATTTTCCATGTGGGCAACTCTTGAAATTAGAGTTGTTTCCAATGCATAGGATGTTCCATACTGTCTCTTACACTGATAAAAGTTCATTTGATAGTGTGTGTCGCTGTTCAGTGGTTTTCTTCATGATCTTCCATCTCATACTGGTCCAAATCTTGAAGACTGTTTCAATGACAAGATAGGTTTTTGTGAACACTTTAATGTCCTGTTTGTGATGCTGATCAGGCTTTTGTGTGTATTTTAAGCACTGCTGAGATCATCATCTGACTCTTAAAATTGGTACTCAGGAGAGCAAGCAAGCTTCAGACAGTTGTGGTATAAAAGCTCTATGCCTTGCTCTATCAGAAACAAATAGAACAGAGCCCTTGTATGAAATTCATTCATGAAGGTGAGCCTGAATTCTGCAGAACAGAATTTGTAGTCTTATGTTTTTAACCTACAATTCGTGCTACAGATGGAGAGGATTATTCATGTGGAAAACTCTGTTTATAGCTCAGCAATCAGATAGCAGCTGTATTTTCCTTCATTGCCAGAACCTCAGAAACATCTTGTCCTGTTTGTGAAACCATCTAGTTTATGGAAGTTAGAAGGCTCTCAAACAGACCAAGCTGCTCATATTTGTAGAGTAAGCAGCTGCTAGATCCAGAGCTGATGCACTGGGAGAGCAGTATTCTCATCTTTGTTTAATTGATAGTGTTGGCACTTTTGATGCCACCGCTCTGAAGAGACTGCAGCTTAGCAGTCACTCTTGCCTGGCTTTATGCTGGCATGCACCCAAAGGAAAATTAAGACAGCTCTCCTACGGCCGCCTCGCTTGTTCAAGATGCTTTAGTCAGTTGAAGTACACTGCTAACAAAATATGTGAATTACAAGGAAAAGGAGAGGGCGTAACTCCTCCTCCTCCCCCTCTCTCTGTGCAGAAGCAGTAGAAGTTCAAGGTTCCTGTATGCAGCAATACACCAAGCTGAGCATAGACCTTAGAAGGTGCCAGGCTCAGGCAGTTGAGGTGCTTGTGTACTGATGATGTATTGTAGTGCAGCCTCATGGGCCACGCTATTGCAGAAAGCAGAGGTGTTTATCGGAATATTATTATTTTTTAATATGCCAAAGCAAAGTTGGGTGTATTTGTCTCAAGTACAGTTTTTAAGTACCTCAAATTTCCAGTTTATAAATGTTACTTATAATGTATTTCTCTTTGGTACTTGTCATTCTTGTCATTACAAAGCTTGCTTCCACAGTTGAAAAATACGTTGTGTTAAAGTTTGATAATTTTTCAATGCTTGATTTAAATGACAAAGTTTAAATCAAGCACTGAAAAATTATTAAAGTCAATAAGATTTCTTTGCTCAGCTTATAGTTAGAAAATATATGCTTTATAAATACCCTGTGCACCAATATTTAAAAGGCCATGTGTTGTCTGAGAAAACTCATGCAGAGAATCAACAACTCTACCATAGGAATCAATCAGCATAGTACTGCAAACAAGGGGCCTTTTGTACCTCTACAAGTGCAGAACAGCATGAATTTTACAACTGCTGAGTGTACTCCTAAGTTAATTACCATTTAGAGTCTAAGTAAAATAATTCTCTATAAAAAATATGGTGAAAATAATTTAGTGGCATATAGCATCCTATTTATTGTTTATTCATCTACAGCTGAAATTGTGATCAGAAGTCAAATTTGAATCACAGACTTTGGAGAAAGGCACATCTTTTCAATAGGACTAATTAATTTGGATAAAACAGTGCTTTTGCAGCTCTCCAGAACTTGAGTTATCCGATGTGTATTTGTACTATATAGACATATAGTGACGCCAAGGTCTTATATTGAATAAAGGGGCTGAGAACAGTTACATTTAAACACTTAAGGTGTCAAATTGAAAAGAAGCACCGTCATTGTTTAAGAATTGTTTACAAGAGTGCAGTATGTAGTGTGCACAGTGCTGCTTTCGTGTGTATATTTAGTGTGTGCTGTAGTGTATCGTGTATAGAGAACTGGGTGGATTCATTGTGAGGAGGAGATGCTGTGAGTGTTTCCCTCATAGTTCAGACTGTCCAGTGAACTGCACTGTCTGCTGACTGTCACTGCATAGTCCCCAACACCTCTACTGTGCTTGGTGATACCCAGGCTGGGCAGAGATCGAACTTCCCAAGCATAAGGACAGAGGTGTTCTTTCTCTGGGGTATCTGGCAATTGCATTTCCTTGCTCCATTGACTTTTAATTATTGTTATTATATTTTTGCCAATATTATCGAGTTTTCAAATATTTTGCATTGTTTCAAAGGAGGTTTGCTTACATATTAAGCTGAAGAAAACTTGTCAATAGTGTTTTTGGATTTTATTACTATGTGTAACCACTATATCAGGTTTCGGATACTCACAAATCCTTCTCCTTCAAAGTACCAGATATTCTCAGTTATTGTCTTTTGGCTCAGTTGCAGAGTTGTCTTTGTTTTGACAGAAAAAGCTGTAGAAATAATTTTGTAGGCTTTTACTCTCTCTGCTTTTGGAGAACTTCCATTTCTCTCAAGCATTTGATTTGCTTGTTGTGTAGTTGAGCACATTGTCTTACGCCTTGCCACATAAAGCCATGAAATGTAACTGATGTGAACAAATTGAGCATATTAAAGTTTCTAGAACTTGGAATACATACTGTTTTCAGGACTAAAGAACTTTTAAAGGTTTATAAAATGACTGTTTTCTATTTACTTCTGATTGGATTTAACAAAAAAAAGTTTTCAAGTTAAAAAATTAATGTCTGCGTTATTTTTGGAAGTACTTTGTCTCTCTTTTACATAGGCTGGAAAACAGATGGAACAAAGGGAGTGGACATGGATGACTTGCATTCGTTTTCTTTCCTTCTCTTTTGTTTCCAGGGCCAGTATATTTTGGTGTTTGTGTTTGGAGTCTTCTGAGAATATTATTGAAATGCCAGAGGGACTTGACCGGCCATATTACAAGTTTAATGTAATTATTACTGTTACTAACAAATCCTTAGGTTTCCAGTTTTGGAAAGACAATGTGTTCTGGAATGTAAACATCTGAGAATGGGAAAGAAAGAGGCGAGGAAAACTAACTGAATCCTGAGATGCCCATTAGGACAGGTGAGGGATGAATGGGTTTCTTGGTCTTTAGATTTACCTTCTGCTGTATTTGGTATTCCCTTGCTCAGGAAAAGCTATGGTAGTATATGAGAGAAGAATAAAGCTGGTCTCATTAAATATTTTTGGGGATCTTTTCACAGACTTACTGAAACCAGCTGCATTTTGTGGTAGCACTGGGCAGAGAATTCATTCAACAGAAAAAAAAAGAAACTACTCATAGGTTCTTATAGACTTCCTAAAGTGACCATCCATTTGTATTACCCTAGTCTTTATGAAACCTTTGATGTGGTGTTACATCCAAATTGAGATTTTTTTTTTTTCTATGTCTTTTGAAATCTTCCACCTCCATTTCAGGCAGCAGTCTTTATGTTAGACCTGTTGCTGCAGGACTATTACCTGCATCCTCTTAAAAAATATTTGGGTATCAGTGATGTATAAACTCCCATTGAATCTATGTGTTTGGTTAAATAGAACTTTTCTGAAGGAAATGTGAGAGATAAGTATAAAATCATTATCAAAACAGTTACCATTTATACCAGTAAAACTTCCTAGATATTGATTAGGGCTGTGGCATCGCAACAGAATTCCATACTAGGAAGCAAATCAGTATCTAAGCCTTTATTGCATTTCACATCCAGAGGTCCTGATAACACAATATTTTGGTGTCAATTTAGCGTTGTAATGGTTACTATCTTTCTTCTAGATTTGTTTTTATAATTGTGTGTTGACATAAATGCTGAGTGAGACAGTGTGTGCAGTGTCAATCACTATCCTCATTTCAGACCTTACTTGTTGTACACACTGAATAGGACCTCTAAAATACCTCATGTATTCTTCATAGATGTGATTTAATTACCAGTTGACTTGTGAATGCAGCTGGAAGAGCATTTATCATAAAATTAGAAAAAAAGATCTGTGAAGTTCAGCAACTTGAGTCCATTGTTAACTTGGGACATGTCGCTTGCACTGCAGGTGTATTTCCCTCTGGTCTGTGGTTTTACAGAAAGAAATGGAATATCATTTTCAAAGAGCAGAGTGCTTAAAGAGGGTGGTCTTATTTCAAATGCATATTTCAAATGAATATTTGGATCTGTTTGGCCTTTTACGTGTATTTTTGTCTTCACAGAGGATATCACATTGTTTATCCTTTAGTTAAACACTCAGTATCTTTTTTCAGCACCATAACTTTGGGGAAGATCTTATCACAATACATGCGTTTTTGGGGACAAATTTCATGACAGTCCATGCTGGTGTTCTACATCTGTTACACACGTGAAATCTGTTCTGGTTCTCAGGTACTGTTTTACTCTTCTGCATAGCTGCTTTTACAGAAGCTCTTTTCATGATGGAAACTATAAACCACTGCCTTTCTGTTTGATCTGCAGCCGCTTCACATTTTCTTTGTTGGGTTTCTTTGATGCGATTTCAACAATAATCAAATTTGCTGGTGACACAAAACCAGGTGGGTCAAGAATGGACTCGTGGCCAGGCCAAAGTAGAGTGACCTTGAGGGATGAGAGGGACAGAGACCTTGAGGAGCGAAAGATTAACTGTTCTATGAAGTTCTCTAAGGCAAGGGTGAAGAATGGTGAGGAAGGATTGGCAGTGGAGGACCTGACCACACTGGTAACATTAAAGGAAACTCATTCTCCAAATTGTCTCAGTTCTGCCCTAACATGTCTTCTTATGAAAACAATCATTTTAGACTTCACAATCCTAAAATAGCACAGATGGAATGAGGGAGAGCTAATGCACAGAATGAAAACTTTAGAGGATACTGCTGTAATATAAGGAATTTACATTTCAGCTCTCAAACAAGTGACCTTCCCAGGGTTTTTGTAAAAAAAAGTCATCTATATTGCTTTGCTAGACTCAGACAAGTCATCAGTAGCTGCTAGAGGGATGGAGTTTAATATATTTTTGTAGCCCAGAGAGCTTAATAATATTTGAAATCCTTATGCCTGAATTACATGTATTGTAATTAAAAAGTAATTCAATTTAAGAAATTCTAAATGGATATAAATTGTCGTCTACACATACTTCTTCTGCTAATAATATGCCCTGTTCTGAGTTTGATTTGTAGTTTGTGAACAGAAAAGAGCATTGCACTTCAATGCATTCATTTAAAAACACCACTACTAAATAGGGTTATCGTGTAAATTTTGTATGATCTTTACCAGTGAAAGGCTTTTGTAAAATGTTACTAGTTCAGTGCTATTTATATTATTTTATTTTTACGCATGTAATCCGTTAAAAACTACAAAGCACTGTCATAAAAAAGCAATCAGTTCAACATAAAGAAGTGTACGTGGAATTTCTTTTTGGTTGTACGTTTTCTCCATGATTCTTTAAGAGTACAGCTATCACGGCTCTTGTAACAGAGAATCATATTTTAAAGGTTTAAAGAAGGAAAAGGTAAAACTATGTAAGTATTGTATATTGCATCATACCGAAAATGGGAAGTGATCTGGGTCCGATATTCTGAAATTTGTGAATTGTGAGGGGTGCTAGCTAGAACTTTTTCACAGAGAGGGTGATCTCTCAGTGGAATGGGCTGCCCAAGGAGGTGGTGGAGTCACCGTCCCTAGAGGTCTTTAAGAAAAGGTTGGATGATGTACTTGGTGGCATGACCTAGATATTAGGGTAGTGTGTTATAGGTAGCATGGTGTGTTGGTAGCAGGATGGCAACAGGTTAGGTAACAGGTTTGGCTAGATTAGGTAATAGGTGATAGGTTGGACTTGATGATCTCTAAGGTCTTTTCCAACCTTACTGATTCTGTAATTCTGTGATTCTGTGAAAATGTCTAGAAAATAAGTCCTGACAGCGCTGGGCTGAGATAGTGTAAAACATCCTTAATTGTACATGCTGCTTGGAGGCATAATAGACACCAAAGCAAAGCAAACAGCAAGTAGAGGCTTGTTCCTAATCATAAAAAATGAAAGGAGTTCAAAAGTAGAAAAACTGCCAAATCTGTTTACAGCATGTATCAAAACATGATAGTTCAGTGAGGCAAAAATAGAACCGTATTGTCATAATTGGTTTCCATGAGGCAGAACAAAGGGAGACCCGAAGACCCAGAGAAAGAATGGCTTAGGTTGGAAAGGACCTTAAAGATCATCCAGTTCTAACCCCTCTGCCAAGGGCAGGGACACTTCCACCAGACCGGGTTGCTCAGAGCTCCATCCAGCCTGGCCTTGAACACTTCCAGGGATGGGGCAGCCACAGCTTCTCTGGGCAGCCTGTGCCAGCAACTCACCACCCTCACAGGGAAGAGTTTCTAATATCTAATCTACATCTAACACCTCGGTCAGTTTGAAGCCATTCAAAGCATTACGTGCCCTTGTAAAAGTCCCTCTCCAACTCTCCGTTAAGCCAATTTAGAGATACAGGAAAGCTGCTGTAAGGAAATGTTCCTCAGAAAAACAGTATGTAGGAAACAGTGAAAATCACAGATTTTTGCAACCCAGCAACACAATAAATGCAGATTGGTCTGATATTTTGACTAGATGTATTTAAAGAAGTTTTCTTTTTAATTTTTTTCAAAAATTTCTACAGTACAAAAAATGACATTTAAACATTTGACTTTAAACTTGTCCTAAGTTTTCTACACTTACCATGTGCTTTGTCAGTAGTTAGGGTATAAAGTGATAGCACTGATGCTTCTTTCTTTTATGTTGATCCACATTGAGACATCCCACTTTATCCTTTCTTTACTCAGATACATTTTGTATAAAGAGAGAAGCACATATATATAACGCTAACAATTTGCTTTTGTAGAAAAGACAGATCCTGAGCAATGTTTTAAAATGTACTTAGACCTTCTTTGAAGGCTGGCAAAGCTTTGTCTCGCAGCTCAAGGATACAGTGAAGACAAGAGATTCTTCTCCTAAGCTGGTGGTTGCAGTGAAGCTGAGATGTGTTTTGTAACGCTCTGGGGGTATGGGAAGAGCTCGTTCTCACTTTGTCAAGTGCTGTATTTAGTACATAGAGCTTCTCAGTCTCTCTCCCCTCCATCTCTCTCTCCCTCTCTCCCCCCAAACCCAGGATCTATACATCTGTATTTATCATATATATCTATCTGTAGATCTATAAACTCTCGGAGGCAACTGTGTGTTGCAAACTGAACAGGGTGCAGGCACTGGTGTGTTACAGTGCAAGGCCCATCTGTCTCAACTGACCATCTTTGCAGTTGAACTCCTTGGTTTGCTGCTTCTCAGGTTAGGCAGTAGTAGGGGACAGGGCAGGCAGGAATCAGTGGTCTGGATCACAGATAAAGCATGCTAATCACTTTTTGTGAGATAGTGTCATAAGCACCCATGCCCCTACATGAAAGGAATTACTTCTCCTCCTTGTTCCCAACCCCTATCTCTCATCTCCAAATTACATCACCACCAATGAATTCCATTTAATACAACTAATTTCTGGCAGGAACCCCATAAAGTCATAGTGTAATGATCTGGAAAAGGGTGATCTTTCCTCTATTGTGTCAGCTTGTATGATTTCCTTCTGAAATTGTATTTTCTAAAATGAACTGAGAACATGGTTATCTCCCGGGGTTAATATTTTTATTTTGTTTATAAATGTGTCCTGTTCCATAATCTTTCTTCAGAATGATTGTGTGGGTGGATAAATAGTTGAACATATCTATTAAGAAAAGATGAAGAAGCTTTATCAGTTGCCGAAAATGTTTATAATGTCTAGATTTTCTATCCTCTCTTCTTAATTAGTTTTATGAACTACACCAATTTGCATGCTGAGGTAGTCTGGATATTAGAAAGCATCCAAGTGTAAAATAAGCATTAGGCTGATGCACTTATGCTATTATGTATTTTAGAAATACCTTTTGGGTTGTTCTAAGAAAAGTGGATTGTTTGGGGGTTTTTTATCTGAAGTTACAGCTTTTATATGCCTGCACTTTATGATACGATTTACCACCTTTAGTGACCTAACTAAATTAATATTCTAGTGAGTGTAGTTTGTTTCTGAAGATGGATTATCGTCTGTTTTGTACCCTTCTAGCTGATTGCCCATATTGCTATCGAGTCTTTAGCCAGTTTTGAGGAACTTCTGATGTAACTTTAACATGTATTGTGTTTTGCTTTATACATTTGAGCAATGTGATCCTCTTTTCTCTAGATCATGTAGAGAAGCTGTATAAGCATTCATTCTGATGCAGCCTTTAAACATAAAAAGTGATTTCATTCATACTAAATCAGGGTTTGGCTTTTCTAGTAAGACAATCAATAAAGTGATGGGATTCTCCTTTTGTTGCATGCTGTTAGCATTAGAAACTCACCAAGGGATAAAGCTTAATACTTGCTTACTTGGCAAATGTGATTAAACTCTGACTTAGATAAACGGAGAATGAGAGTAATTGTGTGGTAGGTAGCGGCAGCAAGGCATGGTATGAAGTACACGGATCCTGTAAAAGAGTGTGTGGAACTGTGCAATTTGTGAAAACTCAAAACAGGGCAAGCTCTGAAATGATTAAGTGCTGGGAGAAAGCTTACTCTGAGATTCACATCAGTTTGGAGGGAAGGTTTTGTTCCTTGCTCTGTTTAAAGGGTAGAAGGGTTTGGTTGGAGAAGAAGGACATGTTTCTTTATGGAAGTAGGGGATACTCCTTAAGCAAGGAAGTCTCCAAGTTCAGCTGATGCAGAAATGAACTGGCTTTGTGTTACATTCCTGTGCAGCATGACTCTTTGCCTGTGCTACTCCAGTTTCTTCGATCCTGTGGTTTAAGACAGAACTTTGTATCCAAATGTAAATTTCATTTTACTGGAATCTGTTTTAAATTGGAGAGGAATCTTTCCTCTTTGACCAGATAGTTGAGATCATGTGTGTCTTCTCCTCTGAGCTACACTGTGAGGATTCATGTATGGGACAGAGAAAATCAGATCTAGGTTGGTTATTTTTAATACATATTACTGTTGGCTCAAGTAGGTGTAATTCACTGAGAATTTTATATCTGTTTCCAAACATGAATGACCTCTGCGATTTTGTCATGGTAAATAGCAATTTTCTGAGATAAAGAAGTTGAAATGTTTGGGTGTTCTCTTGGATACTCTTGATCCTTATAGAAATGAACAGATATTGGATAGGAGTGAAAATTAAATTACTAGAGGAAGAATGTGAAGTGTGAGGGTGAAAGTTCTTGCAGAGAAGGGAAATTACTATACACCCTGAAAAGGAGAGACAAGTGATATGAATGTCCCATGTAAATTTATGCACACAAAATGCCTTTGAAACAGGCAATGGAAATTTAAAAGGAAAGAAAAACAAAAAAATCACGGAAGAATCCCACATAACTTAAAAATATTGTAACTATGTTGTAACCACTTGTTTGTGGCTCACTGGACATATATACAGAAAGAATTCTTGAAACAACTTCTCTACAGCAACTTTGGGAAAGAGTCCAGGAATGGATATTTTATCTTCAAAAGACCCATATCCCTAGGCTTACAATTCATCCTTCATATAGAGTTACCTATGATTGCTTGCTGCTAAGATCATCAAATGTCACATTGCCAGCATTTGTTTTAGAGAAAAACATTTTCAGAAGCTTTATTCAACATGCAGAAACCTTGTGCTCATGCTTTCATACTGCCCTCTTTGTTTGAGACCAATAGCTTTATTGATATAATAATGGATCTTTGGACAATTTCATTCTGATTTATTAGTTTCTTTGGTACTATTATTGCATGAGAGCATAGGAGAAAAATTTATGGATTGAAGTGAGTTCAGTGTCCATTTAATGGAAGATCCTGAGAGAAAAAAACTGCATTCTGGATTATTCTTTTGTAAGTCTTCCTGGGTCATATTAACATTTTGGGATATTTTTGTAAATAGGGAGATATTTTTATAAAAACAGAAATGTACTTTGGTAGCAAGAGTCGTGATTTTTGTCAGATCTCTGATGTTCTTAAAGACAAGGTTTTGCATTTCAAGGGAGATTGAGGCAGCCTTTAGTGCTCAGAGATCCAGATCTGGAAGATTCCAGATTCCAGACATGGAAGATGTACTTGGTTATTGAGAAGTGGCCTTATGGACAAAGGACGAAATTGGCTCCTCACCTTTTTCCCAGCATATCTCCTGGCAACCCTCTGATTGACTGTTTTCTAAGCCAGTTGCACAAGTTCTCTTTACTTGTGTCTCTGCAAGCTGATTATAAAATGTACACACAATGAAGTCCACTCTGCATCCTTGAAGTTTCATAATGTTAGGATAAGCCCTGAGCAACTTGATCTGTTCCTGCAGCTGACCCTGCTTGTAGCAGTGCTTTGTACAGAGACCTTGAGAGTCCTTCCAACCTGAATTATTCTATGATTTTTATGAAGAAACAATCAACAGCATTTGAGAATATGTGTTTATTGCATTTGTTAAATAAGGCAAAACTGTTTTTCCTAAATGGTGTCTGGGTGCAATATACAGGTCTCATTATGGTGCAATATGGCATTACTCTGTGCATGGATCACAGATTGTAATAGAAGGCCAGTTCTTCGTGGCTGGAAGTCATTGCAAGTTTGGCCATCCACAGAGGGAAGATTCAGAATTATCATTCACAATTCATGAGTCATAGTCTCTATTGCCTTCTGCTTTATAGAGTCACTGTCCCTGTGCACAATGGGCAGAAAACATTTTATCAAATCACACTGGGCCTGAATGTTTTTCACTGTGCTTTCCAAGGACGTTGCGGGTAAGAGGCACAGTGAAGGATGACTCATGTTTCTCTTCTTCTCACTGATTTGCTTTGTTTCAGAGACCCTTCAAAGAAGTGTGTATGTTGTGGAGGGGAGAACTGATCCACCAAGCAATTGGTGAAGATTTCAGTGTCTACTGGCTGCTGTTGCAGATCTGTGACAGCTGCTTTTAAGCATAATAAATGAAATACCAAACTTTGGATGGATAGTTATAGGCATGTTGATGTTTTCCCAAAGATTTGGGAAGTTGATATGTTAATTAGATTAATTAAATACTGAATGTACTCTTCATTTATATAGCTATCAAAGTGCAGTTTATAATAGTCTGTTTATTTACACAGTTGTCTGTCTCTTGAATGTCAGGATGTATAAATGATTACTGGGGGCATATGGCATGGGAAAGAAGGTGCTTACTGTTTGTGGCTTATACATTATTTATTTCCAGAGGCTATGTAATAAATTTTTTTTACCTACAGAGACTTTTCTGTGTAATATGTATAACTCAACATCCTGTAAGTTGCACTAGAGGTTGTAGTTAGTTGAGGCTGAACAAACAAAACTGGAAAGGGTATGAGGCTTGATTTTAATGAAATACCTGTTGTGGGAATGCATATCTTTTGGGAATCTGTAATTGTCTTGAGCCATCCACACAGCTTTGGCTGTAATATGTTTTATAAATTAGAAATAACCACAACAGAGGGTATAGATTGTATTCGCTATGCTATTACATGTATCTGTTTATACTGTGGAACAGTCTTTCTGTGTGCAAAACACAAGACAGATTTATCATTTCTGATGATAAAATCTAAGTGCATATTTTGTGAGCATCACTGAAGTGCAAAGAATAAATTGAGTTTTATTACTAAATAGCTTGCCCTACTTTGTAAAATTTGCCATCCTGTTGGTAGGATTTGCCAGTCAGTAATATGATATCTGGTTAAGCGTAATCTGAGAATTTCTCATAATTGGGAAATGAGTAGCATCCTTTTAAACACTGAGGCAGCTTCTAGGCTGTTAATTTCTCAATTGATTATCAGAGAACAGTTTTCCTATTGGAATATCCCTATTGAAAGGAGTTACTAACATTACAAACACTAAAGGAAGGAAAACATTTAAAAAAATTTTACTCTGTGCAAGGCAGTGCTTTAAGAGTCACTGTAAAAAGGCATAGAAATCCTGTCTTTATAGTTTTCTTCTGTTTTGAGATGCGAGGCAGAGTTGTTTGGCTTGATATATGGTTTATTGCTCTCAGTATTTTAATTCAATCTTTGCTTAGAACATTGAAAAAACAACTGAAATAAAGTTGGTGTTAGGTTCAGCAAGCATAGTTGAAAAGTTATAAATACAATTGCATTTTGAATGACACATTGCACGGTTGTGTGCTGAATGTTTGGCAGTATCATATGAAATCTAAATTTTATATATAGTGACAGCTTTATTTTGAACTTCCGAGAGAAGAAATGTTAAAAAAGCAAGAAAGATTGGTGGGGTTGTTTGTGTTTTAATGAGAATGCCATAGCCAGGCCCCTTCTTCTGTATTTGCACATATACCTGCATATATGTGAAACTGATGGACACAACAGGTGGTATTTTAAAGAAGTTTTCAATGCAGAGCTGCAGAGAACTTGTTAGATTATTTGTAGATATTTGAAACTGGTTCCGAAGACACGCTTTCTGAGAAACTTGAGGATTTTGAAAATTGTCTCTATTTGTCAATACATGCATAACTGCTGAAGTTATGTAGCCCTCATTCCCAAAATACCCAGTTGTCTCAGAAGTCTGTAGTAAATATTGTTTTGTTACTTTCATTCCTTTTAGCCTTGTTATTTTCTTCTCTGATAAGTTTCTGTGAGGAATGGGTTGATAACTGGAACACCTAGAGTTCTGAAATTTCTCAGTGAAATACGTAGTAGAATTCTCCTGAAGTGTCAGAAGTGCTCTTAGATGGGATGAAGCCTCCAAAGAAGGTACAACTTGGGCTGACCTTGAAACATCTGTGTGTGCTCATTGTACAATGAACTGCAAGGACAGCTGATGGGATTCTAGTGTTGAACACTGACTGATGTAAATGCAGACTTGAATTAGTTCAGCAGCGATAACGAGGATGCCTTTCTTCATGCCGCCAGTATTTGGTCTCTTTCTCATGGCCTTTGGTACAAGGTAAATATGGGGTGAGCCCTGCTCAGCCCTTAACTTGGGCCTGTAGGATGTTTGCTTTCCTGCATCCCTTGCACTGTAGCATTCCAGGGCTAGAAGTTCCGCAGCCTGATAGTCTCTTCAAGAGTTTTCTTTGGCTCCAGGTGGAAGTAACAAAAATTTAACAATACGAAAGATGACTGTAGCCTGAGGAGTAGTGATACCAGTGTTCATGTTGCCTAAAAGTGGTGAGCCTATGCCAACTGCAATAGTTACTTCATTCTTACTTCAAAGGCAAGGCAGTGACTGAGCTTTTGTAACTCCAGCCACTGAAGTCAGAGCTCTCTGGGCTGGTGACTTGGTTTCTGCTTTAATGTTAATGTGAGGCAGGAATCCAACTACAGAGGGGAGTTCCTAATACCAGTGAGAAATAATTAGACACTATTGTCAGAGGGCTATGCAAGACCACATAAACACACACGTGGACTAAGTGGATGAAAGAGTTCAGGTGGGTTTGTTCTTTCTCTGAATCTGAAAGCTACATGAAACTTCTCTTGTCCTCGACTCTCTGGGTGTATCTTCCTCATTCCCCTAGACCTATACAGAAGAATCAACCCACTCTACCTATTTTTTACATTAAAGCACTTCAGAGTATCAGGAGGACACCATTTGCTTAGTGTATTTCAAGAGATTACTTGAAAAAACTTGTACTCTTGTATGCCAACAGAAAATGTTTCTTCTGCTGCGTTTGTTGCAGCTCTGTAGCCCAAACAGTGCCCATTACAAAAAGATAGTGGAACGTGTGTTGATATGAATGAACATTTTTGTTACCAGCCTGTGCCAAACACCTAACAGATACTGAACCTGATATTCTAGGGTCTCCTAATGTATTGCTGCTTCAATAACCTGCATTTCTGGGTGAAGGAAGGATTGAGAAAGTTGTTAGTGACTCTTACAGTCAACATATGTGCATCTGAAGCAAAGCAATGTCTGTTGGAGTTGTTTGCCTGTGTATGGTGAGTGAGATTCAGTTTGTAGTCTTGTATTTAAGGAGTGGACTGATGCTGGAGCAGTACTGTTGTGTGGCAGTACAATGGTTTAGAACAGAGAGGATTAGGAGCAGGTAACCTTTGCTAAAACATTGTAAAAAGTTTCCCCTGAGTAATCGATATGTATTTATGGCCTTAATTTTGTCTTGAGGTTTTTTGGCATATCTCCAGAAGTTCAGTTCCCATCATTTTTTAGATCTGCTTTATTTCCCATATGCCTGTCTGATTTATATTGAGCGGTTTTCTGTTTTGTTTTGTTTTGTTTTTTGGATAGGGGGAGGGAAACATCCCAAGTCCATATACCACAAATGAAAATTAATGGAATTAATGAAAATATTAGTGAAGGAGAGTGGAGGAAAGCAGTGTTTTAATTATGTGACAAGGGGAAAAAAGTTGAATTTATATGCCATTTCGAACTTAGCAGTGTCGCAATACATTTATTAATTTACTGTCAATTTTTTATTTGAAATGTTAACTCAGAATTGGGATCCAGGAGGGAGAGGCAGGCTAGTGACAATTGTGCTGCAGAGAGCAAACTCAGGATGGTAGAACAGAGCCTGTGGCGGGACTGAAGGAATCTGCCCTGGATGGGAACTCATGCATCTCGCCTCTCCACTGGAGGCAGGGACTGAAGCACAACTCTCCTGAGGCAGCGTGTTTTGCATCACTGCCAAATCTACCACATGTGGCAGTAGTCTAACGCTTTTATGAGTCATCTATCATCCTACCATTTTTGTTTCAGTTTTTTTATCACCATTGTGAAACAACGTATTTTCTCCTTTTCTAACCCTCCCTTGCTGTCTGCTTCCAGGCTGCTGTGCTGTATGAGCAACATGTTTGTGCTCATCCATTGCTGCCCAGTGATGGGAACTTGGCCCTTTGTCGCTCTCGCCAGGTGCTGGATGAGCTCCATGCAGCTCAGTTTCTTCCTCATCGTTTTTCTCAGGAAGATAGCTGGCAGGTTTATGTGCTAGAGCATGTGTTAGCATGTGAGTTAAATTGTGTTGCTGTGAAATGTATCCCATTCTGTACATGTATATCATCCATTTAGTAGGGAAGGAGGCCATGCCAAGGTCAGACCAGCACTTTGCCATCTCAGTGGCTAATCTATGAATTTCAAATGTCGCAAGGTAGCATGGCTACTCCATGTCCTTTTCTCAGGTGTCAGGCTGAAGCTGTGATCCAGCCTTTAAGCATTAAGGGAAGCTGCTGGAGCTTCTGCAATTGTCTGTGAAACTCCTGTTGTGACACACATACCATATTCTTGTAAAACATTAAGAAACAAGTTAAGTATTCATTTCAGCAAACAGGAGAATTGAATTCTCTCTTCATTAGTAGTGCATGAAACTGTCTGCTGGTTGGTTCAGGGCTTTGATTTTTATTCTAAACCCAGATGGAAATATTTGCATAAGTCCTACAGTAGTCCTTTGTGGGGGCTTTTTCGTTCTTCTCGCCCCAGTTAATACTGCAAACTTAAGAAATCCTCTAAAATTAATCTTTTCCATTATGCCTGCTTCTGAGTATTACAAATATGACAGAAAGATCTAGAACTCACAGCTAGTGCTGCTTTCCAACAGGCTGTGAAGCTGCAGTGATTATTTGTGTGTCGTGTGTGTGTGTTTATCTCTTTTGGCTAGTGAGACCTTCCATGTTTCCCCATTTTTTATTTCCCCTCTCCACACACTCCTTCCCAGCTGCTGTAACCAGCACTCGCCCTCTGGCCAGTGTGCAGAGTGAGCCATTTGTGAGGCTGCTGGTAATGCCTCTCCATCGGCCACTAGACAGGACACATGCAGAGACACTTGGCATCTGTGCTCCCTCTCTCTGCCTGGCAGCCTGCTACCACCTGGTACCCACTGGTCCAGGGTTTGCTGCTGTACTTGGTCCTGAGTACTCTGCAAAGAAATCCTGCCTGGGCCAAATGCATCCCCAGAGCAGCTTCTGCTGTGCTGCTGTAAAAAGGAAGGATTTGGCGTGTTTATGCTTTGCGCTGCTGGAGAAGCAAGATGTTGAATAATATTTGTTGTTGTTTCAGTGAAATTCTACTTACAGCTGTAGCTGCAGCTCTTAGCCCACATGGAAAATATGAGGGACTACTTTGGTCTCTTTTTTTTCAATGCAGCAGATCCTTGATTTTCTCCCTGGGAGTTCCCATACTTGTGATTGTCTTGTCTCCTACTACTTCTGTCAGTATTATAGGGGAATCTGTGTATGCTTAGTGCAAGGGGTGGAAGCACTTGAGACAAGGCCTGGCAGATCTGGAAAAGGGAGTATTTTTTTATTCAGCTCACTTTATTTTATTGGTATTTATTTTACTAGTGAAATATAAGTAGATTCCCGGTTTTTTTCCTGATGCCTGTTTTTATCCTACCTGTGTTTTGCTTTTATTTTTATACTGAGTACTATGGTGCCTGTAGAGTATTTATTTGTATGTAGTTATATGTTTGTATGTGTTTTACTCTTGAATATAAATAACATCCTGGTGTCTCTCCAGTTTAGAAATTCTGCCAGGCTGTCACAGAGATCCTTTCATGATCCGTATGTATCTTTCTCAAAATCCCTGTGATGGGTTTTTAAATGCTGGGGCCTGTGAACCATAAGTTTTAGGGTTAAATTTGTTAGAGGTACCATTTTGCATTCACTGAGAAAAAGCTGTTGTGTTTTGACACACATTTCCTGTTACCCAATCTCCTGTTTTAGGCCAGTGTTGAGTATATTCAGAGATGTGTTTCCTGCAGTGTAATTTTAGGTGTCCAACAGCCTAAATTACAGGGCTCCTTGGCTTTGGATATGTGTGTACATGTGTTTCATAAGCAAAGTCCAGTATTCCTCCAGAAGTGCTTTCTGCATTACAGCATGACAGTGACATTAAATCACAGGTTCACAGGCTATTCTCAGTTGGAAGGGACCCACGGGATCATCTAGTCCAACTTCCAAGCGAATGCCCACCCAGGAATCAGGCCCACAAGCGTGGAACCACGGGCACCACGCTCCATCCATCCAAGCCTCCCAACATCTAGACCATGTCACTGAGCTCCTCATCGAGTCTTCTCTTAAACACCTCCAGGGATGGTGCCCGCCTCCCTGGGCTGACCATTCCAATGAGAGATCACTCTCTCTGTGAAGAAACTCTTCCTAACATCCAGTGTAAGCCTCCCCTGGTGTAGTTTAAGGTCATGTCCTCTTGTTCTGGTGCTGGCAGCCTGAGAGAAGAGGCCCACACCCACCTGACTGCAACCTCCCTTCAGGTAGCTGTAAACAGCAATGAGGTCACCTCTGAGCCTCCTCTTCTCCAGGCTGAGCAATCCCAGTTCCCGTAGCCACTCCCCTTAGGGCTTGTCCTCCAGTCCTTTCACCATCCTTGTTACTCTTCTCTGGACCCTCTCAAGCAGCTCAACATCCTTCTTAAACTGGGGAGCCCAGAACTGCACACAGTACTCAAGATGTGGTCTGACCAGCGCCAAGTACAGGGGAAGGAAGGATAACTTCACTAGTCCTACTGGCCACACTGTTCCTAGTACAGGCCAGGATCAAGGAAGGACTAGCAGTTTGTTTGCAGCTGTCAGTGGATTTTGAGTTCATTTTTAGTTGTCATACATGTAGATGTTTCTAATGTCATTTGGTGACAGCTTCTATAAGATTAAGGGTCAGAGTGAAATCGCTATCCATTTCATCCTTATAAAAGCATATAGATGTAACATCCTTTGGACCAAATCCAGTCTCTTTTCCTTGGAGTGCAAGTGTTGAAAGTATGAAAAACATCACAGCTGCAGTAGTTAGATGTCTGGGATAGGTGCAAGCAGTAGAAAGCTGGTAACTTCCAGGGTAGCTCTTTTCACAGTGGTGTGTTGAAGATTCTGGGGGGGTTGGCAGTAGCAGTTGCTAAGCCTGCAAGCATGCAAATCACTGGCCAGTGCTCCAGCACAAGATCTACATAGAAGGCATAGATATGTCATAGCTCCACAGCTGTTCCACCCCCTCCGTGACATTACACATGGTGAGTAAAACCTACCTAATCTCTTTGCTTCCTCAGGGGGGGATCTTTGGGCTTTCGGACCTACCGGTCTTTCTACGAAATTTATTTTCTTTATTTTAACAATGTCCTAATATCTCATTTGATGATTCTGCAACTTTGGGCTAGAGACTGAGTGATACCAGTTGTTTTCCTGCTTACCTTTCTCCTTCCTACACATTTTTCCTTCTCAGTACACCTTCTAAAATTAAAAACATACGTACTCAGAAGTTGTACAGCTGACACCTTTCTTCGGGTTTCTGTGTTAGTAATATTATCCGAATCAGCTAACCCAGCTGGAAAATACATTATGGGAAACCACATTTCTGAATGGAAGGAGGTGATGATGCCCATACAAAATGGTTAACAGCTGTACAGAGTGATAGGAATGATCCTTCCAAAGGCCCAAAAGGTTGTTCTCACATGTATTTGTATGATGATCAACTGAAGAAAGGAAATCTCTCCACTTCTCTTTAAATAAACTTCTTATCTCGAATGTCGTGGCTGCATGTCACCAACTATAGCTGGACTTGCCTGACTTCTTGTCAAATCAGGGTTTATTTGGACAACACTAATTTTAGCATTTTCTCTTCTTCATAAAATGTTAGGGTTGGTTTTTTCCGTTTGATTTAGTTTGTCAGTATCATATAGCGTTTCTTCCTCTATCTCTGTATCCATTTCTAGTTAGTTTGTGGATGATGGCACAGATTTGACATTGGGAGTTTTTTCATGGCTTTTAGGGAACTAAAAAAGGCTGACATTCACTGGCTGATTGGGACGATAGGAGAGGTCAAATTTAGGATCAACATCACTTCGTGTAAATGTAAATAAAACACAACAACATTTTTATCTATTTGTAGTATGCTGAACTTGAACTTTGGTGTATAAACTAATTAGAGATAGAAACACTTCATAAGGAATATGAATTGAACTGAGAAGCAGCTTTTTGTTTTCATAACTATGGATGCAAAAAGTATGGATTCATACCAACTTGAGGTCCCAATAGGAGCATAATTACTGAAAATCTTGTGAAAAATAATTACGTATTTTCAAATTGCAATATTTCTACCAATTTGCTCTGCCATTTGTTTTCCATAAGTATGTAATAAGAAAACTCATTACTTTAATCTCCAAGTATAATTTGTACCAGTAGTGTAAAAACAACATCAGAGGTTCCTGTTTCTTACAGGGAAATTTATACCATGTGCTACCACAGAGCCAGAAATTCTCTTCTACTATGTGAGCAGATATTAACTTGAGACCAGCATCAGACAACCATTTTTATCTTTCCCTTTACTTAAAATACGACATGCATAAGTATAATTTTGCTTAAGAGACCAATTTATGGTTGAAGTACTAAATAGTTTTTCTGTTGGCTTTATATGAGTTACACTGAACGCTTATCCAGTTGTCACAAGGATGAATCAAGCTAATATAAAGTAATCCTTTATTCATACCAAATAACACTTGTAAGTGTTTTACTTTACTGTAGCCGAGTCTCAGAGAGAATCTTCCTCAGTAATCCTTTGAAAGAGGGGAGCCAGTGACAGAGCTATGAATTCTCTGTAGATTTAAGAAGTCATCATTAGACCTCTCCACTCATTTTTCTAAGGAAAATAGTAATTTTTTGAGACAGAGGTTGGAAGTAAATTTTAAAAGACCCCAAAACAACACAATAAACATCAAGACACAGTCTGAATCCCTAGTGATGACACTCAACTGTAAAGGCTTTCCATGTTTTGTGGATATAAGTAAACAATTGTACCATTGAAATAGTTGCAAAAACACATGCTTTTGCCTTAGAATTGGTTCAGAAAAATAAGAAAAGCTGTGAAGTGAACCACACCTGAAGCAGCATATACATAAACTCTTGTCCATTGATAACAGGGTTGAATCACTTTACATCCAGTTCCACTTGCAAATCTGGCAAATTGTTAAAAAAGGAAACTACAAATGGTGTTTTCTTGAATCACTTAGTGATACGAAAAACACAGATCAGAATTCCAATTTCCCTTTGTCAGTAACAGATAACATAAAGATAAAAGCTGTTGTAGAGTATGAATATTAATTTGTTAACCATATTGAAAAAATAGTTCTGACCACATAGCCTTGTGTTTTTGAAGCAATATTCTGAGAAGCAGCTGATTGAATCCCATTAACTTAAATGAGAGTTAAATGACAGTCTGCATGGACCTCTTTGAAAATTTGAGACTTAGTTCTTTATTGTTATTTCTTTCAAACTATTGTAGAAGACTTTCATGTATTTAGTTTACTTTGAAGGACAGACATGTATTGTGCAGCTAAAACACTACAATTTAGTACTTGCACCGTAAGTTGTCAGTTCCTGCAGATGGGCAAAACCATGTTGTTTTTCTTGATGTTGCAAGATTTAAGGCTTCTACTTGTTCAGAGTGTAACTGGTGAAAACTTTATTGCCTGTTGTCAAAAAAAAATAATTTCAAGTTAATTTTTGAAACATGAATCTAAATCTTAGGTCATGCTTCCTTTGTAATTATGCACACTTATTGGAATGGCATCCGGTGAAAATATATAGAACTTTGTGATACAAAAGAAACAGAAATCCCAGGCTTTTATGTTGATTGCACCGGTATGGGGGCTTTATAAGCTTACAATTTGTATCATTTATAGATACAGATTCGACATAGTTCTAATGTAACTAGTACTGCAAAGCTTTTTTATTTTTTTCTTTCTGCTGACTGAATGATATGTAAAGCAATTTTCAACAAATGTCTCCCAGTGGGCTGTCATCATGGAAGCCTTGTAGTGTTGCATTTTAACCTTAACACTGGCGACTATCCAGAAATTATTTCATTTATGCCAAACTGTTCTGCGCAAAGCATTTGGTCTCCCACTATAAGGGAGGAGAACAAACTTTTAGTCTTAACATTCCCATTGTTTTATCATTTCTTTTTTCTCTATGTTCTTATGAGGATGTAGCAAAAGTGAACTAGCAACATATTCCTTTTTTTCTTGGGGTGATGTCTGTTTTATTAAAGTAGAAATTTGAAATCTTCTAGGTGGTTTAGGTGCTTAATTGCCATTTGTACCTTTCAGAATGTTTACTGTTGGCATCAGATCGTTACAAGAATAAATTCTTAAGCAATAAATTCACTACATTCAAGCTGTTTTCTCTTTAGTAGTTTAGTTGGTTTTAAAACCCGTATACACCCTAGTGCAGGGACTCAGGTGGTAGTGTTAGTGCCTTCTATAAAATTGGTTTTTATTTGTTGTTTTATATATATATACACATTAATCTTTTAGTGCAGGCTTTTTTTAAAAAAAAACCAAACAAACCAACTACAGACAAAAACATAGAATATAAAGGATCCCTTAAATTGAGCCTGAGTCTAGGTTTTATTCAGGATCAAGTCATGAATAAGCTATTGTTCTACTCTGGCAACTATAAAGTCTCACAGGTTGGTTATGCCCTCTTTCCTGTGACTGTCACCCCTAAAGTTTCAGCAAACAAAATAATTTGAAGCCGCAGGTGTATATTCTAATTAATCTCTAGGAGTATGCTTGCCCTGTATAAGCAGTTAGGAAGATGTATTTTGGGTTAAATTAATAAGACCTCATTAAATTAATCTTCCTAAGTGATCTGCATTTCTTTATCACTAAACTCTTAAATAATTACTCTTACATAACTCTTACAAGTAATAACTTCTAGCTAGAGATGAGCAGGTATTTGCACAGCATGATGTTTTCCATACATACGCAATCTATGGTGATAGACTCTTGCAAGTACTTTACATTAATTTTCACATCCTGAAAATGTAGGTTTGAGTTATTCCCCAACTCAGAAAACCGTCATTTCCAAACTCTTGACAGATATCCTGCAATGTAACCTGAGATACAACATGGTACAAATAATGACTTCAGAGAGGACTGTGGTGGTTTATCCTTTTATTGCCTGTTGGGGCAAGGAGTTTGTGTTTGTGTTCGTGCAGATCTTGGACACAGTATGCAGAGGAAAAATCTTACCTACAAATAATGCTTTATGTGAGAAATTGATCCACTCCTTGAAATTGTTGTCATATCAGGTTGGCTCAGGCAGCTGATGTTTTCAGCTCCTTCTTCTAATATTTTTTTTTTCCCCTCCAAACACCTCTCTTCCTGTTAGAGGAACTGTCAGTCATACATTAAATGATTCCTGGTTAGAGAGTACTTTTCCACAGGTAGGGTGTTGGCCTCAAAGTCACCAGTCTAGATTCAGCTATTAACCAGCTGAACAACCAGCAACTTATAATTAACATCATTTTAAGTATAGGTCAAAGTTGTAGCAGAGCCAACTCCTATTTGCCTAAGTATTTAAATATGGTCAAAAAGGAAGCTTAATTTGAAGTTTTCTTCTCTGGGAGTCTTGACCTCTGTGGTTTCTTTTGTTGTAGTTCCTCTTTGGTTTCCAGCATTCAGAGGCTCAGCTATGCATAATTTACCCACTGTAAAATCAAATATTTTCAATCAGTCTGTTCACTTACAAGGGTTACAGATGTCATTTTCTCCAGTATTTTTTGTGATTGCAGTTGTAGAACCATAAAATTTTCTCATGAAAAAGGGCATAAGAAAATTGTGGATGCACTGGCCTCTGTTGCTTGAGTCTTTAGAGCAATACAGGTTAAAAAAATCCCCCCCAAACAAAACCACAGGTTTGAACAACTCTGGTATTCCAGTGGCTGAGACCGTATGCTGTCCAATAGTTCACAGAAAGAGTCATGTGCCTGAAGTGTGGGAACAAAGAACTTAAGAAGAGAATTCACAGGCACCCAAATTCTCAAGACATGACCTTCTGAGATTTCATAAGCAGAAAAGTAAACCCATGCTTAGTAAAAATAGAAAGAAGAAAATTGTGGATTTAGTCTTGGTTTATTTAGGAAGCATCAAACATCACGTAATTAGAGAATTTCCCTTCAGCCTGCTTCTTTTATGTCAGTTATGTCAGTTCCTGTATATGATGAGTCTTTGAGGAGCAGCTGAGAGTTGGGCGTGTTTAGTCTGGAGAGGAAGAGGCTCAGGGAAAGCCTTATCGTTCTCTACAATTACCTGACAGGATATTGCAGCCAAGTGGGGGTTCATCCTCTTCTCACAGACAACAGGTGACAGGACAAGTGGAGACAGCCTCAAGTTGCACCAGGGCAGGTTTACGCTGGGTATTGGGAAAAATTTCTTCATCTAATAGATTATCTGGCACTGAAGCAGGCTGCCCAGGGAAGTGGTGGAGGCACTGTCCCTGGAGGGATTTAAAAGACATGTAGATGTGGTGCCTGTGGACAGGGCTTAGGGGTGGACTTGGCAGCACTGGGTTAATATTGGACTTGATGATCTTAGGGGGGTTTTTTCCAACCTAAATGCCTCTATGATTCTATGATTTCTAGTGCCTGAAGGGTATAATTCACTAAATATGGTTGGGGGGCAAAGGCAAAGTTTCACTAATAAGAATCTCACATAGACTATTAACTTAAAACTTCCAGGAGACATTATTAGTTGCAGGGTTAAGGGTCAGGTCTCTTTGTGGATATATCTTCTCTTGGCTTTCAGCCTAACAGCTTTAGGGGACATTAGCTTGGAACTGAGCAATATAAGCAGAAACAATTGTGTTGTTCCTGCCTGGTGGGAGTTCACAGATGCTTGTAATAAAAATTGTTAAAAATTGTTTCATTAGTTTGTAAAAACCAGATTTCTTGGAATGCTCTATCTTCTTTTGCCAGGAATACTTTATTTCTTTTATGTTCTGTGTGTGACAAACTCTAGTAGAAGCTACCTCACAATTAATTACGATGATATATAGAACTTAAAATGACCACTCAGCGTTTTTCCATTTGCATGTTGAAAACAAAAGGTAATTGGATTGAAAACAATATGGCATTGAATGCAACTGTTCTTTTAAGTGGCACATTTTTCCAAAAGATAAAGAGATATCAACGTTCTTGAATTACATAATATCAGAGACATAAGTAAAAGTAATCAGATATGCCACGTGCCCTCATTTTGTAAGTGCAATAGCTCATTTAGCTGTTAGCAAAACCTTGCTTAGTGATGCATCGATAATTAGAAACTGTCACTGTCTGTATGTGAATAACACTTTTTCTCCCTCTTGCTATTTTGATATTTGGAAATATCACATTGTATCAGTACTGGAGTACAAACATAGTTGGACACTTCAAGATGTCTATATGGAATAAAATATCGTGAAGTGTTGAATTTTATACTTAAAATTACAAACATGTATTTTTATCTTACAGGCATGTAGAAAGGATTGCTCTTGGGGTGACATGTCTGCAAAGCAGCCTTTGTAGTGTTTAATATAATTAGTTTTCGTGCAATTTGGGAGCTTGCGTTTTAGAACCAAGGGTTTTTTGATTTAAAAAGGAATATTTGTACTTAAACCAGCTTAGAAAGTTAGTAGAAAACCATTTTTATAAGACCAGCTTCTCTGAGCTCATAGCTGCTTATCCATTAGGTGGAATTGGCACAGAATAAAGCACAAGGAAGTTACGTCTGTCAGTAACAAAACTGCCAGAAATCATTAAACTGCTGTAAACTTGGGCTGCAAACAACATGGACAATCTTGAAAGATGACAGTGTTTCAGTGTCCTTCTCTTTGCAGACCAAAAGAGTGTCTTTGCAAAGCCATGCTATTGCAGACCACCTTTTATGAGGACACAGTTCCTCTGTTCTCCAAGTCGTGTTTTATGTGTAGCTGTACTTTGTGCGTAGCTTTTGTCACTGGCTCTGTTGTTGCGTTTCAACTGAGAGTCAAAGGAAGGACAGTACATCCCATCCATATATACAGATTTGGGGTCAGGCACATTGCATGAAACTACTTTTAATTCATGCTTAGAAGCTTATCTTGTTCTTTATAATAGTTTTTATATAGAGAAAAAATCTTGACTAAACTTTTATTAAAATAGATAGATATAAATCAAATCTATTGTAAACATCCCAGCAGGTCCGGGACAGTGATATACAGATTTTAGTCACCCAGCTGTTGTCTTCAGCTGGAAGAGGTGTGGGAATTTCCCTTTTCTTTCAAAGATATGTATAAGTGGATAGTGCTGAATATTTTGTGGGTGACTGAGCTGTGCTCTTCCACTAGAAATGATGGTGGTACAAAGGCCTACTTGTCTGAAGTCTAGACAAGACAAAAACCTAAGTAACAGTTAGATAACTTGGGTAAATGGAGATAAACTCGTTTTATCTGGGAAGCACAAGAAGCCTGGAAAACCCTCCATGTTGGGGAGAGGGCAGTGCAGAGCTGATTAACGGTATTTACATCTATTCAGATTTGGAAACAATATCGCCCTTAAAAAGATTTGTTGACACTATTTTTTCAGTCTGCTCACTGTAGCCATTTCTCTGTGAAACAGATTATTTATACCTATATGATCCCCACGTTCTGGTACTGCAGTGCACTGAATAACTGGGATGATTCCAGAGGCTGCTTGGAAGCTCACAGGTAGTCCCTAGTGCAGCTGTTCACAATACTTAGTGGTGACACCTTCTGAGACTATACTGCACTACTTCTCCAAAGGAAGATTTGGCTCCATATTCCCTGGTGTACCCCACAGTTGATCAGACAAATTTAGAAGGCCCTCCGTGAGAGAAAGCCTCAGACACTGCTACAGAAGTGCAGATCACCCAAAGTATATTCCAGCCACTGTTTAGCTGTGAGTATCTAGGGACTCTATGAATTTTAGCTGGCACTAAACCAACACTAAGACTTGAGTTTTATATGTAAACTAACTATTTCCAATTCTTTTTAAATGGAAATCAAAAATAATGAAATAATAGTGTAGGACTAGAGAAATTCCCAGGACAGCATACTTGATTCAAAGACCAGATGCCTCAATTAATAGGAAATGTATTAAAAGTGCATGATGAAATGGACTTATATGTGTATATATATAAATGAATAATTGGGTGACTGTAAGAATATGAAAATAGCCTTTTGCCTCAGGTGGTTCCTTGACACACAGTGCCAAGACATTCACTCCCGAAAATGTGCTCTGGAGGGGAAATTTCCTTTTCCTCCTGTTGTATGTAATATATGACAGAAGATTCTTTTTAAAACAGTGCTCTTTGTTATTCACAATCCGTAAATATTTATGGGCTGTAGGAAAATACACTGCTCTGTGTGAAACGAAAGCCTAGAAAAGAAAATGCCGGAAACCAAAGGAGATGCTGAAACATATTTTATCAATTACTGATAAGTACTAGAAGCTAAAATGAAATTTTTAAGAGGCAAGATGAAAAAAGGATAGTGGCAAAGTCAAACCATGCTATTGAAGAACCTGGCTGCAAAGGCTCTACTTTGTAGAAGTCATAAGGAATAACTTACAGTGTTGTCATAATGGATGACAGTTGAGTAGACTGCAAAAGAAAACTCTTCTCAGTATGTCTTCANAGTAAACTCTTCTCAGTATGTCTTCATCTGTGTAGACAAACCTGCTTGAGGAACCCCTTTTATTACAAGGCTAAGGGGATTTGATGATCCCTATCCCATGAATTGGCTGTGTTGGTGATGTTGTTTATGATCCATGTCCCGTGACTGTGCACTGTTTTATACATTAATCTGAGAGATCTCTTGGTGTAGATGGTCTGTGTCTACATTGCATTCAGTGTGCAAACATTTGAATTAAGTTTGAAATTTGGTGCCATGTAGCCTCACTGGCATGTAAAGTATTCCAGACTGCAAAAGTACATCTGGAGACTTGGAACAAAACCTTTCCTGAATGCTAAACTTGTACCGTCTTGGCTACATGATTTTCTATACAAAAAGTAGCGTTTTGAAGTACTCTGGAGAAAATGTGCTTATTTTGATTAATGCAACACCTACACTAAGAATTCATTGTGTTTATTAGGATGAAAATGGTAAAAAAAAATTTGGTCTATGATATTATAGTAAGATATGGTCTCAGGAGTTTCATAAAAGAAACCCTTTTTTTCTCCCTGGATGTTAATATGATCCATGGGCCAGAGACAGCTGTTTGCTGTCTCTAAGGTAGACACAGTCATTTCCTACCTGGGTTTTTGAAGATGGAGCTGCTACAGTGCCATTATTTTGCAGCTCTTGCCATTTTTAGTAAATGTGGATAGTTCTGCTCATATGATGAATAACAGGAGATAATACTGTGTCTCACAATAGGAACATGAATGATTGCAGTGTTTTGTAATCTGTTGTGCAGTAAAGAACCACCAGTGTGCTGTGATTACACTTTCCATTGCCAGGAGCACCCTATAAACTGATTTGAAAACTTGCTAGAGTTGTTCTTGTCTCAGCTTCTGAATGTTTGCAGTGGCATCTAACAGCTTTACCATAGTGCAGGGCCTCTAAAATGGCAAACTCCAGGCCAGGAATTGCCTCTGTTACAGGCATGTGATGTCTGTAACTTTCCCGTGGGGAGTCTTAGAATTCCTACCTGTGACCTGGGGCGAAGCTTCCCCACAGTGACAGAGCCCTGAGCTTTGACGTCAGCCTGAGGTTTTTATTAGCAGGTCTGGTAAAGCTGAAGTTGGCTCATTGCTCCTGCTGAGCAGACTGGTAAGGTCTGATCAGACCTTGGTAAAAAGTAGTGATGCTGGCAAAATTAGCTTCTGGGCCTTGAAAAATACTAATTGAGTAGTCTTCTAATAGTACATTGTAATTCAGCTTAAAGAGCTTAATCAGAATCTATTACATGCTGCTAAAGTGGCTCAATAATGGAAGGCTGATTCATAACCATCATAATCACTTCATTGCACTTTTAGTTTATATCTGTATTTCTTCCTGCTTTAGTGCTTGATAGAGTCTTCATAGCCAGAAAAAAACACCTTTGAATTAAATGTTTGTAGTATTAAAATTTGGAGTTGTACCTGTGAAATAATGGAATAGTAAAAGACTTAATTGCAGGGCAGTAGACTTTTTATTTTATTGCATTACTTGGGTTTGTGGTGTAAAAAGAATTTCTAACCAGCGTACTGATATTATTTTAACATATTTTATATAATGCAAAATTCTGGAGTTGAATTTTTGGGGGGAAGTGTCTCATTTTTGAGAATGTTTTGCTTGCTGTACTGCTCTACTAAATATTGGCTTCCAGTATTGTCTGAGCTCATCAAGAGTTATAAAACACTGCTGAATTTGTAAAACAGATTATATAAAGCTCATTTACCTCACCTCCTTTCCAGGAAATCTTTCACCCAAAATGAGGTGTGACAACAATTAGAAGTGTATCTAGAGACCCCTCTGGTGTCACTGGAGAAACTGCCAGTGAAGCTTCAGAAACTGCTGCACTTAATTACTCTTACTACTCCTTCGCTGATGTTACCTTTCCCCATAGTTGAACTTCTGTAGTAGATCATGGGATGATTCTGAGTCTTTTTCTGTGGCCCTCACTTTGAATTACTACTGCAGGATGATTTTATATGAAAGACACATGATCCATTATAATGCCTCTTCTGTAGGGGTCGGGTCAAGTCCTTGTGGGTGACAGACTATTAAAGTCACTATATAACCATTCCTGGAACTATTGTATATGCGTGCTCAAATAATTTATCTGAAATTTATGGTTATGTGATATTGAAGTTGGCCTGTTCCTGTAGTCTTCACATCTCTAATTGTCAGCTTGGTCGCAATGTCCAAATGTGCAGGCAATGACCATCACCCTTATTCTTTAGGAAAGGCAGCTGTCTGATCAGCAGACCTTATTTCAAGGCTTTAGATGTGCCACTGATCTCTGTCTCAGCTTATCAACTTGTTTGAGAATAAAATCCCTTCAGCTTTCCTCCAGAACTTTGAATGTATTCATTGCAATCTAAGTGAAGCAACCTGCTATGGTATCATACTGGGACGGAGTGGATTAGTTTAATTAATCAATCTAGATTTAAATCCTGTTTTTAAAGTAGCCTCTTTTTGCATAATTGATTTAAATTTTGCTTTGCGTGTTGCCGTCTCATGATTTATCTAAAGGAAGATTGATTTTTAGTTGTTAGTAAGCATTGATTTTTCAGTGAGATACACAGTGAATTAAACTGATTATGTCTGTTTAGGCGAAGCAGGTTTTGAGAGGGTTTTTGTATTTGGTTGTGGGTTTTTTTTAAATCTTTGAAGATGTCTATCTAGTGCAATGATTTGCTTATATTTCTTTAAAAGAAAAAATTCCATGCAGCAGCAACAAAACTGCTCCGGACAGAATAAGAAGTGACTCAGTTGTGATGCTTATTTCCTTTTTCAAAATAAAGGCAAGGATTATGTTCCAGTAGTTAACTCCATGCTGAACGCAGAAGATAGGTTTAGGATACCTGAGAAAGCATAACAGAGAGTTATGTTTTGGAAGGGAAGAAACAAAGATATATTGTATATCCAGCATTGTGATGACATGTGTAAGGCTTTGATAAAAAGAATAGAGTAAGTGCATTTGTTGGAAACAGCAGCAGAAAAGGAAAATATAGAAAAATTGTGGGGAGATGAATTAAACCTTGGAAGAGTCAGAACCTTGAGCTTAATACAGAAAATAATGGGAAACTTTATGTAACTTTTTTTTAATGGGTGACCACTGTGACACGCTCAGTGTAGGGAAGGAGGGTAAGTATTCTAGCTGCTGTGGTTTATATATTGGAGCATGGAAAAGACCTTAAACAGGAATTTGCTGTAACTGATGTAAGTAATGCAAAGCCTTGGACATGTATTTTAGTGGAAGGATTGGAACAGACAGGATGGATATTAGAGATATCATAGCAAAGTACGATGACAGTTGGAGCTGCGATCAAGTGATGGAGAGAAGAGCTGAATGAGCCATGGAAATTCAAATCTAGAGAATCGAGAAGATAGTGGTGTTGTCAACAGTAGCGGCAAGAAGGTGAGAATTGGAAGAAAAGATAAGAAGTTCAATTTTCAAGAGTCTGACTTTGACATCAAAATTGTGTGTTTGAGAAGCAGGCAAAGAGGTGAGATAGCCTGAAATGTAGGGGAAATGAAAGATGCGAGTGAAGATTGGTGATTCATCAGTGTCAAAATGGTGCTGGAAGCTGAGGGCAGGTGAACTTGCTGAGATAGGAGTAGGGAGGAGGAGGGACTGACTGAGATTTTGGAGATCAATGAAAGCAAAGGGAAGAAAAAGAAAATGTTGACATGTCAAATCCTAGAGTGGATGACTAAGGTAGGAAGTAGGAGTGAATACCAAGTGTTAAATACCTGAGCCACAAATCAAATACACAAATGAAAACCTTAATGATTTCAGTTTTAGAATATCTTTTGAATGCATTTTTAAAATTCTGAAGAACCTGTCTGAAAGATAGCTTCTCATGTTGGAGGGAGCAGTGCAGATTCACTGCAACGCTGGCCTGAGATCATGTGCTGCTAATGGAACCTGAGCTTCCCTTGCCTTGCAATGAGAGCACAAGTTCATATGTTTGCCTGCCTTGGGTGTTAAGTCGTCTCCCTGAGATCTCTTTTTTCCAGCAGCACAGGCAAGAATTTCTGGGCTTTATCATAACTTGTAGACAGTTACCAGCTCTTCATATGCATGAAATAATTTGTTCACTGGCCTTTGAGAGAAATGTACATATATTATCTTTAATTTATGGAGCAAGTACATCATAAAGAGCATTTACATGATCAGTTCCCCCTAAGTCTCAGATACCTTGTGGCAGGACTGAACACATCCAGTAAATCCATAATTCCTTCTGAGATACTAAATATTATTTTTAGTTTAAACATTGGAGATGAAATAATTTTTAAGCTTATTAAAATGTTATATGAATATTTTTCAAATACAATTTATATTATCAGTGGTGCATAGCTTTTCAAATGAATAATTCACGGCAGTGAGTAGTCACTTTTGATAATCTGTAGTGGTATGTTATGTTGGTTCTGCTGAGAGATTAACACTTACAGCCTGAGGAATAAAACCAGAGAATCTAATCCATTTGTTTGCGTATTCACAGTGACAGATATTTTCTTAAATTAAAAACTATTAGTTTGAATTCTGAATTTTAAAATTTAATCTCTTTTAGCTCACTTTAGATTTTTATGAAACACGATTATGATGTATAACGCATTGCAGGCAAGGAAGTATGGAGACTATTGATTTTCAGCACAGTTTTCCTATCACAGACACTGAAGAATGTTTCTAACAAAAATTGATAGGATATTAAGCAGAGAAATGGTTTCAAAAGGCTATTGGAGGATGCAGGAAATAGGATAGACCCTGTCTGTTAATAATTAGGTGTTATAAATTTTCTGAAAAGCAGCTGAGTTTGAAATGGTTTTTCATCACACATAATGATGGCACATCTAATACAAAAGTAAGAAAAAAGGTAAATGCTGTTTTATTAATATCAGTTGGACCCAGTCCACATCATGTTGTAAAAGTAAGCATTTAGCTATAAGCCGTGGTGTACAAGGTAGGATTTACAGAGAAGACACTGAGATGCATATGCAAGTTACATTGTTTGCTTGTTTGACTTTGTCCATTTATGATCAATTAAGTTTTAACTTCTGTAACAGAAATGTTAGTGATGTACATTATTGCTTTCCTTGGTTAGTTTACATCTGGCAGCGATGAGAGACCCACTGGTACTGTCTCCTGGCAGATCCTGTGCAGTATTGTACAAGGTGTGTGTAATCTAAGAATTTGCAGGCTGTAGAATTATTTAGGTTGAAAAAGATCTCTGAAATCATTGAGTCCAATCGCTAACCCAGCACTGCCAGGTCCACCACAAAACCACGTTCCCAAGAGCGACATCCACAGGGCTTTTAAATGCCTCCAGGGATGGGGACTCCACCAGTGCCCTGGGCTGCCTGTGCATGGCCTGACAGTGCTTTCCAGGAAGAATTTTTTCCTGATATCCAGTCTAAACCTTCCCTAGTGTGACTTGAAGCGTGTTTCTCTTATCTTACGCTTGGTTACATGGGAGAAGAGACTGACCCCCACCTACATGTTCAGAAGATATGGATGCTCATTAAGGTACATAACCTAATAATTAAACCAAATGCGTGTTGATCCTCAAAAAACCTCACACCCAAACAAAAGCAACCAACCAACCTCCCCTCCCTTGAACCCCAAACCTTATTTTTTGTTTCATACACTTTTAAGGAGACAAAGCTCTATAGTTTTCACTGTGAGATAGCCTGTCTGGTATTGTAAATAGCCCTCAAAACACTTAAAACACTTCTCATCCCAACAGTTAAGAGAAATCAGACAATTATACAAATTAGACAAAAAATACAAGATTATGTAGTTAGTGCAGCTGCACCTGCCAAAACTGTGTGTGAATTTGGTTGTAAATGAACCTGATCAGGCATTTGGAGAAGGGGAATCTTTTAGGACATGTTCCCAGGATACAAGTAACTTTTAAGCATGATGTCAAAAAGTGCATTTCATTTTAGGCAGGAGTGACTGTTATTATAACTTGTTTAAAAATACACATTTATATGAAATCTAGTTTTAGGTTAACTCTTAGCAAAGATGTTGGCATTCACTTAGGAGTTGGACTCGATTATCCTTATGGGTCTCTTCCAACTCAGAATATTCTGTGATTCTGTGAAACTACAATACCTGATAGAAGATGTAATAACTATCTAAACCTTTATTTGGAACAGGTACACTGCTTACATTCCACAGCATGGAAGTTGTATGCCTGTGTAGTTTTGAAGAGAGTGAGTGGCCAAGCCATACAAGAACCAGTTAGCTACATCAGTATTGGAATGAATTTATGGTGTAGTTCAGCAAAAGGTATTTCTATGAATTTATCTTCNCTCATCCCAAGAAAGAGAAATCAGACAATTATACAAATTAGACAAAAAATACAAGATTATGTAGTTAGTGCAGCTGCACCTGCCAAAACTGTGTGTGAATTTGGTTGTAAATGAACCTGATCAGGCATTTGGAGAAGGGGAATCTTTTAGGACATGTTCCCAGGATACAAGTAACTTTTAAGCATGATGTCAAAAAGTGCATTTCATTTTAGGCAGGAGTGACTGTTATTATAACTTGTTTAAAAATACACATTTATATGAAATCTAGTTTTAGGTTAACTCTTAGCAAAGATGTTGGCATTCACTTAGGAGTTGGACTCGATTATCCTTATGGGTCTCTTCCAACTCAGAATATTCTGTGATTCTGTGAAACTACAATACCTGATAGAAGATGTAATAACTATCTAAACCTTTATTTGGAACAGGTACACTGCTTACATTCCACAGCATGGAAGTTGTATGCCTGTGTAGTTTTGAAGAGAGTGAGTGGCCAAGCCATACAAGAACCAGTTAGCTACATCAGTATTGGAATGAATTTATGGTGTAGTTCAGCAAAAGGTATTTCTATGAATTTATCTTCCTTTGTCAGCAATGCTTTGAATAACCTCAAAAGCAAGCCGGTTACAACAGACTCTCACTTCTACTGCATGAGCAGGGAACAATCTCTCAGAGTTGGTTTGTATAGTATGTAGTGCAGCTATAACATGGCCTTGGGTAAATGCCTGGATTGTACTTCAGTATTAGTCTGCTAGTGTTCATAAATCATTCAGAAAGTAGGGTGGTGATGTTAGGTTTTTTGATTTTCAAATAAATGCTATGGTTTAATTACAAAAAAGTATTTCATAAAGGGGCAGGTTTCGTTCTGTATGTTATTACTTCAATAAGCAACGAAAAGGTAATTAAAGAACTCGAATCTGTTTTCTAAACCAGAATTGCCATTCAGTGTATACTTGAAGACAACTAGCAGCAGTGGTGAATTTGATACTGTTGCAAGGTTTGATTAAAAAACAAAAGCTAAAATTTTTCCAAATGGAATCAGAGGGATCATTAGAATTACCACTGGGTCTTGTCATTGTCCTGCTTCTGCTACAGTACCTCCTAACCCAGTATGATTTTGGAATATAGTCCCTAATTGCAGGCTAAGAGAGAAAAACTTCCATTAAAAAAAACAGCCAAAAACCAACTAAAACCCAAAAGCCCCCAGTATTATTTGTGAGTCTGGTCTAATGTGCCTAAATCAGAAGTAAATGTATAATTAGCCTTTTTTCATGATAAATTAACATTAATTTTCTTAGGATTAGTGGGAAATAGCATAATATAGGGCAGGTTTAGCATTCACAGTAACTGTCACATGGGACCTTTAACACTCTTACAGGATTAGTGCAGCCAGTGATTCATGCTGTTACCATGCACACAGAAATAGTGTGTAGATTCTGACCATCAAAGAGACTTTCCTAATTACCAGCTTTTACAAGTGAGCATAGAAAGATTAGAATATAAATATGAGGAAGATGGCTTTGGAGTTCTTGAGGGAATGAGATAAAATACACTCTTCCCCAGTGACTAGTTCAATTTTTGAAGGAAATTTTGCAGTATTGTTTGAGAATGCATCATTAGGAAGATAATTAATGAAAAGGTCTGTTGTTAGGGCCTAAGCGAGTGTGGTGTCTGTATGTTCTTCCCTCTCTTTTTTCTTTTACAAGGGCATTTCTTCCTTGTCTTATTAATCTGAGCATTCTTTATGTAAGGAAAATGATGAATAATTTTTGAAGAGTGGGAAAGAGAAGTTGAACTTGAAAAGCACTGGTTGAAAGTGTACAGCTTTGATGATACTGAGAAACAGGCCAGCTCTTTTTAGGTACTGAAATACTGATTCAGTACTTCATTTTTGGAATCCAAAAACCCAGAAGCAGAATTCTTTTGCTTAAACACTTGAAACAAAATAGGAAATGAAAACAAAGATGCTTTAGAAGCATCATTCTGGTAAGTCACATTATTTGCCAGAAACTCCTCCCCCAGCTGTGCTGTGATCCATGTTTCTCTGAAGGCTGGCACAGAAAGCTCTGGTTCAAAAGTTAACGACAGATATAATTTGCTTGTCTGATGCTGCTCCCCAGAGTGTGCCCCCGGACAGTGGCTCAGCAGACGTAACATGCTGAAACATTGTGTAACAACACAGACGTAGATCTGAGGCCACAGATGAGAGAGAAATCTTTCAAGCAACTTGTTTCGCTGTCTTTTCTTATATTTATCTTTACTGAAGGTGGAACACTTTATTGTCCATAATACACTAGCTCTGACCTGTTCAACTGGGACTCCTTTGCACCTCCTTTGCTAAATATCAGTCCATGTATGAGCCAATGTGGAACTGCAGCACTTGAGCAATAAATAGCTCAGGAACAAAACATGCTTACAGCCAATACATTAGTAATATGTCAAGTATAACCTTTTACAACCTGATGACCTTTGCTTCATAACTCAGAAGAAAAAAGTAAAATAGTGGGGTTCATGGCTCCTCTCTGCATATGGGACTGCAGATTGTTTGGGCCATTAATCCGTGTCGGCCACCAGTCACCTGCATGTTCCTGGACATATTTGCTGTTGCACACAGAGTTATTGTTCATGTAGATTTCAAGAGTTTAACAGATTAGTCTGGGTTTTGTGGAAGTCCTAGAAGTTTAGATGCTACCATGTAGGCTGCCATATGTTCATAAATCTCAGACATCTGGCAGTCCAGCTGGGACTGGTGTGCACATAAGATCTTGTATAGCCACGCTCAGCAAACACTGGGAAGTGCTGGATTCCCTTCCTCTGCATATGCTACAGAGTTGACTTGTGCATGGAAACATCCTGAGCTCTTGAGCTGCTTCATTGCAAATGGAGAGGAGTACCTGCAATTCGTCTCTATGGTTTCTTTCTTTCTCTAAGCCCTGATATCACAGCCTGGGTGAATTTAAATGAATAAGGTAAAAATACTTGTCCCTGTGTAATATATCTGAGTGCACAGGCCTTTGGATGCAATGTACGTATTTCAATATGTAGGGCTGGATTCTGCTATTACAGACTGTAAATCCAGAGCACCTTTTGGATCTCAGTGCAGTTTTTCTAGGTTTGCATCTACCAGCAGAAATCAGCAAGGGAACTGCTCTGTGGGGCTTCTTTTCATTTTTCGTTGCTCTCCTGAATATTCAGGTTTACTAGGAGAACCAAGAAGGCTGAACTTGGATGGTGTGTGTTAAAAATGAGCCTTTTAGTGCTAAAGAAATCTATAGATTGCTGCTGCAATGCTTTCAAGGACAGTTTAATCCTGAGGTATCAGCTGTTTTAAGTGCCAGTTGCACAAAGGCATCTTTAACTTGTGCACTCAGTTTGCTTTATAGTCAGATTTTGTATTCAGGAACAGATACAATTTACTTATTCTTTGGAACACTTCCTTTCCTTTTATGTAAATTCTTCATCTTCTCTTAGACTCCCTTACGTCTATTACATGCCAAGCAGGAGTCTGATCATAGGACAAGATGTCTGAATGTGAAATAGAAACTGAGTGTAGGAAGGTGCAGCTGGGCTTTGTTGTCTTTTATATTACAAGTTACATGGAAACTTGAAGGTGTTGACCATGTATGTTCTGCTAGAAAAAGGCTATAGAACTGCATCTTTCTAGGCAGTTCCTTTCTGAACTCTGCCCGAGATTAAAACTTCATATAAATATGAATCCTGACAATACGAATTTGTCTCAGGTGGAGCCTAAATGATTGCATGAGGTTATATATATAATTATTTGAAAACCCACAGGCACACCTACATGTAAAGTTCAGCACTTTGAGTATGGATTTATAGGGTAAAGGTCTTCATTTCATCTGGAAGTGGCAGGGACATGGTGGCTTTCTGTTGTAATTATCTTTATAATACCAAGAAGAAATTACTGTGCTCCAATCTGAAAATTCATTGTGCAGCTAAATGCTTCTTTTTGCATAGAAACTGTTCTTAATTAATAATCCGTTTGATGGATTATTAGCGCAAGACTAGATTGGCATCTGCACTTTGGACATGATGTACCTGATTGTACTAACAAGTTATAGCAACATGTATCAACTACTGTAATTATCATGTTGCCACTGTTTTCTGCAGATGTAAAGATACATAATTCAAGCTGACAAGCCCAAAGATTTTATTGGAATGACCTATGATACCCTAAGTTCTCATTAATATACAGCCAAATGCACAATATCAATTAAGTATAAGATACAATCTCCGGGCTTCTTAACATTATCAGCAGTTAAAATTAGTAAGGCAACAGAAGTTCTTACTATTTTATTTTCCTGCCATGTTGAAATGAAGAACTTTGCAGTATAAAAGCTTCCTTAAAAATGTGCGGTTTTGAATAGTCTGTTCTTTTTTGTGTTTTCGATTTTTACATTAGTATGTAGTAGGAGTAAATAGCATTTAAAATGAAGCCATTGTTTATTCACAAATCAAATAAGCTACCGACAGCTGCCCTAGTGGCTTCCTCATTCACTTAAATTAATGCCTAAGGCCTTGGGGTGAATAGTCTTCTGGGGAGAATGTGGGCATTTATTTTCGATTTCCATTCAGTGTTGGGTCTTTTAATGCCAAATCCTATTTAATGTGCACATGTTATGTTGAACTGTGTGCAAATTTATTCTATAGACAACTTGACAGAATTCATACTATTAAAGTCACATACAATTTGGACTCAAAAAATAAGGTCTTTTCTTTTGAACACCCAGCGTACAATTCTGTCTTTATTTTAGTTTAAGATCTACATAGCACTGAGAATAAGTCCTACACAATAGCAGGTACTTTTTAACTAAGCTTGAGGTTTGATGTTTTGGATTACTTCCAAACCATGTCCATTTAATCAGGATTTTCCTGTGCCCTCAAGTGTTGAGACTGTGCCGTGATGGATGCAGTACAAGAACTTGAGGGAGAGGGTAGTTTTGCTAGGTTCAAGTATTCTCCTTTCCTTTTTTTTTTTCTCTCTAGTTGGAAACTGCATAAATGTATTTGGACACTTACATTATGTCAGGTTTGCACAATTAATTAGGCCCTATGTCCACATAAGGACTTACACTCTGTGACAAAAAGGAGATGAGAGGATGTAGGAGTGATAATGATTCTGTAACCTAATGGTGAGCCTTCTCCTGGGGAAGTGGAGTACAGTTCCAGTTCTGCTCCAAGGATTGCTCATGCATTTAGCAGAAATAATTGAATCGGATGACTGTCACTGTTCCACTTTCTGTCCTGGCGCTGTGTTAAAATGACCACATTCTACCAGCACACAGTTTAATAAGCAAGTTCAAATAAATTCCAGTAGACTTTAAGCTTCTTAGATCTGGGAGAGAGAGCATTTCCTTTGTGGATCTTGAGGGACGTTGTTATCAGCTAAATGGAAAGCTGCTTTGCCCATTAGCAGTGAGGTTATGGACAAGAGCAGAAATTGAACTTGGAATACATTTTAGCAACTTGACAGAGGCAATGTGGCCGTGACCAAAAGCCCGAGGTCTAACCTCAAACGTTTGAAAACTTTAGGGCTGTAAATAAGTGCTTACGGACTTTGCGTCCCACTGTAGTAGCGGCTGAGCAGGGGTGTGGAACTTCATAAAGTGCTGAGTTTTCAGCGGAGAGACAGCATAGATACATTTGAAAGATTACTGGAAAACTAGTTCTAGATGGCTACCAGGAGAGAACTGCCTTTAAAGTTCAGAAAGAAACTGAGGACCTCTGACAGCCCCTGAGAGGGAATGTAATTTCCCTTCTTTGCATTTGCAACTTTCACCAGCTCCATCTAAGCCTTGATGTGGCAGTCTGTAAAAGATTACACCTCTTTTGGCTGTTCTTTTGCTTCTTGGTGCTTTCTCTGTGCACATTCTCAGATTTGCATACCCATTCCTGAAATGTAACGTGAAGTGTCCTTCTCAGGTTACAGTAATACCTCACTGCATTGTGACCCCTCCATTGTGATCTCACTGGTTTGCGAGAAAATTTTCTCGCAACTCTGCCTCAGTGATTGACGGAGCTTCCCAACCAGCGCATGTGCAGTGCTTCTGCTTCACCGAGAGGCGGTGCCGGCACTCCCTGTGGCGCGGGATGGGCCCGGTCCCACGGGGAGGGCATGTGGTGCCTCTCACTCTCGTGATGTTTATGGCGCCGCGGTGCTGTGCCCCCCATCCCTGCCCCGCTCCTGTGTGTCTCCATGCCCGGTCCCTCCAGTGGAAGGCTCACGCCGCAGGATGCCCCAGGTGGCCGTTGAGACCCAGCGCAGCACCGCCACAAGTCACACCATCCCCAGTTACTCTAAGCCCAGCTGGGGGACAGACCCCTGCCGGGCGTGTGTTACTGTTTCCATGGCTACAGGCGGGGAAGGCAGTGCGGTCTGTGCCCGGGGACTGTGCGCCCGACGCACCTTGTGATCACATAGCCCCAGGGAAAGTGCCCCACAAGAGTAGGGCTGGGCTGGCTGCAGCGGCAGTGGGGCAAGCGCTGTGTGCTGGGACAGGGCAGCACCGGGATGTGCCCACAAGTTAAGGTTTCCCAGGCTCAAAGAGCACTGACCAGAGCCCGGGGACGCCCCTTCCCCACTGCAGCCCTGTGCAAGCATGAGCGGTGGCAGCAGCGTGGCTGAAGAGAAGCCCAGGGATTTTCCAGGGAGTCTCCCTGGGCGGAGAGGGCTCAGAAACACTTCCCTTTGCTTCCCTGTGCTATGAGAGCCCACGGGGAGGAGCGGAAAGTGCTCCCCAGCGCTCCTGGTTGACTGGGGGTGGCGCAATGGGTGTGGCCTGTATGCATATTAATGACCTGCGTGTGTTTGTGAATTAGACATTTCACAAGACCCTGACAAGACCCATTCCTCGCAAAGAGTGAGGTATTACTGTGTTTCTCTGCCTTCACATTCCTACCTTTTTCTCAATCCTTCTGGCCTGGGTAAAGATCCCCTCTACTGTTTAATGTTCAGTCTTGTTTTATTTTTTGGATTTAAAAAGGAGAGGTCTCAGCTACTGTAGACTACTCTGGCTTGAATTTTGCCGTTTTTTTCCCTTAAAAAAGTGAAGTTTTGCAAACCCATGCTTCAGTTCCCAGATTTCCCAGTTTACAGCAGCATGAAAATGACATGACATTTGAAAGCTTTTTGCAGAAGCCCTGCATATTTCTTAATAGCATCCGTGTTATGACAGGAGTGTTGTCAATTCTAGGGTTTTTTTCCATGTTAAAAGCTGTAAGCAGAAGCTGAGAGGTGGAGATTTTGTTCTTTCCTTAGTTATTTTTTGGGTTGGGGCTTTGATTTGTGTCAAACACCTCCACCCCAGCAGTTTTAACAGGACGATTCTGCATTTGCTTTATGTGCACTTTGCTTTTGGAAGGTTATCTTTATAACCATAAGGGCTGGGAAATGGTAGACAAATTTGTCAAGCTGCATATGTGAAGGTATGCATTTTGGTTCCTCTCAAGGTACTCAGAACAAAATGATTTTCAAAGTTGCTGGTTTTCCCCAGCTACCACTAACTCAGGATGAGCTTCTCTAGAAAAAAACATTGCTTTTATTGAGAAGTATGACATGAGGTAACCTGGTGCACCATTTTGCTCTCAATGTCCTTTTTATTTTCATAGAAGTTTATATTCTGAAAGAATTAATGGTTGCAATTTCTCTCTTGCCAAAGAGAGCTTCCGGCTCGGCCTGTAGCAGCAGATTTGTCTGTGCTTGCTGGAATATTAGTTGTCCTTGTTTGCTTTTTTAATATTTTAACGGTGTCCAGAGAAATGGTAAAAGCTGAGCAATGTACAGCAACATTGTGTACTTGAAAGAAAGGGGTGGAAGAAAGGATGTGCTTGAAAAATGTCTTGCATTTATGTTTCATAAAGCATATTTTCATACTCTGCATGCTATATGTGAAAAATAATTAATATTTTGAGGTATCTTTTAGGCAGTTATATGAATATTGTATGAATACTTTTCTAAATTACACATATTGAGTGATGCTACCTGTTCATTTTCATTTTATTTGTGTTAGTTCAGCATATGTTTACACGTGCTATTTGCTACTTTTGTCCTCCTTTGCACATATGTTCAAGACAATCCTTTGCTATTCTTGAAAGTTGCTTTGTCAGGAATACAGAATTCTGGAGCATGGGTGCAGAAAGAACCTGTTACTTTAACAGAATCAATTAGGTAATAATGTTGTGCACCCATGCTTAGGGTGTCTACCACTGGAGGCATGTCTTTGGTGTTCTGTGGTTGAGCTGTGCACTGCTGTCTGCTTTTGCCCCTGCAATGACCCTTGTGTCAAATTGTTCTCAAGGAAAACACAGTCTTCTGGTGGTTAAAGCTGATCTTTCTCTTCTTTCTCTGGAAGACAGAGCTGTTTACTTCAAGTTTGCCAGCTACAAGTATTTCTCATATTAGATTAAACAATAAGAGTATTAAACAGCCTTTTATGGAACAATGGGAAAATAGAAAATATAAGTCAATGACCCATCAATGGTTTTACCCATATAATGTATGGAATTATTCTTCTTGACTTCCATGAGAATCAGCTAAAACTCCAAGACCTTGGTCAAACAAAGTACTGACATGCCAAGTTACTGTTACAGCCCCGACATTTTCATCCTCTTGGCACCCTAAATACTCTGGATCTGGACATAAGAAAAGAAATTAGTTATAGCTGTAAAATTCAGATGAGTCCCTCTTTGTATTGAAAAGATGTTTTCAAGATATGAAAAGGCCAAGTCTCCCTTGGAGCTTCTCTCAGTGTCAGACCTGTACTACAGACGCCATTGTGACACTCACTCCTGTCTTGAGGATCCTTCTAGCTGGGGATGTTCTGTTACACCAGATAAATTCCAAAGATAATTTACTCTAATTTACTTGTTCCTTGGAAGTGCATTACGTGTTTTCTGGGCTAGAGAGGGATAGGATGTAGCTCTACTTGGCCCTTAGCCTCTTGTTCCCTAACAAGGTGGCCTCTGTGCACTGTAGGAAGCACGCACTGCCTCTCACATGCTTCTGGTGTTCTGGAGCCAAAACCAGTACATCATGATGCAGATCTTTATCAGTTCATTATAGCTGCTGAAGTTTGAAATCTCACAATGGACTGGACTACAAAAGGAACAAGAAATTTACATTCGTTCTTATCCCAACTGCCCTCTCATTTGCATGCACAAATGATAAGTTCCATTTATTCTCTTACTTGGGATATTGATTTTCTTTTTAAATTCCTCTTTCAGGATACATATCATATTCATTGTTCTTATATGCACCTGCTTAAACACAACACCAAGAACCCCTCGGCTTGATACAGAGAAAACAAATTCTTTGTGAATTTTTAATTAACCTGTCTATATGATTTGAACTGAATAAACAAAATTTACTGCATATATTTCCATTAACTGGCCTTTTGTATTCTCACAGATCTAAGCAAAACCATTCTGGGAGAAGACTCAATTAGCATTTTGATCTCTGTTTCACTTGAACAGTTCAGGCATGTTTTTAAGAATGTAGTCTTTTGTCTGCAGATAAACACAGAATTAAAATCCAACCTAATATGTCAACTAAATTAAAATTGGACAGATTACCCTCACCCGTCAGACATTACCTATGGAGCATGTTTTCTCCTTGAAGCCTGAGAGCTTAAACTCAAACGCAGCTGTGTGTGGTACTTCATTCTAGAAATATCACAAAGAAAGGGGTTTGTGTGTCCTTGCGTACATGAGAGACAATCCAGAGCAGGATACCGCACCAAAGGAAGATGGGAATATGGGAATTTGTGTTAAACTCCCCTTATATAGGAATAGTCCCATCCAATGCATAACTTTTTTTCTGTTTGTCCCTTTTCTGAGGATGTTGACATAAAAGAAAGAAGTCTGTAAACAGATGAAAGCCCATAGGTTTTCTTGTGGGGAACACCTTTTTAACAGGTAAAAATTGACTGGCAGAGATCCATGCAGTAACAGATGGAAATAAAAGTATGAATTTCTACAAACACAAACTAAGTGTGCTGCTGTTTTAAGCAGTGCTCTCCATGATACAGTGATTCTTCCAGTAGAGTGTAACATCTCATTTACTCAAGCGTAAATGTTGTTTTATAATAGCAATGTCATTCATTCCAGTGTTCCTGTGTAGACATGTAAACAGATCAATTAGTTTTGGTTTTTAATTTGTCTTATGTTTTCTCTGCTATGTTACAATTTAAAAGCAATAATTAAGCAAAGATATTGCACTGTATTATGCTAATAGCCTTAATACTCAAGTTCCATATTCAGACAAAACAGTGATAAAATTGGTCACAATAGAATGAACACCAGTTGTTTTTCCTACAAAAAAAAGAATTCAGCATAATTCATTGACTGAGGTTAGCCTTTGGGTTTGCAAATAAACATCCTTTCTATGCTTCAAATATAGGCAAAATTCAGTTGACTAATTCTGCAAGCAGTTTATAAACATATTTTGATAGGTGTGTCCTTCTAAATCCTATATCAAATCAAATGTGTGTCACACAGTGTGACCTAACATAGCTCAAAGCAAACTGGCACATGCAGAATTCACATACCCATTTGCAAAGGAAATGTAGTGTCTTTGTTTGTACCTTGTCTGCTGCTCTCTCTCTCTTTTCATCTTCGCCATAATGCTCAAGATGTGTACACTTGCAGTCCAGAGTCCTTCACTAATGTTGTTTGTAATCAAAGAGCTTTTGACCTTTCCAAAAGAACTACTGAGGTTTGCCTGTTTGTTTGTCTTGGATGCTTTTGAAGTCAGTGTGAAGTGCACTTATGCACAGATGAATAGAGGTTGAATCTTGAGGTTTGTTTCCTAATTCAGTTTCCACTAACCTTGAATGCCTTTAGAAGATGTTTAGATGTTTCTTGGAGTAAAAAATTTTCTTCAGTAAACTAAGACCTGTATTTTGCTGGACCTCTGAAAACAAAGACTCTTTTGTATGTGAAGTGTGTTTCAAATGCCACACCACTAAAATTTCTACTGTTGTCCTTTGAGACTCTTTTCAGCCACTCCCTTGTCTAGAGTGTAGTTACCATGATGAGAATCTATAAAGCAATACTTTGATGTGGCTTTTTTTCGGCCCAGGAGAGGCTGTTGTTGTACAAATAGCTCTGAACTGTGTCTGGGTCTTTCAAACTCTTGGGCTGGTGTTAAGCTGCTTTGCTTTTGTGAGCATCTCTTTGTTATTTTGGCCGAGAGAACATTAGTGTGAGCATCCCTATGGGGTTACTGGTTCCTGTGGCTATCAGTATCCAAGACACAGCTGTAAAACCTGCAACCAATCTACTATGTAAACAGTGTTGCATAGTGATTTCAGAACACTTCAGTTTATAACCTTTCTTTGAAAACCAACTCCCTTAATGATACTTAAACATGGGTTCCAGATGTGACAGTTAAATATACCTACCCCTTGGGAAATTAGCAGTGTTGTTTTTTTCTTTATTCATTATGAAGTGCCCTCTGCCATTTTTCATGCTCTCCCTCCAATTGTCTCTGAGTCTCTGTACTCCACAATACAGCAGAGACTTCTGTGTTTTGGTACTTAGATCCTCATGAAGTAATGGAGGAACAGCATTATCATCTTGCTTACTGTAGCAGCTGAACAATATAAAGTCTCACTGCACTTAATCCTGATTACAGAATCTTACTGTGCAGCAGTATATTGAGTTTCACATTCCACTGTATAACTAGTATGTGTCTCCATGTTGATGCATTTATGCACAACAAGAACATGACCAGTTAAATGTCATCCTGGTAAAAATGTGCGATTTTTTTTGACCAGTAAAGTTTTGGGATGTTGTTTTATTTTTTCCTTTTCATTCTGAGTCAAGGATGGCTTAACTGAGCTGTCTTAAGAATAAGTGGCAGATGTGTAACCATGAGTTGTGATAATTGATGGAAATATCTTGTATCATATCTCAGCCACAAAGTGGTTTGCCTTAGTTTTAAGAGTAGGTTTATTTGAAAGTCTGTGCTTGCATTCCAAGGTGGAATATTGAAGATCTTGCTGAGAGAGTTTTTAAGTAATATTTCAGTAGGAGAATATTAGTGACAAATAGGAATCTGATTAATTTTTTAAGAATTGTTCTACAATCTAAAGGCACGAGAATAATTGTCCCAGATGATAGTGAAATTTGCATATCTTTATACTTTCGAGGCCATGTTTCCCTTGCCAGGCATTCAGTACTTTCTGTCTGTAGTTAACTGAGGCACTGACTGTCCCCTAGGTGCTGGAGCTAATATATATAAATATATATAAAGACCTTCAGAGCAGACACCTTTTGGCAGGTCGCTGCAACCTGCAGCTCCTGATTTTGCCCTCACACACTTTTTGTGTAGATAACCTTCACCCAACTCCTTCCTCCCTTGTGTTCTCCCACAATGCACACCTGAAAGGAGGTCATATTATTGAAGGTTTGTTCTGTTCAAGCATTTCATATGTTTTTTCAGAAGCAATCCTGGATTACATGCCATTGAGATTATTTATTCTTTCTATGCAAAGCATTGCAAGGCTGAATCTCATCCATTTCTGGGTGTTTTTTATTGTCCCTTCTTCTTTTTGAATCTATACTTCAGGGAACCACACTTTAATAATGAAAGACATCACTGTGTTTATTAAATTAATGTAGATAGTGACCCGGACATCTAACAACATTTGTAATGTACTTAGGACTCAATTTAGACTAATTCATGTCACCTGCTTAGTAAATTAAGATCCTATAACAGAATTAATAATTTGTAGTTGTTATTGACATATGCCTCTCTTCTTTCAAAGAGAACATGTCAAAATAATAACTAATTAAAAACAGTAGGTGTAAGAGTATCATAAGTCTATGTATGGCTAAATGCCTACAGGTCCATACTGCTTTGCAGTTTCTAATGTATGGTGGCTTAAAGGTAGTATAAATATTTTTTTTAATTGTACAATTGTCATTGATTTTTAACCCATTTAGAATTGTAACTCTTAGAGCAAAATAGGCTTAAAGTACTCTTTGCCATCATGAATAATGTTGTGTGTTGGTTTCTAATGTTTTATGGATCACTCTTTTACCACTGGCAAGTGTTCAACCTGTTCAAGTTTGTTTCCTCAAAAGCTGTCATAGCCATTTTAAGAAGAAAAGACCTAACAGGGGTAAGAATTCATTTAAACTGTCCACATTTGAAAAAAATTAACCTTGGCTTCCTCTGTAAATGTTACTGGGAAGTCTGTCAGACTGGGGACATGGCTTTGACTGATGAATTACTAAATGAATGAAAACATAAATTTCAAACTGAGTGGGACATAAAGGCTGGTTGAGATTGCTCTTCTAAAATGCATGGAAAAGATTTTTTTAACAATGTATAAATGTATACCTTAAAAACTTTGTTAGAATTTGGATTTGGAGGTCCACAAAAGAATCCTTCTTTTAATACTGCTTGGGTCAATGCCTCGGTCCATTTATTTGCAACCTTAACTGAGACCTCAGGATATATGTGTCACATTTTTGTATGCTGTCATGACTAAGAAATTATGATAGGCCCCAAGATTTCTGATGCAGGTATCTCTTAAATCCCTTGTAAATACACTGGTTTCATGTGTGGCCTGACCAAGTCCAAAAAAACTTTTGCCTAGATTCCATAGGTATAAATTGGAATTATAATGCTGCCCCTCTGGGGTATTAGGAAGACAAATCATAAGTTCATTATGATTTCTGACAGTAGGAAAAAATACGCAGTTATTAAAGAACTAGAATTACTCAAACATCAAAATTTTTAAAACTGTGTTTAGATCGGTTGATTTGAACTAAGATTTGCGTGGTTCAAATCAAGTACAAGCCAGATTTTGCAAAAATCCATAATGAGATAATGAGATTTTATCTTCAAGTTGCAGGATTTCATCAGTCTTTCTCCTTCCTTCCCCCTCCCCTCCGGTAGCCTGAGTCAAGAGATGACTTAATTTGACTTCAAAACAACTGTGGCTGATGGGACAAAATAATTCCATGGGAAGATTCCAAAACTGTGTCCTCATGGTAAAGGTCTCTGGGGTGGGCAGAAAGGTTGTGTAACATGCAAAGCAGCCACTCACTGCAGTGGGATAGTACTCCAAGTGCAGGAGAGCACTCAAATATTTAGTGCACTGACATGATGTGATCTGAATTGGTTTTAACACATTTCTTTTGCAGTGTGACTTGAGAGAACCGGATTTACGGAATTCTTGCGTTATATCTTCCCAGGTTTTCCAAAGCCAAAGTAGTAGGCAGAGGCTCTGCCCCAAAAGATAACATTCTATAGGTTCATATGAGTAGATGTCCTCTTTCTCCATCTATCCCTGGCTTCTGAGGTGGCATCTTCACCCCCACATTGCTCCATACTTCCTTCCTGTTTATATTAATGCTCTCTGTCATCCTCAGTAGTGGGTAGAATCTCACTTCCTGCATCCAGTCAATTTTTTAAAAGTCTCTGGGTAGAAAGATATGAAACTCTTCATTTTGGCAGGCTGATGTTTTCTTTGATTTTGTAAACTTTTTGCATCCTTTCGATCTTAACTCCTTACTGAATCACATTCAAGCTCTACGTCAATGTCTCTCACTCTCCCCAACATACATATCCTGCCCAAAATGCCTTTCCCCATGTTATTGCATCCTTCCATTTTGCTTTTCATTTTGCTCTTTTATATTTTACTTCCCCTAACCTGTCCTCTCTGCCTACAAAATCTTCGTTTTTGTGCCTTGTCTTGTCATTTTTTGTTTGTATCTCTGAGGCACAAAATTTAGCTAACTATATATTTACTAAAAGTCTATGGTAAAAAACGGACTTGAGTTTACAGTTATATTAATAATAAGAAGGGTTTTTTCGTAGTAGATCCAGATGTTGTGTAGTCAGACAAAGCATTACAACTAATGCTTGTCACTTTCCAGGTTAAAACTGGTTGGAGGCAAAAACGATGGTGTGAGATTTCAAAGGAAACGATAAGATATTAAATGAAAAATATTTGATGATTTCTTAGCAAAATGAAGAAAATCATTCAAGTCTGTTACATGATTTTAACTTACCCTGGTGACCTGTAATTTCCTTTTTTTTATGGAGTGTGGCCCCATTGCATTAATCACATTGACATTGTTGTGATAAATTACATTCATTAAAAGGGTGATTCTTCTATTGTTAGTTTACAATTCAGTATCCATGTTACATATTTAGTGATAGGGTTGTACAAAAATTAAAATTTTGTGGGTTTTTTTTGTTTTCCCCTTTGTCTGAGCTAAAATAGCTTTTGGTAAGACTTGATATTAGTATACTGCATTGTTTCAGCAGTATTTTTGGATTAAGACCTATAACAATGCATACTGTAATATATTTAAAATTAATCAAATAGTACTAGCTCAAGCACCATTTTTGTTTTTTATTGCGTATTGCGTGTTCTCAGCTATTGTCTTGGAAACTGAGTTGAATCAATGTTTCTTTCTTACTTTACATGGGCCAGGTTCATAAACCCAAGTTGATGTTTAAAACCATTTGTTTTTACCAACTCAGTAAAGCTTGATAGGTCTGTCCCAGTGAGTGATTCAACGATGCATCCGGGGTGATTACTGTGCCATGTGATGCCTGAGATGTGATACTCATGCCATCTTACAATCAGGCAGCCAAGCTGCAAAATTTTTCCAGGGTCCCATCTGAATTGTTATTGAATTGAGAAATTTAACTCATTTATTACTTTCAAAGCAGGAGACTTGCCCATTTTTTATTTTATTTCTATGGCTGAAAACATGACTTAATAAATTCATTATTGGAAATGAGCAATCATTAGGGCAAGTGATTAGAAGTTTTTCTGGTGATGTTTTTGTCCAAGTTTATTTTCCACTAAACAGTAAAAAATAAAAGGTTCAAATAGAGAGTAATCTCTCTATTTAGCATCTTACAAATTATGCATAAGTTAGGAATTTAAGAATAGAAAGATTTCTGCAGTGAATCGGAACACTTGTCCATCTTATCCTTGTCTGACAGCAACCAATAACAGCTGCTTTTCAGGACATTTTTTACCTTCTTCCTTCCCGTTTAACTCACTGTACCAAGATGGATGTATATGTGACATATTATCAAATTAATTTGCTGTTAGTACAGGTGGAAACGGGACAGAAAATGCTAGTTAAGACCTACATCTTGAATTCTTCTTATAAATTCAGTATTTGTGTTTGAGTAGAGGCTCCTCCATGGATGCTAGAACAGACTTCTTACTCAATATATAGATTTCCCCTAGGCATTATTTATATTGAGAAAGAATAAGTACCATCCTCATTTTCTCTGTGTGATGCTTAAAGAGCTGTAGGTTATATTTTGTGTTCTGTGTTGGTCCGTTTTGAAAATAGGAAAAGTCTATGAAATTAGAGCATTTGACATTTCTTAGAACAACAGAGTCACTCTGGGCTTTAGCATCTAATTGCAAGCAGAGAATATATTTTATACTCAAGTTACATGAGTATTTTACCCTCAAAAATCGTGGGAATGTCCTAGGCTGAATTTCAAATTAAGTGTTCACTGTTGCATGCTGACACAGAGGTGTTGAAAGTGGTTTCTTCTAAAGGTATTATCTTCTGTCTGTCTTTGTAAGAGCGATGGAGATGACCAAATATGAATCATGTTTATTAAATAACATGCAAGAGCCATTTGGGAACAAGGCACCATTCTGCCAGGCTGGATGCAAACACAGAGCACAAGATAACCCCTGTCCTGGTGAACTTCAGTAAGTAAATCACCAGGATAGACAGAGGGACAAAGCGTGCAAGCGGTGATGAGCGTGATAACTGCAGACACTCTTTCAGTTCTTTCATTGATTGAGTTAATTTTATTAAATCTGCATCTTAGTGAATGCTTGTTTTTCTCTCTTTAATGTCCACTGTAGATGTGTTTAATCAAGGAAAGGGAAGTAGAATGAAAAGAGAAGTGTGCCTGACATTGATAGAAATCCTGTTTAGAGAAATGGTTCAGGAACAGTTCATCCATGTAAAAATATGATCCTTGTAAGACTGCCAAGGTCATTGAGGCCTGTGGAGATCTGATGAGTATATGCTGGTCACGCCTGGAGGCAGTTTTAGCTTCTGAACTCAATTCTTCAAAAAATGTAAAACAGTTTTACAGAAAAGGATGTTTGTCATTAGCCTGTCAGGGCCATTTCTCTCTTGTTTTTTTGGTACCCTTTTCAAAAGCTGTATGGCCCTTGTTGTACCTGTCAGCTGTCCTGGATGTGTTCGAATGGCAGAAGTGTTGGTACTGGTTTGCCTTCTGGGAGGGGTGAAGATGTGCATACAGAACCCTTTTTGATGGCCGGTCATCAGCAGTGTTTTGTCCTGGTCCATTGTGCTTGGGCTGGCCATACCGATGGTTAAGCCCAATAGATTGCAGCAGTGTGGCCACTGTAATAACAGATGCCATTCTGATGTCTGCATGAAAATACATGTTTGTTCAAGATACTTGAACAGCCTTGTTCAAGGCTTTAATGAGAACAGTACCTGTTAAGAGAAAGATTAATCCCTTCACTGCTGGTCTTCCACAGTCCCTGCAAATTTTCCATACATCATTAATATATGCAAATTTAAAAAATACAGTTATACTTCCTTCATCGCAAGGAAAGGGACAGGCCAATGCCGTCATGAAAGCCTAACCTCGCAAAGAGCTTCAGGAGAAACTTGTAAAGCACGGGCTGGAAAGGAACATTCTATGCTGGGTTACAAACTGGTTGGAAGGGCGAGCTCAGAGGGTGGTGGTGAATGGTGCAACATCGGACTGGCGGCCAGTCACCAGTGGAGTCCCACAGGGTTCAGTGTTGGGCCCAGTACTGTTCAACATCTTTATCGATGACATGGACGAGGGAATTCAATCCATCATCAGCAAGTTTGCAGATGATACTAAGCTGGGAGCAAATGTTGAACTGCCGGAGGGTAGGAAGGCCCTCCAGAGGGACCTTGACAGACTGGAGAGATGGGCAGGCTCCAACAGTATGAGGTTTAACAAGACTAAGTGCCGGGTTCTTCACTTCGGCCACAACAACCCCGTGCACCGCTATCGGCTGGGGGAGGAGTGGCTCGAG
>WEKX01020279.1:693982-720551 GCA_013390025.1 Pitta sordida
GAGCACCAGCAATTATGATTCAGCGTGCTGTGTGCTGGAAGGATGGCAGCCCCGCAGCGGCGGGGTCCGGACCCCTTGCCGGCGGCGCGTGCTGCCCCCTTGCCACCATGGGGCTGCCGCCCTCCCAGCACACAGCTTGCCTCACTTCCGTGGGGCAAGTCTCCCCCCGGTTCAGGGACCGGGGGCACGGTGCCGCCAATGTGACCCCCTCCCAGCAGGGTGGGGTGAGTCCCGTCCCACAGGCACCGCAGCACCGCCCCTCGACTGAGCAGAGTCAATTGCGCATGTGTTCCCCAGTTCAGTTCGCAGACGGCTGAATCATAATTGCGGGAAAATTGGTTCACAAATGGGCGAGGTCGTGAAGGAGAAGTTGCGATACAGAGAGGATTCACTATACTTGGTGTAACTTCAGTGCATCTGCTGCTCTCCCAGTCAGACTAGGGACCTGCAAACAGTTCAAAAAGAGTCCATTTTGTTCACCAAAACTTTGGAAAGACTTACTACAGTCAGTTTAGTGCGAATTTATCTTCACTCTGACTATACCTCGATGTTTGAATTTGCACATGATTTAACATCCATTCAGCATTCATATTTTCTTTGATCCCCTTGCTTATTAAAAAATGCAAATCTAAATTGTATCTTATTATTGTGCTTCTTTGTGCTAAAACTGTGGGGGGTTAAAATCCCAGCTTTGGTAACGTATTTGGATTCTTAATGTGCAAAGTGTAAAGAGAGCTAGAATTCTGCAGGCCGTATTTTCTAATCAACTGTTATGAAAAAGCTTTTTTATTGTGCTTCTATTTCTTGCTGTCATGGAATTTACAGAAATAAAAGGAGTAATGACTTCATTGTTATACAAAAATATTTTCAATCATGGATAGAGATCCTTATTAACTTCCTGCAATTTCTCAAAAATGACAGTCAGGAATCTTGGATGAAACTTCAGAAAAATAGGTACTTGAAATATAGGAAAACCTTTTATCTGGTTGATTTGAAGTAAAAACTAGTGGGTTTTTTTGTCCTGAACCTAGGGCTTGGATTTTGTAGTATGTAGTAAACAGTGGTCACTTATTTTTCCAGTTAAATATAGTAGCTTTTAGGTACTGAGTACATCCTTTCACTGTTAAAAAAAAATAAATAAAAAAATGCGCAAATGCTGTAAAATTACTGATGCATTTAAAGCCATTAAACTACTCCTTTTATTTCCTTTCTGCACAACTTGACCTATTCCTTTGCCCTGGTAAAAGCTTTCTCTACATATTTAATGGCTTTTTCTCTTAGAGTTACTGCTTGTTTCTGAGTTGTTTCTTGTGCATCTGCTTAAGTTATTGGGAATTTGGGTGGGTCATTGTGAATGGTGAATTGAGATTATTTGCTGCATAAAAACCTTGTGACAGAATGTAAAGCATCTGTGAGACTGGTTACAAGAAAGTTGCGAACTTTGCTGTAGAGCCATGTTACTTCACTACTTACTTTGCAGCAAGCTTTACGGAAAGATTGAACTTTTTCAGAAGCAGTCCAGTCATTAATGAGTTTTGCAGAACTATTTGGATGAAGACAAACTAGAAAAGTTGATTAATTTTCTAAAGAAAGGGGGGAAAATGGCCTTAGAATTATTCTTAAGAAACAAATAAAATAGGGAATTTTTATGGAACTTGTGTATCGAAGCAGCTAATGCTTGTGTTGTTTCAGCAGTAGCTTCAGTTTGGGGACATCCAGATTCACAGTAAATTGCTGTCATGATAAACTGTGCTTCCTTTACTTTCCTATTCTTATATTCTTATTCAGAAGCCTGAGGTCTCCGACTGTGGAATGTTCTACCATAATGTGGAGTGGATACCGTGTTACTGAGCTTATTCTAAGCTTCTGCAAACTCTGAGACGGGAACTCTTCTAAGAGCTCTATTCTACATCACTTTGCCTTGAAAAGCATTGCTGATTAGGGAAAGGACAAAGTGCTTCATCTGGGAAGTAGATGTCCTGTGTTTATAGCCCGACTTTGCAGTTTCACACCTGGAGGATGGTTCAATGGCTGTGGCCCTCATCTGGAGGCCATAGATTACATTTGATTTGATGCAGTATTCCCTGGTCCCATCTCTTGTCAGCTCCCTACAACTCAGGGGCTGAGTGCTGAGCAGACTGACATTTCTTCCAGGAGTCCTTCCGAAATGGAAACCGATGCTCTTAGCACTGTCCCTTAACTAGCTTCCTGCGATTTTAGAGATGAATAGGAAATGCTGAGAGAGTGGGTTTGGAGCTCCTCAGGCCCTGACTGACAGCTCTGTAGGGAGAGGGCTTTGGGGAGCTGATTAGATCCTCTAGTCCAGTTCTTTTCAGTGCTTTCTGGAGCAGATAGAAGGCCCCCTCTAAGGCTTAAACCATCATTGTTGAGGACAGGTGCTGTGAAAAAGCCCCTTGCTGATCTGACTGTAAAATACATTTTTTGGAAGTCCTTGACTTGCTGGATCCACAGCTGTGCATCGCTGGGAACCGTGGCTCTGGTACCCTCTTTGCTGTGGGCAGTGTCTTTGTACTGTTTCACTTCCCGTTGTCAAGACTCCTGGATTTGCTGTGCTTCTTTAGCTGCATCACATTCCCTATAGCAGGAGCCTAAGCCACTGCTGATCTTCACTTTGGACATAACAACTCCTTGCATTGCTGTTGGCTGGGGGACAAGTGGCTGGAAAGTGGTGAAATGGAGAGAGATTTGGGANGCATGGTGCCCGTGGTTCCACGGTTGTGGGTTTGATCCCTGGGTGAGCGTTTGCTTGGGAGTTGGACTAGATGATCCTATGGGTCCCTTCCAACTCAGAATAACCTGTGAACCTGTGAAGAGGTCGCAGGGGCAGGGGAAAGACTAACACACACACACACCATCTATAAAATAGACCTAGGAAAAAGGCCCATATTATGATCCAGTTCCCAAACTCAGTGCTTGGAATCATGACAGAATAGGGTATTAAAAAAAAAAATTGATCTAAAAGCATCTAGGGGGATGTAAGGTGATAAAGAGGGTCAGTGTGGATTCATTAAGAACAAATGTCAAAGCACTGCAGTGTCCTTTGTGACAGTCTAGTTGTCAATTGTTCTGAATTGTAGGATATGGTGTTTAGGTGAGACATTAGAGAAAGAAATCTAACTTTAAAAATAACTGTGTACTGTCTGTAATACCGTGGAGGTTGTAGCATCCTCACGCCTGGGAGACAGAGGCAGATAATTTGCAAAGGATGGGCTCAGTTTGGCTTGCCACAGTAGGATGAACTAAATAGCCATTATAGCTATCCTTCCTGCCTTGAATTTCTCTGATCTTCCTAAAATTTCAATGCACAACTTTTGAACTGCTTGGTAAAATACTTGACAACGAGGCTGTTCTTAATTTATTCATTCGGGTTGTCTGTACAACACTGTCTTTTTCTGCTCTTTTCTATGGAAATTAACTGATGAGATATTTTTATGTTTCTGGAATGGATCATCTCCTGCAGGTCAGAGGATTCTTTTCAAATATCTGTGTAAGTCAGCAACCTCTGTGTCTTTACAGAGCCTGTTGGGTGACAGTGAGATGAGTGGGACTGTAAGAGTCCTGGTTATATGGAGCAGATTACAGGATCATTTTCTCGTTTAATCCATTTTCAGCTGGATTTCACAAAAAAACCAAAACAAAACAAAAAAACCCAATTCAGTTTGTACTGTATGCGTGAACAAACCCCATTTGGTGTAAAGCAACAGATCTATATCCAGTTAATTTGTGGATAAATATGTACAGACTTCTGCTGTTGATGTTTCGTGATCCAAACAAAGTGGTTATATTAATACAGAAACATTATTAATCAATAGGTAGCTCTTTAAAAATACATCACTAAGACTAACCAATTACCTTTAAGTATATATCAAAGGCGACAAAGCAATTGGAGTAACAATCATGGCCCATTAGAGAGTTTCAAACATTTTAATTATAAGTATTTCTTTATCTGCAGTGAAATTTCGAAGTAGATTAAATTTTTGATTCCAGCCTCAAAAATACCCCGAATGAACCACCAACAAAAAAACAAACCTTGCACCAAACTATTTCTTTAGTGTGGAAGTATACTTGAATTCATCTTAGTCTCCTGAATGAAAGCTAAATAAACTGATGGATTGTTTTCTTCTTCAAATATCAAATAAACTGTGTGTTTACTCATACTATTTTTAAGGTAGTCTGATCTGTAAGATCACAAAAGTAAGTTATAGAGACAGATTGTGTAATTGAAGTGTATAGTTATGTTTGGTTTTATAATGCTAATTAACTCTATTGACTGTCAGTGAAAATGCCAAAGGAACATCTTACTGAAGCATACAATCTAGAATTTCTCTGAAATATGGTCTTTATTCAAAGAATATAGGCTGTAATTTTGGGAAGCATACCGTGTATTTTTTATATCTTGTTGCAAGTTTACATACCCATTTTAAATATAAAACCTACTCTGACCTATTTATGGAGTTATCACTGATGCTTCTGCTTTAAGAAAGGAATGTTATGGCTGGAGTATTGCATTGTGTTTTAAAATCAGATGAGAAACTATATTTTCCTTTGAGATTATCGTACCATTCTTCATATAAATTTCCGTAGTTAAGCAGACTATTTCCCCTCTGGCTCCTCTCCCTCAGCAATTACCCAGCATAAGCAATCTATGGAGAACAGTGCAAGGTGTAGCTGATTGTCATTCAATGCAAGTGGAATCTTTAGGTGAACATTAGTCACTCTTTTAGACATGTTAGCTTGAAGTGGAAGCAGTCAATTATAGAGTGGAGGCTTTATGGCTACATTATTACCATCATACTATTAGATTTTCGTCAGCAGCATTCTGTTTGATCGATCTGTGCCAAGACATTGATGGATAGTTTTGTTCTTCAAATGTCAAATATGTGGGACTTTTGTACTTTATTTATTTACTGGCGCACTCATGTATTGTGGATATCTTGCCTTTCTGCATCATTCTAGTTTCAGCAGCTAATCATGATTCATTTTATTTGAAGTTTTGGTGTTGATTTCAATCGTGTTCTTAATCCTTCTTTCTCATGCTCTCGAATTACAGAGGGAGCTATACTGTTGTACTGGATGTGCACTTAATCAGATATGTGAAAGTTTCACAGTTGTAGGAGGGCCATGGAGAGAAGAGCTAGTGTTGGTTGAGAAATGTGTGTGTAATCAACACGTAAGGAATTCTGAGATTCTGTTTTCTCCTCAGTGCTTCTATTAGTTGTGCTTTTTTTGCGATCTGGGCCCTATTATTTTGTGTCTCTCTAATCACAATAATTTTAGAGCATAGTTAGCTTCAAGATGCAGGTTTAGTTTAGGTCACAGTCTTTAATATGAGTACTATATTTAACTAAATACATGCATTTGTGAGTATACCCAAAAGTAAGACGCTGCTATTGACACTAATCAGCAGGTATATAAGCAAATTCTATTTTGGTTTTGATGGGGATGAAGAAGCAGTGCAAACAAAGAGCAAGTACATGTAGAATGGTGTTGTTCTATCTCCAACAGGATAGAGGAGAAACTCCTCATGAGCCTGTTTCTGAGGAGCACTGGATCTATGTACAACTGTCTGTCAGGATTTTCCTAACAGTGTTACTGAATCAATTCCTAAAGAAAAAGAGTGGAAAAAACCTGTGAAACCAAAGCTGACAAAACTTTTCTGCTCAGTTTGGTTAAGGCCTGCAGGCAGAAATCAGGAAAACAAGTGTCTGCACTCGTGGCTTCAGTGACGCAGAAAGTCAGAGCTACAGTCGTGAACTAGAGCTGAGTTTGTGCAAGGAGGTTCAGGAGCTGTAGTGTCCCTGGCACCACATCCTGTGGTGATCCGTAGGCACTGTTGTGTGCCAGAGGAGTAACACTGTACAACCAGTGCACAGTGCACTGCACACTTGCTGTCTCTGCAGCACTGCACTGGCTGCGCCCACAATGGAGGGAATGGATTAATAGTGTTAATAGGGGAGTTGTCCTGAAATGGGTTCTTCACTTACCGAGACATGTTGAACGTAATTTGTCTATTTGGAAGCCATACATCATTAGTGAATTAGTACTTCAAACCAATCCATTTAAGTCAATACTGCTCAAGCATCCTAGCAGGATGTGAGTTGGGATGTCAGGGATATGAATTCCTGGCAGCTGTAATGCTTCTTACCTGATCAGGCAGGAGTGTGAATGTTGAAAAAAGAAGGATGAAAAAAAAAGTGATTTGGGTAAATGTTACAGCTTTAATTACAGGAGCATTATACGCTATTGATTCATCTCTTATCCATGTCCCTCCACTGCCTCTTGGGCAGTGCTACTGGTGCCGTATAGTTATTATTCTCCACTCCAGAGTTGGCTGCAGTTCAGTAGTGTGCATGTGTGTGAAGTGACTCTGAATAAAATAGACTATTTAAATGTAAATAGTGTTGTCATTTTACTTAGTAAGGATCACTCCTCAGTAATTAGAAAGACATTCATTTTACTTAAGTATTTGAATATGGAAATAATTAATTTGGCTCTAACACAGGCTTTCTCTTTCAGTTGTTTTTACTCATCTCCTTTCTACCTGTGCAGCCGCATGTTTGAAAACAAGTACACAAAATAAAAGCCAGTACATTCCATATTTATTTTAGAGTTAAAAATAGAGCCAAGAAGAGTGTAAACTGATGCCCAGTTCACTATAGCACTTAATCAAATGCTTAGTTGATTTAAAGAGGTTTAAAGGACAGGATAAATTAGGGCGTAAAACTTGGATTCTGAGCTTTTTGAAGCAAATGGAAGTCAATATACTGTGTTCAGTGGGCTTCAAACTGAACACTTAGTGACAGACAGCTGAGGCACGAGGGCAAGCACCTCATATAAGCACCACCCATGCTGTGTAGTTAACAACCAAATCAAAATAATCTTATTTCCTCCTTGCCTTTTTTTCAGGAAGAACCACATTTTTACATTTGGGAAAAGAGAGACATTGGATAGGTGTAAGAGCTAAGTAAAGGTAAACCAGACTAACTCCGAGCCAGACTAGCTCAGGGGGAGTGATCTGTGGGAAACAGGAAAAAAACAAGAACACTGAAGACAAAACAAAGCTTTTTGTCTAGTACCACATGTTGTATGTGGCATAAATGAAAGTGAGACAGTTATTTAATGATTAGTATGGTTTAATTTATTAAATTACATAATGTTCTCAAGTTAATAAACTCCCAGTTGCATTGTAGTGAGTAATAAGTAAGTTGTAAGTAGTAAGCTGCCTCACCTTCATTTTGTACTGCTTTATCTTCTGGGCACACAGGAGGATGGGGACCATCATAATCATTATTAAATCTCTAAGGCAGTATAATTTAAGTTTCTTATTTCCAAAGTGTCTTATTTCCCATGATCCATTAAGTACACCTTCCTCAATGCACATATCTCCTTGGTCACTGGCTCTTGACGTCTCAGCAGTGTTAGGATGAAGTCAGCAGCAGCACAGTGACTGAAGCTCACATAAGCAAATCCATGAATAGACAAGAGTTACCAGTGTTGCCTTTTTCACGTTGTGGTGAATTTATTTTTATTCAACAGGATTTCATTGGGACCAACTGATAGAGAAAGGAAGAGCAGGTGGTGGTGGATTAATGGAATGAGGCTCATATTGTTTGGTCGATAGGCCAGATAATTGCCCCGAATGGTTTTCACTGACGGCAGGGAAAGGGGGGTGATTTGGTGCTTCCGCAGCTGCTGTGGCTTGTGCTGTTCTCTCATTCTTGGTCTCTCCACTGCCGTGATGGCACACTCTGCCCCACCCCTGCTGCTGCTGTCACTAATTGAGCATCTGCCCCGTGTCTGTCACTCCTGCTTTCACTGTGGTTTGTTTCAGCTTCTTCTTTAACTTGTGCTGCTGTACTTTTGTCATGACACTGAGACATCTCATCTAGAGAAGGCAGAGCTTCCCTCTTGTTATGCTGGAGAGAGTGTCTTTCTCCAGTCTCTGCTTTTAAATGTTTCCTGATCTATCCCATCAGTTGCTCTTGTCAGACTCGATTCACAGTCACTTCTCCAGCCCACTGTCCTCTCTTCATTTTCCTTCTGAAAGAGCAATACCACGGAATAAGCAGGATAATTTTTCTACTAAGGTTTTATATACTTTGACTCTTTTTTTCAGGTTATAGCCATCAGGAGCAAGCTGCTGTCAAAGATAAGCTAATATATACTCCTGCTGTAGACAGTCAATGCGTGTAAACCATCTCTACCTACACTGGTATTGCTTGAGGCTGGAGTATGCTATGCTTCAGCAACTCTTGAATTAACAGGTTTTGTCTGTCTGTAGCAATCTCCTGAGCACAACTCGTACATAAACTCTTGGTCAATGTTTGTTTGTTTGTGGGGTTTTTTGTAATCTCCTTTTTTTCCGCTGATAAAATAACACACATTTAGATACCTAGAAAACATGATTTATGTTCTCAAGAAAGAAGATCAAGGGAACTAACTTCTGAGTAGAATGATGCGTGAATGAGGATCTTCAAGAAGTTAAAAAGCCATTGTTAAGAGAAAAGGAGTAAATTAGGAAGAAAAAAGGGATTACTGCAGAAAGTGATAGATCATATACCATGAAAAAAAATGTAATGGGATGCATTGAGAATACTGAATATGTTTGGAGAGGCTGTGGAGTTACTGAAAAGCAGGTTAGCGCATAGATGAGGGAGATAATTAAGGTGTGAAGAGACTTTTGGAGGTCACTGAGGTCCCACTCAAAGCAGGGCCAGTTACCACTTGTCCTCCTACCCAGACTTTTGTTTTTCCAATTTGGCTTCAAGGATTCATATGGGAGACTATGAAACAGCTTGTTGAAGTCAGTGGAAAGTGGCACCTGCTCGCCCTCTGTCCACTGAACCAGTCATCATAACATGAAGGGCAGTCAGTACTGATTTGACCTTGGGTAAAACCATACTGCTCGTTTTTTCATCCCCTTCCAGTCCTTTATGTGCTTGAATATGTATTCAAGGAGGGCTTGCTCAGTAATCTGCCCTGCAGCTGAGGTTTGCTCTTCTTGGAGGTCCCAGTCCTCTTTCACCAATGAATGAATATTACTGGTCCTCTGGACTTGTGTATCTAAGCATCAGTCAGGAGTAAGTCAAGATTTGTTCTGTTGTAGATGGTTTTGCTGTGGGGCAGAGGCATTAATCATTAATTGATTTTTAAAATCAATTAAGTGATTTTTATGAAGTCATTAAGTGATTTTTATGAAATCACTTCCAACCTTGTGTTTCTACAATCAAATATGACTAGTTGCTTTATCACATACAAGATCTCGTATTGCTAGTACAGTGAACCCTCGAATCTCACAGGGGTTTGGATCTTCTCAAGCCTCGCGAAGCCCGTATTCCGCAATGATAGATGGCTCATGAATATGCAAATAGGCCATGCCTGTCACCCTTGCCCCCCTCAGCTCCGGAGCACTGGGGGGGTTGTCATAGGTTGGCATTGTATTGTGTGGTGAGTGCATTTTTTGTATTTTGTATTTCATATTGCTGTGTTTTGGGTGGTGCTGTCGACAATGCACAGTTGAAGTGCTACAGACACCGTACGCACAAAACAGGCAGCCGGGGTGGCAGGGGCCGCTTCTCCGCACAGCTGTAATAAGCTGTTGACACCGTGTTGTAAACTTTTCCTGTCATTTAACCTCTGCAACACGCGTAAAGGAGCAAACTCTGGGCAGTCCCCAGAGAGCAAGAGGCACTGCCACCCCGTTCTGCATGGCATGCCAGTCCTGCCCCCCGGCACGGGTCGGTCCCGCCCTGAGTGGAGGCTGGGACACTCTGGGCATGTGCAGACGCAGACACACCACGAAGAATGGAAGCGCCTTCGCAGAAAAACCCTGCAATGTACTAAAGCCATGAGATAAGAACTGCAAAGTACTGAGGGTTTGCTGTATTTCCTTCCTGCCCTGACAAGTTCCGCGTCCTTGACATCTCCTTTCTCTGTTTGCATCTAAATTCGGCAAATTTTAGGGGGCTTTGGGCAGATTTAGCTAAGAAGCACTTTTCCACTGTGCATTTATCCATCTCATGAGCTAAATGGAGTTTGGAGTTAGACTACTGAGGAAGAATTTATATCTTGTGAAAAGGGTTGATGTAGGTCATATTTACCTCTTATTTTTTTGAAAAATTGAAAGTACTACCCGTTGATTTTTATTTATGCACCATTACTGAGGCTCTACTCTATCCTGTCTCTGGACAAATTTCATGGGAAGGGCTTAATTGATATGGATATGGATTTATCTCTTTTTCCTGGTGTTGGAGTTGTGCCTATTTGTATGTACATTTACAATCTCAAGTTAAGGACTTTTTTGGCCCTTTTCCTCTTGTACCAGACAGTATTTGCATTCCCACCTTTGACCTCTTTCCCTATTATGCTTTCTTGTGATGCTAAGAAAAAGTATGATTCTGTGTGAAAGCACTACTTTATTTCTTTTAATGTATCCTAACACTTTTTAGGTGTTAACTTCCCACATTTTAAGTGCTTTGTTGTTAAATGAAATGAAAAATGTAAACCAGAAAAATACTGCTTTATTGACAAAGCAATTCTTGGCATGCAGTTGAAACACTAAAATATGTGTTGGAAATGTCAAAATATTAAACTTCAAAACAGACACTGTCTTTATATTTGATAGCATATATGGTGGCTAAGACTGAAATAAGACAAGGTACAAAGAAGTAATAAACTTAATATTTTACATAGCCAAAAATATGTAGTCAGTTTATTAAATGGCTCTAAAAATCCTAATTACTATTTCAAAATCAGTCATAGTTCTGAGGGATTTCGGAAAAAATATTTGAATGTTTTGCTTGAACCTTTGTGGAAGTTCTTTTAAGTTTCTTTCCTCTTCCATCAGTCTTTTCTTTCAAATCACACTGAGCTCAAATATCTTAGAATCAGCCTTAATTTAGGCAAAAACATTTTGATTTTTTCTCATGGTGATTGCTAGCTATATAATTAGCTATCGTGTGAGACAAGACGTGAAATCAAGTAGTATTCACAGGTTCACAGGTTATTCTGAGTTGGAAGGGACCCACAGGATCATCTAGTCCAACTCCCAAGCGAATGCTCACCCAGGGATCAAACCCACAACCGTGGAACCACGGGCACCATGCTCCATCCATCCAAGCCTCCCATCATCTAGACCATGTCACTGAGTTCCTCATCCAGTCTTTTCAGAAACACCTCCAGGGATGGCGACTCCACCACCTCCCTGGGCAAACCATTCCACTGAGAGATCACTCTCTCTGTGAAAAACCTCTTCCTAACATCCAGCCTAAACCTCCCCTGGTGTAGCTTGAGGTCATGTCCTCTTGCTCTGGTGCTGGCAGCCTGAGAGAATTGAAACATTCTATGTACACATACACACACACACATATATATATATATATAAATGTGTCTACACGCATTTATATAAAAAATATCTGGACCATTTTAAACTAAGAATATAGTGTGTTGTCAGTATTGTAGGACTCCTCTGATTTTGGTCCACCAATGTAAGGAAAGCAAAATCTAGTGCCGAATTGAGTTTCGCCAGCTGGAAGATAGTGTGGTTAGGAAAAAAAAAAGTATATGCAGAGCCAAAAACCTTTCCTTGTCTGAAATCTGTGGTTATTTCAGGTGTCGATGTCATAGCTAAGAGCACATCTGGCCCCTTCTTTTCTGTAACTGGCATTGTTAGCAAGCAGAGAAAGGACTCTGGAATTTCCTGCACTCCTGCTGTGTAGATTCAAATGCTAAGTTTAAATAATGGATGAAGCTAAGATTATTATAATTGATCATTATATGATTTATATGGAGTAATTATAACTAGGTTGAAAAAGAATTTTCAAAAGCTAGTTTCCTGGTAGCTAGAGCCATTAAATAACAGTGTGCTGCCAAAACAAAAATTAGGTGGGAATGTAGCCACAGAGTTCAGAATGTCTGTCCTCCACCTGATTTATGACTACCCTGATGGTGACAGTATCAGCGGTATTTTCTTACTGAGAACAGTAAAAGCTGTTTCAATTGTTTTTCTTATCTTCCTAAGAGAACTCTGCATTGTTTTAAGTGTAGTCAAGCATAATACCTGGAAAGCTGTAAAAATCTAATGCATAACAAAACGAAAAGGTGTAAGAGGTTGAAAAGGTTAATTAAAAGTGTAATGATTGCATTTACTGAGACAGTCCAATTAATCACTTTATTCCAGTGGTCATGTGATACAGAAACCATTGCTCCAGAAAACTGATTTCTTTTTCTGGTGTATATGATCTGTGTTCATTTAAGCGTATATTTTTTTCCTAGAGGTGGAAATTTAACATTTTATTTTAAATGGCTTTTATCTATTTGAAAATACTTTAAAGTAGTAGCTAATATTTAACCCTGTATCCTCACATAATACTTTCCCCAGCTATGCTCCCTCTGAACAGGATGGGAGCATTGCCCCCTTGATACTTGTAGTCTTACAGCCCCATGGGAGGTTTGCTTGCAGCTTAATGGGGTTGTAGGTATAGAAGAAATAAAGCACTAGAGATACATCATTATGTAATGTGATCTCTCTGAAGCAGTGTATATGACCAACAAAGTGAATTCTCAAGTGTCAACAAGCACATCTAAATGTGATTTTTACCACGTCAACTGGAAAAAAAGGAAAAAAGAACCTTGAAGGATCAATTACAAGGGTCATAACCTTGTATTATCTGATTTGCTATAATATTCACACAAGCTTTATTGGAATGGGACATAAATTTGAAAAATAGTGAGATTAGAAAGGACTGCAGTGCTAGAGCAAAGAGCTAGAAGCTTTCTCTTGGTTTATTTTGCTGGGGCAGCACTTTAGAGGGAGCCCATTATAAGCAGGAGAACAGTAGTTATGTTAACATGGTAATTAATCAAGTCTGAGGAAAAGAGGAAACAAGTTGTGAATTCAATTCTGTAGTAATAAAAAGAAATGCTGAAAGTTGCCCTGTAAATTGGCATGACTTTGGCAAAACAGTCCCTCACTGTGTCTTGGAGAACTTGCGTGCAGTAAATCACTTCTCATGGCAACCGTGTAGGATTGAGTATTTTCACAGGTTTGTTCTGTCTTTCAGTGTCTGCTAGTTCTTTTTTAATTCTGTTGACTTAGTGTTTAGCTAATAATAAAATACTGAACTGTATAACATGACAGCATATGCAGTAGCACATTTACACTTTGAATATTTTAAGGGAAAATTAATTAGAAGAACTTAGCTGAAACTGGTGATAGCCTTCCATATCACAAACCCAGCCTCTCACTCTGTACAGAGCGTGAATTGTATATGGAATAACTGACTCTCCCAGAAAAAAACGTATGCTGTATATGGTCTAGTCATGCATAATCCATCCCTAGTGCTGGTGCAGTGTACATAGGTTAAAATGATCTTTACACCCTAAAACTCTTTAGGGTAAAACTGAAATCAGTGGTGCAGTAATGTGAGAAACAGTGACTGAATCTGTTTGCAACAACTGTAGTTTCTTTGTTTAGCAGTTTCTGATCTTATGAATGCATTTCTGCCTCCAAAGTGAGATTGCTTGGACAGAAATAAAAGTCGCTTTAAAGAGCCAAATTTGTAACTTAGATTATCGAAAATTCAGAATAACTCCAGTGAATAAAACAGATTTATCTGTGCTGGCATGAATATAATGTACAACTGCTGTCCTCAGTGCCATGTGGAAAATTAGGAACCTAGGCATAACCTTGCATTAGATTTGTAGTAGAAATGAAAGGTGATAGGTCAGGATATTTGTGTGAGTGAAGACAGAATTTCAGCAGCATACCACAGTGTGGTTAACACTGGGGAGCAATGTTTGCTCTCCCTCCCTGCTGCTGTGGAACAAAGATTTAAACCAATTCACTGTAGGGTTGGAGGACATTATTCTTACATAACCTGTAAGTCAAGCTGATCTCCCTGAGCCAACCCACAGGGCTCAGCCACCTCAGTTTTCTGCTCAGCCTTTTCCCATTCCTCCCCAGAAAAGAATGAAAGTATCCAAGGAAATGGTAAGACATAATTTCTCCCCTTTTCCATAATTGCACATCCAGTTTAGGAGTTTCAGTCTCTTGCAACCTTTATCTGCAATGTCTATGAAATACATCACGAAGTGGTCAAATAAATGTACCAGGATCTAAGTCTCAATTGAGACGAGAACCCTGCCAAGTATTAGAGCCCAGATCCAATGGTGAATTTGGACAATGCAAAATGCACCATTTCTAGCATGTGGGTCCATTAATAGAATTAAACTTCCAGGAACAGACCCACAGATATATTTATCCACCTAAAAGTCAGGAGCTACTCTTTCCAGGTGATACCTAAAAACTTTAGCAAGATGCTTACAATCCTTAATCAAATACATAGAGGAAACTGTTAAAAACAATGAAATAAAACCCAAGAAATTCCTTACTGTGAGTGTGGTGAGAGAAGTTGTGGATGCCTTGTGCCTGGAAGTGTTCAGGACTAGGTTGGATGAGGCTTTGACCAACCTGGTGTAGTGAAAGGTGTCCAGAAATACAGAAACTGAGCTTGGTTGGAAGACTTTTGACCTGAGGACCCAGATTCACAGCCTCAGGTAGATTCATCTGCCCACGCAGCGGTCAGTGTATGCTCCTGGGAGATCACAGCCGCTCTTCTTTTAATGGCATCTGGCAGAAGGTGTCATGATGCTTTAGTCATTAAGTTAGTGATCAGAATAGTCTTTGAGGAACTGAGATGTCTTTGCACTCTGCTCATCTCTGGGGGACTTCAGAAAGCCTGGGAGGGTACCTTGTGGGTTTGGCACTAGCTTGATTTGGAAGGAAGGGAAGAAGATACGGTATGGCAAGGGTTGTGTAATTTTAGAGGGGATTAGAAGTAGGGAGAAGTGGGATAGAAGTGAGATTATGCCTCTGCAAACTTACAGTTAAGTCTTCTTCAGGGAGGAAGTCCTTGTTTCCAGTCATTGCTCTTTTAAGTGAAGCGACTCTTTCCTGGGTGCAGGCCAGGACCCAGGAGTTCTGCCTCCCAGGGAGAGCTCTCACTCGTGGGCTGAAGCATCCTGCTTTGTTCTGCCATATGCACCATTTCCCGTGCACCTTCCTGAGAACACTCTGCAGTGAGATGGTTTGAGAGCCCTTCTGGGAAATGAGAGAAACGTTTCTGAGTCTCCAGGTTGTGGAAGGCATTGAACCATAGTCTGCAAGGTCCCATCTGTGATTCTCTAGTGGAGTCTCATAAAAACAAAGGCCAGGGTGTGTTGGAAAAGACTTCAGACATAGCAGTTGTGCCTAACATGGTAGCTGAACACTTCCAAACATAAAATGATCGATGAACATCTTGAAATCATGCTTGTTGCTTAATGCTAACAAGGTACATGTCTTCAATCTCCATGTGGCTTGCAGAGGAGACAGTATTTACCACCTCAAATAAAGTTATGGGTGTATTCAGAAATGAATTTGAGACCTGTGGAATTTGTGTGATCAAAGACTTAGCGTGACTGACTAGGAGTGTCAAATGTTCCAGCTTTGGTCTCAGGAACCTTAAGTCTCAGTCCAGCCAGTTTTGTTTGTTTAGGTCTGTTTGTTGCTGTAGCCTTGGTTGTACCCTTCACAGGCACACAGGAGTCAGTCTCATCCTTGTCACCTTGTGCCATCAACTGTAGTTTCAACATGCATCTCGTGATATTTGGTAGCAGATTTGGTAGCAGACTATGGCTGATAATGTATTAGCTTCAATTTAAAAACTTTAATTAAAATAATTAAGACATCTGCTTATTAAGATTATGGAAAGGGTTATTCTCTAAATGCCGAGCAGAAGACAAGTAGAACCTCAGAATAACACTATGTGTATCAGCCTCAGGATTTTGCAAGATTGATCTTGCCATTTGGGATAAGAAATAATTTGTCCAGGGAAATGGTAGTTTATTTTAATCCATTAAAATGCAGATGAGACAATATTTGTTAAGCTTTCCTTATTTTTTAATCTGCTCTTCTTACAAAACAGAAGTACTTCGGTGAGCCCCATAGCATCACTTTTGTTAAAGTGGGATCGTGGCTCTCCTCTTAATTCTGGTTCAGTGTTTGGTTCCTATATTCTGCACCTGTGTTGGAGTAGTCCCATACCCGTGTGGTCACCTCTATCACTCTGTAATTTTGCCTTTCATCACATTAACGTTTATCGCTCTCTTTACAGCATTCCCTTCACTAAATCTACTAGAAAACCTACTAATGCTAATTACTTGCAAATAGTAATGGTAATTTTAATGACAACCTCAGTAAATTGCTTTTTATGTGCTGTAAGACAATTGAAAACTAAGTGTCCATTTTACTTTTTAATAAGAATCTTGTAGAACAACTAACGGTCCTTGTGTTCCTTGAATCTACGGGGAGCATGAATAAGAAACTCCCAATGTATGTCGTGGGAATCCCTTCTTGTGCACCATGGGGTGGGTTAACAGGAGTTGAGGAGACAGCCAAAGGCACAGTAGGTAAAGAAATAAAATAGAAATCGAGATGCAAGGAGGATGAAAGATTAAGGTGAAGAGACTGTGAAAGAAGGTGAAGCATAAGGAAGATCAAGAAGGGCAGAGGAGGCCCTATTAAAACTTTAGAAACTCCTCTGGTTGAAAGACTGGAGCGTTTGGTTGGCTTCTTCCTGTGGTTGTGTGGGAGATTGAATCCAGGACTGTTCCAGCTGTAGCAATGTTGGGCCAGGGTGGGGGAATTCAGGAGGTAACAAACATTGGAGTGGTTACACCCTATGCTATAGTACAAGGACTGCTTTTTCATCAGTAAAATTGCTTAGAAAATGACACCTTGCCTGCAGGTGTTCCATGGGCAATACAAAAGCTGTGAGCCAGTGGTGAGTGTAGAAGGAAGTCAGTATCAGTCAGCCAGTGGTTGCTGCCTCAGAGCTCGTGCATTGTAGTGTACAGCAGCTGCCTGGTACAAGGGTGGTTTTAGACATCCTGGCATCCTGGCTGTTGGGAGCTGCTACTTTCCCACCAAGGCAGCAGATCCTGGCTCTCATTTCTGCTATGCCTCTGCCTCCACCCCCTTGAGGCAGGATCCACAGCTCTCAGCTGCTGGAGGGATCTTACAGGGGCATCATCCTGATGAGTCCTGCTGAGCTCTCCTGGGCCCTGTGCTGCAGATGGGAACCAGTGCCTTACACACAGCCGTGAGGCATCACTTAACCACCTGCCTGGAAGTAACTTCCCTCAGAGTCTGCAGTGATTTGGCAAGAGTGGAGGCTTGCATGGTTTGGCAGAGGTTTCCAGAATTGGCTCAGGCAAAGGAGACTTGGGAGAGAGGAAGCTCTAGGTTGGGAGATGGCGGTGAGAAGAAATGGTTACTTGTCCCAGGCTGCTGCCCTGACTGCCCTCGATCCATATCCAAGTGCCCCAAGAGAGTGAGGAACTGAGAAAGGATCTCCTTACACAAATCTTTCCCAAAGGATGCTGGCAGGAAAAGTAGCTCTGGATTAGATCCATTTGCTTTTAAAGTAGTCAGTACCTGGTAAGAGCCAAACTTCTGCCTGTCTTAATAATTTAAGCTTTGCAGAATAGAAGCTGTGTGGAATTTTGACCTTATATATTAGTGCTGCATAAGTGATCCTCAGAAACACTCCCAGCATTGTTAACTGTTTGTAGTTACCACAGGACTTAGGAATAGTTGTGTTGCACTTTTGCAATAAAAATAACGCATTAAGTGTGTTCTGGATTGTCAGTCTTGCATTAAAATATTATTTAAAAGCTTAGCAGAAGTGCGTATTAATGAGAAGAGTTGGTTTAGACAGTCTGATTTAATTCAAATGCAGTTCATGCATCTCTCTTATGTGTTGTAAGTTAGTCTTGGTTTTAAAAGGTAAAAATAATTTTTAAAATGTGGTGACAAATATGCCAGAAACAATAGGTAGAGACATATGTGTCAAAACAGAAAAGGCAGTAGCATGTTACAGCTAGGGCTAGTTTAACAAATAGCACCCCCCTCTCAAAACTGGTCTGTGTTCAGAGTTGACACATAGAGGAATGAGAGTCTTCGGTGGATTTAAATTTGATGACAGATATGAATATGCCTAACTATTGTTGTGAGCACTTTGCACCTGATTCAACTTTCATCTAAGATAACTTTCTCCGCTGTTTGCACTGTTGATGATGTTCTGCCTTTTAAAAAAGATTGATTAACCTGTCCCATTTGATTTTTGAGGTGCTCATACTGAGAGTGCTTTTTAATTCTTTAGCAGCGTGTATCAATATAGTGAGCTGATGTCTCTTAGTGTTACCATTCAGAGCTCTTCCACAGAATTTTGTTCTAAAGAGTGGAATTCAGTAGTTGACTCCCAGGCACAAATAACCATGTAATTACTCTGCAATCACATAGTAATTAGCATGTACTATTCATATATTGCATAATTATATGCCCTGCAGATTAAATAGTAATTATATTTGTACTAAACATACAATTCGATATACTATACTAAAAAAACTTGAAGAGTTCATAGTTAAGATTATAGTTGTATGTTAATGTAGTGCAACTTTTTATATAAAAATGTCACAATTTCATGAGAGGGTTGTATTTTTGGTATCTCATCTCTTCACATCTGGTGTTGCTTAAACTGTTGTAAGCTGCTATTATAAGAAAGGCTTGGCTCTGTTAATTTGTAGTCAAATGTCGCGTCTTTATAATTTTGTAATTTATTAACATAAGCAAAATGTTGAAGTTCACTGTGCAAGCCACTGAGATTGGGAAGGACTTGGAGTGCGAATGTTAAATGTACAAACTCACTGAACAGAAGTAACAGCACATTGCTGGAGTGAAAGACAAATCTAATGCTACTTATGCTTTGTGGTTTTGGGGGGTTTTTTTGATAGGTAAGATGCACAGGGAAGTAGCCAGTAATAATGTATTTGTATAATGTGAAGTGTGAGTGAGCAGCCAAGGCCTGTCTTGGGCACAGTGTGTTCAAACAAGTGCAGAACCTCAGTGCAGCGTGTTAGCCAAGCTGCATCATCTTCTCCTGCCATGGGAAAAGAGAAAAGGTTGATGTCCTGATCGGGAAGTGAGAGGCAGAGTGGTAGGACAATGGGGACCTGAGTTGTAGAAGGACCTTAAACTGAGTTTCTAGGTAAAGGTGGAAGATTTAGGGAGAAAACCTTTAAGAGGAACTTTGAGCTTTAGATTATGTGAGATGTTTTATCTTTGGCCAGCCCCCTCTATGAGGTGGCAGCATACTTCAGATATTTACAAAAATGTTTGTTCCACTTGCAAATTCTGTAGCAGTGGGAAGTTAATGTATTTTCGTGGATCTAAGGTGTTGGCATTCCTAATATGCAAAGCAGCATTATGGTTATCCTTAACTGAATTTTGCAATCTAATGCCATTCACCTTCATTTTCAAGCAAAGGATCTATTGAGTTTTAATATCTGGGTAATGTATTGCAAAATTAAATGTGTAGTTATAGCCTTAACTTATATCTGAGTTTAATTTTTCCATAACTTCTTGTAGTGCGTGCATGTGTGTGTATGAGAAAGGGACTTGCTCCTTGTTTTAAAATGTTTCTTTCACAGTCACTTGTTAATTCTATGTCAGCTTCAAAGCTTGTAAACTTAATAAATTTTCCAGGGTTCAGGTGGCATCTATGGATCTTACAAGAGTGTTTTTACCTAAGCATGGAGCTTGCAGGCCTCTTGTGGGTGGCCTTAGAGAGATCCCAATTCTGGGATTGCATCTGATTTCCTTTCCCTCTGGGTGGGCTATTCTCATACCTCAAAACCTGTAATAAAAAACATGTGGCTTTTACATTCTGCAGAGTACAAAGATTACATTTGAATGTTGTTACCTGGGGTAGACACAGAATGTCATTTAATTTGTTCAAGGGCAAAATTGAAAATGTCAGAGCTTTACAAAGCCAGAGTGAGAAGCCCATGTTCTCACTGAGTTCTTGTGTGATGGGCCAAACATATCCTTCCCAATTTACCAGAGATTTTTATGGCTGTTTAATGAGACCAAGTCTTACCCGATATGCATCCGGCATGTCTACTACAAGGAAGAGAAAGTTCAGCCTGCCTGGAATATTCATAATTTATTTGCCAGAATTCTGACCAATGCGCATGCCTGTGCTTTTGTTTACTTGTTAAACCATTACCCTGAGAAGAATAAGGACTGGTCACAGTTTCTGGTGCCGAAAGTTTTGTATCTAACAAATACATATTCAGGATCTCATTAACGGTGAAATAACCACAAACATCAAACCACAATATAAATGTGACGCATTTCTTACTGCTGTTGTGTTGTTTTTTCTAGTGGAGCCAGTACTTTCAAAGGGGAACAATTGCTTGGATGCAGCAAAAGCTTGTAACCTAAATGATACCTGCAAGAGGTTCAGATCTGCTTACATAACCCCCTGCACCAGCAGCACGTCTAATGAGGTCTGTAACAAGCGGAAGTGTCATAAAGCCCTCCGGCAATTTTTTGACAAAGTTGCCGCAAAGCACAGCTATGGGATGCTCTTCTGCTCCTGTCGAGACGTAGCCTGTACAGAGAGGAGACGGCAGACTATTGTTCCTGTGTGTTCATATGAGGACAGGGAGAAACCAAACTGCCTGAATTTACAAGAGTCCTGCAAGAAGAATTACATCTGCAGGTAAGATAGCACATGGCAAGGGAGTGATTAATGAGGTACCGCAGAGAACTTTTTGGTACTGATGGATTTGCCGGGACTAAGGGTCAGAATATCCACTAAGAAAAAGGATGAGTCAGGAGAAAAAGCAAATGCCTCTGACATCCTTAACTGAGTAACAAAGGCCTGCATTTGCTTACAGTGTGTGCCTTCTCCAGAGCTGTTCACAGCTACTCCATCGCATCACGGAGTCTTTAAATCCCCAGTTTAATTTTTACAGATTTTTGATAGAAACATTTTCATTAGATATATCTATGAAATGATGTCTCAGGCTGATTTTTATTTCCCATTAGTGACTGGGTCAAAACAGACTTTTTCATTATAATGGGATTTATTTCCATTGTGCAAGTAATCACTAATAATTGGGAATGCAAGCTTCATGTTGGACTTGGTCGCACAGTGGATAGACTACTCGGGTTTTTTTCCTTCACTGGAAAAAAAGGGAATCCACATTGGTGGACAGAATCCCACTATCTGTTTTAGTTTTGAAATTGTTTTATCTCCCATCCCCTGGGAGGAGTGTTGGGCTGGGCTGATGCAACTGGGAGGTCATTGATTCACTGACCTAATTCCCAGCCTCTGCTGTGTGTGTTCAGGCCAGAGAGGCAGTGCAGAGAACTGCTCCACAGGACCCACTGGGTCCTTTCACCCTCATTGAGTCCCTGCAGTTTGTCACACAGTGCTTATTCAGGGGCATGCAGGACCTCCTCTGCCATTAGGAAATGCTTAAGTTCTATTTAGCATTGTGTATGTTTGTATTGGAGTGTTGTTTTGCTAATGTCATGTTTATGAAGTGGTGCCAGAGAATCCTGCTCATTTGTAATGTGTAAATTTCTTGTAGATTATCCAATTCTGTGAATTAGCAAACAAGGAGATAAACACTATTGTAAAATGTCAAGGACACTGAAGATACAATATAGATCTTAATAAGTACTTACTTATGCCTGGTAAAATATTTACTTTGGAGTTTGCTTATGAGATCTCCACTGCTGGTCCTGAGCTTTCAGCTGTAGCACTTCAGATGTGCCTGAGTGTTGTTCAGGGGTGAGAAGGTGAGTGGTGCCCTGCCCCGGATGGCTGTGGGAAAATCTGGAGACAGTTTCCCGCTGACCACAATAAAAGCTGATTAAATCAGAGCAGACCTCTCATTTCAGTCCAGTGACTTGCATTTAGCACCTTCATAGCTGATGCTATTGCAGTTTATGAAAGCTGGATGCATGTAGTCTCAGAAAAATTCATTTTCCATGTCTGTGTTGTGCAGTTGCTATTTTTGCATATACATATATATTACCTTCTTTATTCACAGGCCCTGTTAATTAGTAGAGTTACAGTATCTTTACTCTGTTTTCTGGCAAACTACCAGTGTGTTACAGTGCCAATGAAACTGGAGAAATTATTATAGACTTCTCCCTGTTATTCAGGTTGTAGTGTTCAGGAACTAATTTGTTAAATTAATGCCATTACTTCTCTCATGATTGTGTTTTTCTTTGGTCAGCTTTGATCTAATGTTGTCTCAGCAGCTGAGTTTTTAATGGCATTTTGTTTAATTTAACGAATCTAATGTGCTTTCTCCATTGCAATGTTGCAGAGTAAAGCTTAGTAAAATCCCTGCCTGAAGTTGCAGCCAGCCCTGGGATGACAATGAATTTCTTTGTAGGTTCCTCCTCTGGCTTTTGCTTTAAAGTGCTGCAGTTAAAAAGTTTGAACTCTCCCAAGGCTCAGTGAGACCTGGCTGTGAGGGTGAGGAGCAGCACTGGTACAAGGGAATGGGTGAGCAAATGCCTGCAGGGTCTGAGGTAGAGTCAGTGTGCGTGCAGCACTTAGGTCCTGTGGAGGTAGGGCAACACAAAACACTTGATGTCTTGCTGAGAGTCGTCTCACGTTAGTGTACTACCCCCTGGGCTGTCTAAACTACTAGTGTGTGTATATATATATATAGTATACCTCCCCTCACTGCTGTCATGGAGAGGAGGAATTGGCACCAGAGCTATTCCAGCCTATCTGTAATATTGTGAAAGACATTTTGTCGCTGTGACTTGTGCACTTAAAGGGAATTGGTGAGATTTGTTGCCCTGGTCCTGCAGGAAAACAGGGACTTAGGCAGGGGAGGAAAGAAATGCAAGAAGACCTCCTTGCTGTTGAAAGTATTGGCACTGATAAATATCAATCCTCATAGTAATTCCAGATATGTTTAGAATCATTAAAAGCAGCAGTCAGTAGATATGTAATTCTAAGTCTGATAACTTCTATTTCATTTGGAAATCAGAAAGAGTATCTAAATGGCAAAATCATTTGATAATATGTTCTGCCTACTGTGAAACCATGTAATTTAAAAACTATTATTTGCATGCCTATTACATCTGTTAAAACCTTCTCATAATGCTGGTTAAGACAAGGGGTACAAGTGCTAAAGGTTTTCTGAAAAGAATTCATAAATGGTTTACAACTGCTGCTTACTCAGAAGTGCAAGATTTGAATCTGTTCCATACTCTATATAAAACATCAATTGGGCTTGTGCAAGCAGGTATTTAAACATTTGGTTTTGAATGCTCTTTAAAAGGTTTATCCTGGTGTTTGTATCACTGAATCTGTTCTTGAAACAGAGTTAAGAGCAGGGGTGTTCTGGCCAAACTGCAGGTACCATTAACAGATGGCAAGATGCTTTGCTTACTTTTTTTATTTTTAATCATTAATCTATCTGCTACATAATATAAACTCTCAATAGAGGGACAAAGAGACCAGGAATGTCAGGAAATGCAAATAAGTTCTGACTTAATGTAAACAGTCCTAATTTTTGACTGCCTGAGAATACTGAATGGTTCACTTCCATTATCATTTTTCTGCTGCCTCTACTTGTATCCCAGTCCATATCCAGTTTTGAAACCAGTCGGAGTCTCTCTGGCATGTCTGTCAGTACTCAGTGAAAAGAAAAGCGAGAAAACAAAAAGGAGGCAATTAGAGTTCCTTTTTGTAATGAACAGAAACCAATCTTCTAAGGAAAAACAATAAACCATTAAAAGCTTTCACTGGTGATGTCCTTGAGTAGCACAAACCTCTGAGGAACTTCTTGATCTGATAATTTCAGCCAACAATGAAACTTTGGAAAGTTTTTGACATGTTTTAAAAATTATTGTCCTGCTGTAAATGCAGGGCAGGGTGCTTAATTTTTGCCACTTTGACATTTGACAGTATTTCAAAAACTATTTTGCTTGAGTAGTGAAAGTATGACTCATTAGTTTGGTCTTTTTAATAATATGTGTTTTGAATTGGTATACTTCATCTCTTTCTTAGATAAGTTCAGAAGGCACTGACCAGAATGGTAATGATATAGACACATTATTTATTGGAAGTCTAGGGTGAGATGTTCTAAATGTGCAGGCAACCTTTCTTGTCCTTCTGTAGGAATAGGGGAACCCAGCATTGTGTTAGCAGGGAGCTGCCTAATGTTAATAGCATTCACAAGTAGCAGGAGGGAGTGTACTAGAGGGATGTGTGAGAGGAGGTGGAACAGGGCAAGAACTATGGTCTTTTCTTCGAAATTTCTATTTCTTAGACTTCTCTTTCATTTTCCTCACTTTTCTCCCTTACTTTTTTTCTTCTGTCTCTTCCCCTTGCTTAGTCTCCTTTCATCTCCTCTGTGTAGATCTTCCAGATCTGACTTTCACCACCTCTCTGGCACGTTTGAATTCTATTACGACCCCTTACGAGTACCTTCTCACCCGCATCTCTGCATGTTGTGCTTTTCCTCCCTCAGTACCCTGCCATGGTCCAGTGATCATCCGTAATTCAGAAAATGAGAGGGAGAACATAGGTGCTGCCTCTTTTTCTGAGCCTTGTAGCTTATATTGATGACAATTCATTTGGCCAGCTATAAAGCCTGACTGCTCACTCTGAGGCTGACTCTAGTTTTGCATGTTGAAAGGACTCCGAGTGGATGTATTTTCATGAAGGACACGGTAGCATTATACAGTTCAGTATAACAGAACTGGATTTGAGTCCCTTCAGGCTATTTGTATCAGTTTGGCACTCAAAGCCCTCTTGGCAGCTCCTTGAGATGATTGGTTTCCTATGGTGATGCGAAACCAGGACAGCAGCATAGTCTTTGTAATGCTATTAAGGACATTAAAAAAAGGACACTCCTGATTTCCAGAGAAGTGCAGGCTATGCCAGCATTGTATGTTTGGAGACTGAGTCAGAGAATGGGTGAAAAACCTCATGTGCTGCCTGACTCACCCTGCAGGACATTTAGGATGCTTGCAGTGCAGTAGGGTTAGCCTGAGCTGAGGCTACTTGCAGTCCTCCCTGCTCTCCGTGACTGGACTCCGGAGAGCTCCTGTATCAGTAGAATACCAAGTGGGAGAGGAAAAAATTGTAAATCTACCTTTTGGCCCATACCCATAAATCCATCTCACATTTATAAGCATAGCTTGAATTTGAGGACTGATTTTTATACATATATGTATATACAATAATACAAATATATGCATATATGTATATATTACTAGGGGTGCCATATTTATTTGTGGGAAAAAAACCCCCAGGTATTCATTCATTTTAATGAACTAACAGTGAATGGTGACAGTTCAGGAAATACAAAAAATGGGATCTGAGGAGAGATGGGAAAGAAGCTGGTGTGGTCTGCAGAGGAAACATGATGGTGTAGTGGAGTATGTGTGTAGGGAATTGCTAGCCTGGAAAAAAATATTAATGCAGTCTCTGCAAAATAAGCATAAGCTTTTCAAGAAAGACAAAGTAAAGATAGAAAATGCTGCAATATCGTATTGTTTTTTTCCCTTTTAGTCCCTTTCATGATTCATTACATTGATGTCTTCTGTTAGCAGAGTAAATAGACAGAATATTGCTCTCCTCTCATAAACAAAGACAAATTTAAATTTCTTCCATCTGAATAAAACTCAAAATTAATGAAGCAGTTCCTCTGTAGAATACTATATCCATAAACCCCTGTGGAATCAAAAAATCCAAACATCCTGTAAAACAAGACTGCTTTGTCCCTGTTGAAGTGTAGATGGATCTCATTCTGCTGTGCCAAGATCTGCTTGGCTAGCCCTCATTTATACTCTCTGTGTTCTGAGGGTCATGAAGATTAAAAGCTTTCTGGGTGATTGACATTTCTCAAAAAAAAAGGAATGACACAAGGATATAATAATTAGAAAAACGTCTCAGCTTTATTTCTGCACCCAACTTTCACTTCGTGCTGTAACAATGAAAAGAGCCTCTTTCACAGGGCGTTTATGCTCCAAGAAGCAGTAACCAGACGGTACCTACACTGGGGTCCCTTGTCAGGCAAGCTTTAAACTCTCCAGGCAGAATCCCTTCAGTCATCCAGAACCTCTGCTGATTCCTGAAAGCTGCTGTCCATGAACAGGGAGTGCAATTCGTTTGTGCTCATTAGCTGTAAAACACAAGTTACGCCTTAACATTGTCGGAGCTGCTTGATTCAGACAACTTCTGCCTTACGTAGTGTGGCTTCAGCAGTGTCCCTGACATGGCTGAGGGCCTGCTAGTCCTTCTTGGTTACTTTTAAGGTTAAAAATTAGAACTGATATTCATTATTATCAGTGTACAGCGTTGAAAAAGTGAAAGTGGAAATAAAGTATACATGTATAAACATACAGCAATCATAAAATAAATATGGATAGCAATGATTAAGGTTTTATAGGCTGTATTTAGACTCCCTGCTTCCGTGTCAGTCTCCATTTAGTCAAAATGATTCAGTTGGCTGAGGTACTCACAGAATCACAGAATCACAGAATATTATGAGTTGGAAGGGACCCACAAGGATCATCTAGTCCAACTCACCATCTAATACCCGTACAGCGACCAAGAGCACATCCCAGAGCGTAACACCAACCTAGATCCCTCACAGTCTAGCAGGCCGCTCCGAG
>WEKX01020279.1:720562-809730 GCA_013390025.1 Pitta sordida
AACACCACTAAACTTTAGCTCCAAGAACCTGGAGACATTTGCATTATCCAAATGAGGTCCTTCATAGAATCAGAGCCCTTTAGGTTGGAAAAAAGCCCTTTAAGGTCATCAAGTCCAGCCATTAACATTGCCAAGCCCACCATTAAACCATATCTCCCTAAGTGCCAGATCTACAGGTCTATTAATACCTCCTGCACTGGAGCTGACTCCACCACTTCCCTGGGCGCCTATTCCAATGCTTGACAAGCCTTTCCATGAAGTAATTTTTCCTCATATCCAATCTAAACCTCTCCTGCCACAACTTGAGGCAATTTCCTCTCATTCTGTCACTTGTTACTTGGGAGGAGAAACCAACTTCCACCTCCCTACAACCTCCTTTCAGGTAGCTGTAGAGTGATGAAGTCTTCCCTGTGTGTTAAGATCTCTCTGTGGATCGTTTTGTTATTCTAAATGAGAAAGAAAAACTGCCTGTATAATGTAAGAAGACTGTAGATTAGGAACACAAGCCAGAAAGGGGCTACAGCAGGGCAAATGTGACCCGTTTTGTTTTGTTGATTTATCAAGGGGTGAGATCAAACTACATATATTAATTAAGAGCACTTTCACACATGTTTAGTCAAAAATACTGAAATCCAGGATGGTTAAATTTAGCATTAAACTTTAATGGAGATCTAAATTTGGACCTACTCTTGGCCTTACAGTTAAGCAAGCACTTAATTGCTTTGCTGAATGGGGTTCCAGTAAGAGTACTGCAACTGCTGATTTGTTGAATTGCTAGTTGAGAGATTTCTGTAGAGAGCAGGTTAGGGTGCACTGGTTTGCACGAGTAGTTTCCACCCACTGATCTGTTAGATCTGATGAAGGGAAGATTTCTGATCCCTTGTTATGTGCATTCAGTCACATTCGGCTGACTTGCCATTTCTGGGGCAAAGAAAGGGTGTATATATCACACACGAGCATTTTCTTTCATAAATCAAAATGGTTTGTTCATTTACCTCAAGCCATGTATATGCTACAGGCAAGAAGCTGCTCTGTGTTTAATGTGAATACCAGAGCTATTCTATCAAGTCCATTCCCAGTGTAGTTCCTCTGACATCAGTGACTTCAGTGGATTTATTCCAGGGATGGATTTGGCTATTCCTGTTCTGTGTAGGTAAATCTTCAGGCAGTGCTAATTAAGAGAATGTCAACTGATTTTACCATTCCATTATGCTGGACTTTGTAAAGGTTATTTATATCATTGTACATCAGAGCCCAGTGAGAGAATATTTCTGGTGGCAGTTCATCTATTAAAATAGCTGGGAGAAAATGTAAGCACTGGAGCTAAAAATAAAACTTTGTTTCTCAACAGAGCAAGTGACAGCCACATGCATATTTTCAGATTTTAGCATTTTTATGTTTACTGAATAGAAATTGCATTGCTTTCATTATATTACAAGCATTACCATGTTACTGGAATAACTACTGTTAAGTGGAAGCCGGATGTAAATGTACCAGTACCTGCAAAGACTTCTCAGCAGAGGTGGTGGTTGTTTCCTATGCTTTAATAATCTTCTGGCTTTAAAACAAGTGACACAGAAAACGTTTTCTGGTGTGTGTTTACTGTTGAATATAGATTTTTTTGTGTGAACTGACTGTGACCCTTGTCTAAGATTATTAATAGATGACCTTACATTCACGTGTTTGTGCCTGCATTATATGTGTTCAAGCACATTCTATAAACCATTGAAGCAAACTTCCGTGTCTTAAAGCATATATTGCAAAGACCTCTGTTAAATTCAAAGCATGTCATTTGAATGTTTGGTTTGCTTTCTTTTGCTCCAATTCAAGCATAAATCACAATGGTTGTCCTCTCAGTTATGATGCTCCCTTTTCCAGTTAGTCATTATGAAATGCTGGAGATACATGTCAGTAACTGACCATCATGCAACATTCCAAAACATTCTTCAGAATGGACAGTGCGTTTCAGAGCAACCTCTGTAAACATCTGGATAGATCCCAGGCTGTCAAACTCTTGGCCTCATGTTTTTTTTCTCGTCCTTGTGTGTTTATGTTTTTTTGACAGTAGAGTAAAAAAAAACTCAAGGCAACACATCATTCTTAACTGGTAAAAAAGGTTTATTTTCCAATCTTATACTAAAAATCAGTGCTTTTCGTACTATCATTATATATCCATATTACTTCTAAAAGCAAGTAAAACATGCTGAATAAGATCAATGCTCTATTGGTTTGCTACTGCCAGAACTTTTGGACTTGCTTTTTTATGGGGTTGTTTTGTGCATGAGAAAAAATGGCTTCACATAAAAGTGATTCTAATCTGCTTTTATCTGCTGTAGCTCTGATTTTATATTTGTTGTCTTACTCCTGAACTCAGAACAGTATTTAGAGTGGCTTCAGTATGGCTTTCAGCAGTGCTGGCTGCCTGTGGACCCTGCACTATTGAGTGAAGGACACTAGGCACTCTTTCCTTCAGCCACCTCTCTGACAAGGGGACACAGAGTTGTTTCCTTCAGGAATGCCACTACACGTACCAGTGATAAATTTTCACAGTATCACAGTATAGATAAAGCTGGAAAGGACCTTGAAGATCATCTAGTCCAACCTACGCAAAGAACATCCCTTCATAACCTCAGGAACCCCCATGTTTCTGTACGTCTACCAACAAACTTTTCTGGTAAAGAGACAACTTGTATTGGACCTTGGAGATTTTTTTCTCTCTCCAGACTCCCAACAGTTTCATGCTTGAGCCAGCAATAGTTTATTATAGTTGATTCAAGTGGTTGCAGAAATATGATTGCCATGAATGTCTTTCTCAGGTACTTGGAAGCACATCCTTTCAGTGTGCACTCACAATACAGTTGTTAATAAACACTGAAGCGCCCGGTGGCACGCTCAAGGACATGCAGTGGCACTAATTTTCCTTGGCCTGCTTTTTGAGAGTGACAGTGATTTTCTTAGGTTACCAGCCTATAATTCAAAGAATCTTCTGTTAGCCCAGCTAATGAAGTGAGAACGGCTGTACCCGAAATGCACTAGTTCTTCCCTGAGTAACGCGCTATCAAGAGACACTGAGGCTTGGATGTCTTTAAATATGACAGTCATTTGTATTTGGAAGCTTCAGGTTAAACAGCATAAAGGCAATGAAATAAAATTAAAGTATACGAATTCATGGTATTTGGAAAGCAGATAGTGGATTTGTTCCTGTTACCGGAGAGCTTTGGTACAGAGAAACGGAGACTAAATAGAAATCTTACCCGCATTCCATGATAAAATCACAGACTGACAGTTCAGCTTGTCATTTTGCAGAAGACTCTGAAAGAAGTGTTTTCTTTGCAGCTGAGAAGACAGAAACCCATTATGAATGCTTAAGGTCGATACAAGGAAACAGAGCCCTGCAAAACATATTTAATATAGGTTTGATTTCCTGTGGAATGTTTTCCAGATGTTCTCTCAAACAGGCCTCTAAAAATGATGCGAGGTAATTTTTTTTGCAAACAGAAAGAGAAAATTCTGTTTTGTGTCACAGCATCTGAGAATCACTGCTCTAATGCTTTATTGCATTACCTTGTGCTCAGGATTTTCACCATTTTTTTGGAATTGGTTTTATTACACAAAATGTCAGTAGTATAAAAAATATTTATATAACCCTATTTCAAATAAATCATACTTGTTTAGAATCACATTTGAGGTTAGTAGTTTCCCTTATACCCAAAGGAGTTCTAATGTATTAAATTAAAATTACGCTCATGCATGATTTTGAGTCAATTAGAGGATTTAATTAACATTGATAAACTATGACATTAGTGTTTCGTTAAGTTCTTTTGATTTTCTGCAGCAGATACTGTGTAAAAAGATCTAACTGGTCTCCAGCAGATGACATGAGCAAGGGAAAAGGATAGTACGTATTAACAGGAAATGGTACAGAACTCACTTTATTTTGCTTTGCACAAAATGCAGTAAAAGAACATGGATGTGAGATACGTTTATTTTAGAGCATTTATTACTCCAAAAAAATTATTGGTTTGTTAATAGAAGAATAGAAAGTATACAGTGTTTTTACTTCTAATTTTAAAATACAGACATTCATGGGTGAAATTTTTCATTTTGCATGACGAATTTCTATGAGCTAGCTCTCCACTTTTTGGGATGCTTGATGTCCAGAAGGTCCCTGGTAAATAAAAAGCCTGAGTAACATAAGTGTTGGCAAACATGGTGGGGAACATGGTGCAGACAGTCAACTGGCCAGTTTGGGTTGAATGTGGGTGCTCATCTGGAGAAACCAGTTTGTTGGGCTGTTGTGTCTGTGCCTGATGCTCTGAGCAAGCATTTGTGATGTTAGAAGGCATTGGAATGAATCTTGTGTGGTCTCTGGTGTTTGTTTCTGTATCGAGTTATACTACAATCCAAACAGGCTGCCTCTGTATGATTGGGGATTGTCCATGTTTTACTTCCAGATGATCAACACAGTTTTTAGAGATAAACTGAATCCAGAATCAAATATTGGTTTGCATTTAGGCTGCCAGTCATTTAAAATAACAAAACAGAAGCAAAAACAGATAAAAATTCCAGCTCCTTCCACTTAATAGCTGGTATTTGGGGTCCAAAATTCTGTAGTGGTTTCTGCCAGTGTTGCAAAAGATTTGGATCTGCTTGTGTAGAACATCTGCCTTCAGTATTCAGGTCTTGGGGGGCAAGTGATCTGCCATCAGATCTCTACTTGTTTACCCTTCCCGCTTCCCCAGAGGTACAAATGCTGAGCTGGGTGTCAGGGTGCAGCAGGGGCTGGAGGCTCCTGAGGCCCATGGGGACCCCCAGGGACAGGCAGGACAGAACCTTTCGGGCTGCGCTTTTCCCATCACCCCAGCTGGGGAGCAAGGCAATCCCTGGGCATCGGGCATCTCCCTGGGTACAGACTGGGACATTGGCTCATGGGCAGACTTGGCTCAGTGAGGGCCCGTGGCTGGATAGGGCTGAGCTGGAGGAGCTGGACAATGAGGTCCTGCAGCACTGCTGGGCCAGCAACTGAGGCTGTGTGGTGCTTAATTAAGTTCTGGGTCACAGAGGGATTGGGGGAAGCCCCAGGGGCGGTCAGGAGCATCAGTGCCCTGAGGGCCTGGACGCTGTCATTGTTTGAAAATGAGAGTAGCAACCAAAGGGAAACTAACCTGAGTTTGGAAAAAATTTAGTGGGGTTGCTGTTTAATAAATACATATACAAGTGACCTCTTAAAGAAAAACACCCAAACTTATAGTTGTTCACAGGTGTTCACTAGTCTGCATAGATAACTAAGGATGTGTGGGATGTGTCAGTATTACACAGCTATGGTGTCTTTTAATGAAAAAAGATGGGTCAAAGCTACATTAGTAAATGTGGGGAGGGTCATCTGTCGTGATGGGGCTGCTCTGAGGCTTTTTTTGTCTCATTGGTTGGTAGTTGCTTATACAGCCTTTGCCTCATTTTCTCACTGCCCTGTTTGTGAAAGAAAGAGAAAATGAAATGCTCCTCCAATAGCTCCTCCATTAGTTTGGCCACATACGAACCCCTCTTGCCACTCTTGCATCCCAGCAGAAACAGTATAACACAGCCCCAGCTCTACAGGGGCAATTTGGACCTACAGAGTAGGGTACTGCAGTTGACCCCCACAAAAGAAGAACAAGTATTTTGACTTGTTGTTTTTTCTGTAATGGTGCCATTTATCACTATGACACACATTCATTGACTTAGTCTGGGTTTTTTCAGTGTCAGATTTATACTTCTTTTCTGGTTTGAATATTGATGCAGCACTTCCCTTACCTGACTACACTGCCAAATGTTGTCTAGACACCAGAGCAGCTTTGACTAATTAGTGTAGTCACCCCAGTCTCTCAGCTTTGGCATTTACATACTCTTTATGTTGCTGCTATAAATAGGTACCTAAACACAAGCAGCAATGTAAAGAGACGTGGCAGTGAGCATGTCCAGACTTCACCTAACATCCCTGAGGTGTGTGCACAGGACACTTGTGCCACTCTCTGCACTCCTAACAGGGCAAATAGTTGTAACCATCGCTTGGACATCCCCACGTACGTGTGGACAGCAGTGGGAGATCTGGATTCAATGTCTTTCTTGGTCTAAATATCACCAATGCAAAAGGCAAGGTTGAGAGAGAAGATTGCTTTCTTTGAATGCTCAGTCCTTGTGTACTAACAATACAGTCAGAGAAAAAATTACAAAAGAGAAATCAACATCTACTGGCCCAGACATATGAGTGGTTCTTGGGGAGGACTCTGCCTCATAGAGTTGCTTTCTGATAGGCCATGATTTATTTACACACAATCCAAACTAGAAATGCAATTTAAAAAACTTTCTGCAACTTCAAAATTTGCGTCATACTTTAAAGTTGGTCAACTCAGTTGTAACATTGGTACAATATTTTAAAGAAGAAGAACTGATAGATAAAAAAGATAATTTCAAGACATCACAGAACTTTTACAAGACCTTGAGAACAAAAAATAGTGAAAAGTTAATCAATATTGTCTATGCAATAGGCTGTGCTATTATGAAATTAAATTGCCTCCGAAATATATGCAGATTAAACACAATACTGTTATGTATTAACAAAGCTTATTTGTAAACAAAATTTAAAAGTTTTGATTTATCCTGCTGAGTGTTTGAAGAACCAATATCATAAGGAGAGCAAATTAACTTTCTTTCCTTTGTATTTTTAACTGTTACAAATTATTTTATTCGTGCCAATACAAAGCATCAGAGAATAGCAGGTTTGGGATTTTTTCCCTTCTTCAGATTTTCTTTGAATTCGGCAAATAGGATTATTCTTACTTTTTCAGCTAGTGGTATACAAAATATTTAAAGTAAGCTTTCCAGAAGATCTGCAGTTTACTTTGATGAGATTTTCCAGGTCTAAGATAGGACTAATTTAATTTGCAGGGATTCTGCCCTACAAAGGGAAGATTTTTTTTTTTTCCGCATCCTCCCAGGAACATTTCTGACGGTTCCCTTAAGTTCCTTCTCCTCCCCCCCCCCCCCCANTGCACAATGGGGATTTTGTCGCAGAAAAATAACTTAATGGTTCTTTTTAAATGTGGTCCTGATACATGTTACATAAAATCTAAAACTGCCTGTCTTTATCCAGCAGTGAGATATATCTGTGTACATTGCACGTGTAAAATTGTACACACTTGAAGGTACATGTTGCAAGCTCTGTTCTCTAAATAACGAAAGTTCGCAGTTATGGGTTAGACATTTGACCGCAAGCTACTGCCTACCAAGTTGCTTCCTACTGAAGGGGCACAGAGTTAACTATTATCTGATTGCTCTTATTCAGCATCCCTAAAAGCATTGTCTCTTTTATTCAAACAGCTCTTAATATTCATGTGCAATACTTTAGGATTAATGGTTCTCATTAGGCTAATTTGTCTCTCTCTCTAGTTTAATAGCAGTACCAGTGTTTTGGTGTTAACTGATGAGCACACTTTCATCAGTGCCAGTCTACTGGAAATGTCTGGGGCTAGATCTCCAGTAAGGGGTAATCAGCAGGTCCTCACTGAAAGAAGTGGAGTTATTTTATGGCAGATGTAGGTCTGTGTTTATTTTCTGGCCTTAACTTTATCTCTAGTGGAAATGAATCCACATAAATATCAGCTGTAGTTAACAGCTCGGGAGAGAGTGAGAGCTTTGATGGTATGAAGTTTGCATGACTGACTAGGGAAGAGGTGTTTGATGATGTCCAGTAATGCTTGGACCAGAGCTCTCTGAACTATATTTGACTTAGGAAAACTTAAATGTTCAACATTGTCAGATCATTACCTTTTATGACCAGATAAGTTCTTCAGAAATTCACACAGAAATCAAGCTGTGTGCAGAAGAGATCAGCAGACCAATTTTTAGCCTCCTTTAGGGTTTACAAGAAATAAGCAGACTGGGCATTAAATGGCTGGTGTTGGTCCATAGTTATCGGTCCTTAAAAACATTTAGAGAAGAGGAGTGTATTAAATGATCTCTGGACCAATGCACCTAAAAACCTAAGAGAGGACTGGACACGTAAGAATGATGAAATGTCTGGAAGAAGTGTTTTCAGGATTACCAAGGTGCTGATTGTATAATTAAGTCTCTGAAAATATTTACTTGTGATCACATAAGTAATGAAACTTAAATCTGAGGATATGCTTTGTTTTAGAAATGCAAATGTGCTGCACATACAGCAGGCTTGCTCTTCTTACCCTGGAAAAGGTTTTTCATATTTTCATACCCATAGGTAGATATAATAGGGTCTGTTCTATCCTAAACCTGTCTCCATCCAGGTATTGGTAGAATTAGAAAAGTCCTTGGAAACTGTCGACTGTTGTTGTACCGAATTGATCCAGAGGCTGAATTCGAGCCACTCTTGTAATTATTAACTGAGGGAGGAATCAGTGCTATGACAAAGGCTTCCTTGCCCAGATTTTCTTCATGGTGCTGCTATTTATCACTTCCCGTACCTACTCATACCCAATCTTACCCATTTCTTCTCAGCCTGTCTCCTGATAGGTGCAGTATACATTAACCAGCAAAGTAGGGACTTTATGTAAATTTAGAAATGTATGTATACATACAGCAAATCTTAAAGGAGTGGTAGAGAGCTTGACTTTTTAAATCTATTAAAGGCAACTGGGTACAAATTTTCATCTCAAGGTGAAGTGGTTAAATAAGGGAAGAGAGGGAATGAAAAGCTTAGAGTTGACTGTGGCTTGAAGGCAACAATGGATTTGTCGGTGACAGTACAGCTGGTGAGAGATGGAGCTAAAAAAAAGGCCTAAGAACAGCTTAGATAAATTCAAGTATAGGTTGCACAGAGTCTATTTGTAAGATACTTTCTCAAACTAAGCCTGTGAACCTTTTGAAGTTTGCTCATCATTGCTTTCAGGCCAATTAACGATGTATCTCCAGTCCCATTCTGGGGTAGGTGAAACAATAAAGCAAACAAAGATAATTAGTCTCTGGAGCATGTAAACAAATAAAGTAAATCACTTGCAAATCACTTGTTTCTGCTAACTTTTGTGGTTTTGTTGAAAACTAAAAAACAACATTTATATTGCAAATCTGCATAATGCTAGAGGAGTGATGAAAATTCATAGATTATACTACTCTGATTTTGAAAGGGCTTTGCAAAGATTAAGCACCTGATCCTAGGACTTCACTGTGAGTTTTTATATGCAAAAGAACATCTTTTTATCTATTTCAAAGAAGAGAAGATTGAAGTAGGGAGGTTAATTTTTTTTCCATGGAGATAAAGGTCTAAATGGCAGTTTATAAACAAACAAAAGTTTCTGTTCCAAGTTTATAAGCTGAAACTGGGCAGAAGAGCAACTGCAAAATACACCATCTCAATGCCTTGCAAATTTTGCAGGCCTGAATGGGAGCATTATGTGACCTTTAAAACATGAATAACCAGAAGAGATCCTGGGTGCTCATCCTTTTGTTTTGTTTTCCAACCTGGTAGTAATCAGGTAATTGCCATACAGCTTCCCTCCTAGGCATAAAGCACCTCCTGGAAGTACACAGTGCTCCCCTCTTCTTGGTCGGGGGGTGACTGAGGGAAGCGAAGATGCTACGGCCATTCAGCAGCAGAACTCGGTGGAGAGCACACATTCCCTTCTTCTCAGCCCTGGACTCAACACTCTAGAATTTGGTTAAAAGGACATTTTACAAGAACAAATAGATTCTCAGTGCCATGGGTCTGGGGAGCTGTGGAGACCATGGCAGCTGGTTCTGCCTGCTTACTGCCCCAGTTCAGCCAGAAGGTCCTGCAGGCCAGTCCAGAGCAGGGGGAAGGTCACTCCCTGCAAACTCAGGGCAGTACCAAAGCAGGTCCTGGTTCGAGTCTTGCAGTGAGAGGCTCTATGAGCACAAACATATAATTTTTTGTAAACAGTAAGACAGAAGAAACTGTGTTCTGAATCTTTAGGATAACAGACTCCAGTTAGAGTTCGGATCCAGGCAAAATGACTCCTCATATGATAATACCGCTCTTTGTCCTTTTTTTTTTTTGGCATGAAAATGCAGAACTTTTCTTTTAGTAAAGGGCCAGCATTTCCCTGTTGTTCTGTCCATTTTTACACTGTTGTTCTGTCATTGTTTTCTTGTGCTTTTTTGTGCTGACTTCAAAAATAGACTCTGGAAAGAGATGCATCTTAGAAAGAGGCTCTGGTCAGCTGAAATGTGTCCAATATGCATTTAAGTTAAAGAACATTAAGTCTTGTCCAAAAATAAAGTGAGTGTAAAAGGTAAGAATGCCTGCAGGCTCAGTTTTCAAAGATACGCATTTTTCTTCATGTTGCAGATCTCGCCTTGCAGATTTCTTCACAAACTGCCAGCCTGAGTCACGGTCTGTTAGCAGCTGTCTGAAGGAGAACTATGCTGACTGCCTCCTCGCTTACTCGGGGCTTATTGGTAAGAAGGCAGGGAAGGGTGGGGGCTTGCTCAGTCTTCCAAACTACATTTTGAAGGCCCAAGTGAAAGGGAAGCTGGAATATAGTAAAACAATATGATACTAGACTAAAATCTCCACCAGTGTGTATTGGTCCTGTTTTACCTTACAGAGGTTTGTGGGGTAAATTTATACATTGCAAGAAAATTGAAGATGCGGAAGTAAAGTTGCTTGAATTGGAAATAAATTAAAGCTTAAAAGGTAAAGCTCATTATGATGGTTCAATCTGGACAGGAGGAGTAGGGAATTGAAAAGAACTGGTGAGGCTGCAGCTTGGTTGATTTTGCAGCTGTCATCACAAGGTTGGGTAAACTTTCTCTGGTCTTCAGGGAAAGTTTACAGGATATTTGAGGTATGAAACGTCTACTCTAAATGTTTTCTGAGATGCTTGTCCATGAGATGAACTGAGACTAAATTTGTCTTCTGAAGTCCTCTTCCCTGCCCAATGTAATTATTTTCTTCTGTTATCACCTTTCTGACTGTCAACAGGCACAAGGATGCCTTTATGGAAGCTGGATTCCATATGCCACACGCAGTATTTGATTCCTGATAGAGAGAGATCATGTCAGGAAGCCAAACATGTGGTAGAAATATCATAGTTAGGCAATAAATAATAAGTGAATGTCAAAACTCTGAAACAAACAAATTTTAAAGGCCACCAGATAAGATGTTTTTAAGCTTCCTGCCTGCACCTGCTGCGATGCAGTAATAGCCCCTTCTGTTGGGCATGAGGATGCCAGCTGAGGCCCTGAAGCTGAACCTGCCTCTAAATAAATGTCTTTGGAGATAATATCAAAATCAAAATGTTCGTAAAATAGGTTGGGTTTGCTGAAAAATGACTGAAAGCTGCATTCAGTGGCTCATTGTTATCATTCCTGGTACTCTAGGAGCTAACAAGTGAGGCAGGTCCGTGTGGCACTGGGTAAACTAAGATGTGATGGCTTCAAAGGATGTGCTCCTACAACTGAAGAGATTAAGACAATATGCAAAGGGTGTAACATGTGAACAGTTATGACAGAATGTCATTCGATTCTGAAACAGAGAATTGAATAGCCTTGAAATCTGATCTAGTCAATGAGATTAGGAAATCTGGCTGCTGGCAAGGAGTAACTGTTGCTAATAGATACTTCTGGGTAAGAGCTGCCAAGTTTTTGCTGGACCAAGAGAATTTTGCTGGCGGTTTTGTTGTTTTCATTTTTCAGTTTAACCCCGAAGATGACCCAGTTCCGATAATCAGGTGGTTTTGTGTTACTGTGGATGACCATGCTGCATCAGAAATGTGGAATGGATCCCTAAGAAGTTGAGATGAAAGGGAGATCTAGTTTTCAAAGGGAAAAAATACACATTTTTTCTTCCTTCCTGCTAGTCCCTGGAGACATGCAAAAGAGGAACAGTATTACAAGAGTTTTTACTTCTTAGTAGCAATTCTGTTTAACCAAGAAAATTACAAAAAAATTTCCTGTGCTCAAGCAGTAAATTCCAGCTTTTGACAGCAATCTGGTATAAACATGGAGTAAATTATCAGAATACCATCAAGTTTGTAAGATCCTGAGACAGAAATCAGAGATATAATCTTTCAAATGTCTTTAATATATATAGTACAGAGGAAGGTGAAATAGTCTTTGGGTAAGAAGCTGTTACAGGTCCATTAATTCATCAGAGCTTCACAATCTCCTTTTAATCAACATAAAATAATTTCATTAAAATAAAATATTTTTTTTTTAGCCATTCTATTAAATGTAGCAAAAATTGCACCTCCATAGAATTTGTTCAGGAAACTGAGGATTCTTTATATACTGTATATAAGGGTGTAATTGAAAGTTAACTTCACTAAAATTAGTGGAATCCCACCTAAAATGAATGTCTTAAGTGGAAATAGAGTGAGGCACAGTTTTTATGGGTTGCTTTATGAATTAAATGCAGAACAGGCTGTAGAGGATGCTTTTAAGGTTTGCATCAGGCTGTTATGTATGTATTTTTAAAGATACATATATTTTACAGGAAAATTGAAAACCTGAATTCATTGCTTTAGGCTCCTTGTTGTAGTATAGGAATAAATTAATTTTTTTTTAAAATTTAATGGAAAATAAAAAAAAATTCAATGTAAAAGGATACTGTGGATAGCCGTGTTTGAGAGTCAGTGCTTTGGTTACAGCCTAGCTAAGCCATCTGGACCTCTCTACACTCCTACACGAATTAAGTGTTGCTCTAACTGCTGATTTGAAGATCTGCTTTAGCATTCACTTTCTGACACATTTGCCCTTGGCTTGAGTAAAATCCATCTAATTTCTCTGGCATTCCCTGAAATTCCAGGAGAGTTTGTGTGAATAAGCTGGAGTTGCTTTGGGCCAGAGGAACTTCAGCCCCCTTGCCCCTCCTGCTAGAATCATCATTCATCTCCTTGTTATTAATTGACCCTGATTTGAGCAACCCATTGTCTGTGTTCAGGTCAGTTCTGCTTGTATGTAAAAAACGAAGATCTGGCTGCTTGGTTTTGAAACCATCACAGAACTTAATTGATACACAGAGCTCAGAAAACCAAGCGTGTCTTATTTTACTCTCAACCACCATGGGCTCTCTGATCCGTTAGTGTCCTTCAGCAGAATTTCCAAGATGCCAGCTAGCAGGGAGCCAGGGGAAGGGTAAGGCACACACATTGCTGGGGAAAAAGAAAATCCACCCCAGGAAACCAAGCATATAATCCGCTTGGGTTCACATCTGCCCCCAGGTTTAAATGACAGACTGATTTTCTACTAGCTGTTCTTTCAGTCACTCTGTTTTTGCTGGATGTACAGTTTGTGTGCTGTGTACACACTTTCCTTGTCCCGTCTTTCCTGTATTCATCGACCTTAATTGTACCTCAGTATCTGTTACACTTTTAACCCTTGGCTTGACCCATTTTAATTACCTGATTACCTCTTTGTGATAAGAAAATCTTACCTCAGTGACCTTTCTAATTTCCTCAATATCTTTCTGGTTTTTTAACTCTTCACTAAGAGTTTGTTAATTATATTTTTTTTTTTTTGTTAGCCTAATGTTTTCTTTTCATTTGCAAAATCCTCTTGATTTTAATTTTCTCTCACTTCTTTACAGATAATGTTGCATGGCTGAAATAATGTACTGAACCATCAAATGGATGAGACAGACATTTTAATGTTTTATTTTAATTTAACATCATTCCTCTTCTTATTTATCTACTATCCATTTTTCATTAATGATGCAAATGATATTTGCCTGTTTTACTAAATTCTCTACCTCCATTTAATAAATTTTGAACTGTGCTATTTACTCATGTGCTAATCTCATGTAGAATTTGTTCAATTACTACTGCAACTATCTGTTAAAAGCTGGAAGTGGAAAAAGGTATGAGATTGCAGTCTACTTTAAGAACCTCACAAAACAAAGATGCGATTTGTGAGTTTGGCAATGGACTGCGTTCCTTTTCACATACATTACTGCCTTTCTCGGGTCAGCCCTAATGTCTCTTCTCCTTTGTCTCCCACATCTTATATGAAGCAGTTTGCATGTCGATTTCTTCAGTTCCCAGCACTGCCTTGGTGACTGAAAGGCTATTTGACATCTTTCTGTGATTTGTGTTATTTCTAATGTTCCTTTTTTTTAGTTTGATATTTGATAGCACCTTTCCATGTGTTATTGCTGAAGATTGGACCCTGGACCTATGGACCAAATTTTCTCTGCTAGTGCACACTTTGGGTCTCTAACATTTGTCCTTCATCTATTCCATTTTCTTAATGACTACTTCGATGTCAGTTTTGAGGAGATGTGATCACATTTCCTCATGATATATAACCTGTCCTAGAATTGCAGATTATCAAGTGAGGAACATGTTCCCTGAAGCAGCTGGCAGCAGTACAGCTCTGGAATACCTTCCCCTTTTTATTTAATTTTTTCTTTTTGATCAGACAAATAAAATAAAGCTTTAAACTTCTTAATCCTTAGGGAAATTTGAAATAGCTGACTCACTAGAGTGATGCCTTCAGTTAGACTACTGGTTTAAGGAAGTTCTGATCATACAATAGTTTCCTGATCCAGATGAGTGATAAACAGTTGCTCTATATCTTTTAGGACACAAAATGCTATTTTGGGGGTTCATTTCTTTCTTGGTAGCCTTGAATTGACATGTAAATGTGAGAATATTTACCTAAGATTTGTAATAGAGTTAGAATGACCCTGTGGTTGGAAGTTGTTGACAGTGTTTAGGATATAATCACTGTACTGAAGAAGTAGTGAGACAGCAAGATTAATAGTAATTTATTACCTGCAAAGAGTCTGCTGTACCTTTTCATGCACACTGGTTTTTACTCTGTTCATCACCATAACCCACTCTGTTGGCAGGTTCCTAAATGAGCACTCTGGGGTTAGCACTCCTCCAGGACGCATTAGGGTTCCCCTCAGCATGACTAGTGTTCTCCTTGCTCATGCATTTCAGAAATGTTTTTCTCAAACTGCCTGCAGGCTCAACAAGGAAGCACAGGTCTGGGTACCTGGTTTCAGCCATTTATTTGCAGCTAGAATTAAAGTGGGAAAAAACACAAGCGAGAAAGGGAAAGCAGTTTTTTAGAGTCCAAGGCTAAGGACAGAGGTCTGTGTGTGTTTGATTTTGCAGCAAAGCCCTTTGAAGAGGTACTCACTTTCTCCGAACCCATCCTTCCTCTCTCCCAAGTTTTTCTACCTGTCAGTTCTGATGCAGCTCTCTGTGAATCCTTTCTGGAGGGAAGAAATGGGTCTTTATTGTGTGAGTCATGTTGCAATCCCTAGAGTGATGGCATTCAAACAGTGGAGGATGTGTACTGTGGCACAGGGCTGAGTGTCAAGGGGTGAGGGCAGCCAGGAACTGCCGAGTCTGGAGGTCAGAGCCCTGCCGTGGGTCTGTGTTGTGAATCCAGCCCCCAATATGTGCCTTACCAAACGCTGTTTGCTGTCTTCTAAGGATGGAAAGAACATTTCAGTACCCAGTTTGCTCACGGTACTTGTGTGCTTCACTCTGTTAACAGGCACCGTGATGACACCAAACTACATTGACTCAAACAGTCTCAGCGTTGCTCCGTGGTGCGACTGCAGCAACAGTGGTAATGACATAGATGAATGCAAGAAATTTCTGAATTTCTTCCAGGACAACATATGCCTTAGTGAGTACAAAATTGGATGACTTTTAACAAGTTTTAGGATGTTTTCTGGAATTCCTGTGCTTCAAGTGTGTTAGGATACATCAAGGCCATCTCTTTGCACTTTGTGAGCGTAGTCCTGTTGTAGGTGTAAAAATTAAAAGAACAGGAAAATGTGGCTAAAACTGTGGATCATGACCAAGGCTGCAAACATGAGAAGCTCTTGGAAAAAAATTCAAATAACAAAGTTGTATGCCATTGAAATATATTTACGTCATAGATCATATTTGGGCGCTAACAGTCAGGCAACATCTTTACCAGAAAATTGCAACACCTGAGGGGTTTCTGTATAATTTAAGAACTTCATATAAAAAAAGACATATAGTTTTTGATATGAAGGATTTGCTGTAGGTAAGTATAAATTGGATTGTGCTTGCAATTTATTGCTAACTTCAGGTTTTTTAGGATGTTTGGTCTTAGATGCCTGGTTTTAGCACAAGCAGGGATGGTAACTATTGCAGAAATTTTGTTAAATTATTGATTTTTTTCCCCCCTCCATCAGACTCACTTCCAAATTAGGGACTATTATAAATTTAAGAATGGCTCAGTAGAGTCGATTTTGGCAGGTTCTCTTTTCAAATTTCCTCTCTGCCTGGAGCAGCATAATTGGATGATGTGGAGTGTGCATCAGAGTTTTAATTTCAGATAAATGAGAAGACCAAAAGAGCTTGGCTTCCCTAGCCTTGCAGAACAGAAGTTGAAAGGATATGTGATTGTCCTCTGAAATTCCATTAGAGGGGCAAGCCCAGAGAGGAAAAAGGATTATTTCACCTAGAGGACAAAGTTGGCATACGATGAAAAAGGAAGATATTGGCCATACATATTGAAGCTCAAAATTGGAAAATTTTTAACTATCACACTAAAGTTAAGAAATAGGCTTCTGGAAGGAGTTTTGAGGGTAAAAGTGGTTTTAAAAGTCTTCTTTCTTCAGCTTATGCTAAGAAGTATGCATAATTTCTTTTTTCAAAAACAGTAAATAAACTCAGTGATCCAGACTGTCCCATCCAGCCCTACAGACTTGAGCTTAGTGCAGGGTTCAGTCTGTATTTTAGTATAGGGTCTGAAAATCTCCATTGGCAGCTTCTCAAGAGAAGCACATTGTGGTAGTGACACGGGGAGCTTTGTGTACAAAATCCTGAGTTGCTGTGTGCTGCACTATTTAGTAAGCTTTGAAAGAATGAACAAATTACTCAAGATATTTAACAAAAAAGAGTTCAAACTATGATGGGGTAAAATTTAACAATACAGCATCAGACGTTCCATGGAGGTTGCCATTTATTCTAGTAATACCTCGGATTTTATTAATTTGTGAATACATTGATTTATGGAGTGTTACAGGTTCCTTTTAGAACATAAAGGCAGAGTGATTCCTTCTTTTCTTTTACCATCAGTACAAAAGCATTAATGAAGACAAATCAAAGACATTAGAGGGTACTCTGAAACAAATTACAGTCATCCTAGCTGCAAGAGATGTCTTCTTCATGAAGGAATTAAAGATATTTCTGGTTTAATACAAAATTTTTTCTTCTGTGTCGAATGGAAAAAGTTTTTGATGGGTTTTTTTTGTTGGTTGATTTTTAAAAAAAATTCTTTTATTATCATTAGTGGGCCTTCCACTGCCTGGAAAAAATGCTGTTTAAAATGTCATTAAAATCCTTCCCACCTTGTCTCCATTAACCCAGCTGATTCTGGTGCCTTTTACAAATTATTCTCTTTGCATATTGGAGTTTGAAGAATTAGTATCAGAATAAAATATGTTCTTTTCAGTTGAAAATTAAATTTAAATTATTTTATAAGGCAAGGAATACCACTGAGAAGAAGTATTAATAACTTCCACATATTAGTCCCCAGTGACATTGTTTGATTTCTTGTACAAAGAATTTGAAATAAGAAATCCCCAAATCCATGTTGAATCCCTAAAGACCTGATTAAAAACTGTTTTTCTATTTGTTTATAAAAACTCCAACCAATTTACTCCTGCTATAAACACACTCTTTAATCCTGTGAAACTGTGATAAGCTTTTTAACTTTTATACTCTAAAGTTTTAGTTTAAGCATGTTTCCCTCACCTAATTATGCAGATTTTGATTGAAAACTGTAAGGAAAATATTGCCTTCATTAAACTACGTATTTTGTGATTATAGGCATATTGGTTTTACTACAAGTTGCAGAAATAAATATTTTGTCAATTCAGGGTTTTTTGTTTGCGGTGTAAGATCACCTGCTTGAATTAGGACATGACATTCAAACTGTATTTTAAATCCTGAAAGTAAGTTTTTAAGGCTTTTGGATGGTAACAAATATTCCGTGTATAAGTCCTAGAGCCTCTGCCAAGACTACTGGAAACATTACAGAGAAGAGGCTGCACCAGATAATTACAACAGACTCTGAGTCCGTGTATCTGACAAGTTAAAAGTTATTACATATTTTTCAGCATAAAAACAACGAGTTTCTATAAATACACATTTTCAACGTAACAGTTAGAATGATAATAAAAATCAACTCAGTTCTGCTTTTGCTTTTTTTTTTTTTTTTTTTTTAGAAATAAAAAATTGCCTGTAATTTATTTTTACAGAAAATGCAATTCAGGCCTTTGGCAATGGTACTGATGTGAATGTCTGGCAGCCGATCCTACCAGTACAGACCACTACAGCCACAACTACAACAGCTTCCAGACTTAAAAACACAGGTTCAGAGACCACCAACAATGAAATACCCTCCCACAATGAGTCACCAGCATGTGCAAACCTGCAGGTAAGAGAGTTTTGTACTTGTTGTAGGGCATAAATGAAAGTTTTTCATGGATGTCTATAGAGTAGTCTCCTGCTGTCTAAGTGGATGCCTGCTTAAATTGGAATATCTTTTTATTCCCATGTTGTAGGTCCAAGCTGTGTATATTGTGAAATATCAAACTTATTTTATATCAGAAACATCCTTATTGCAAAGTAGACTTTATTGCCTTGCTGACTTAGAAACAGGAAGTAGTATTTAAGTTCTTATCACATTTTTGAATATGAATATGACACTCTCCAAGTCCTGCCAGCATATGTCAGAGTAAATTCATACCCTGAGTAATCTAAATTTAGAGGCAATCCTTAATATGAGCTACCACATCCTGTTGCCTTCTTTCTTATGTTACTATTGGCAATAAACTCAAGAGGTTTTTTGGCTGAGTAGTCTGGATATTAGAGAATATGTGGTGCTACAAACTGCGTGGTGAAGGAGATGGACAAAGATAGAGACTATTATGAATCAGGCAATCTCCTGAACTGGGTTTGAGGTTGTGATGTGATTTTGGCCAATGGCTGTAGCAGTCTTCTTTGAGACTTAAATTAGGCTGTTCATGGTGCATCATTGATTCTGGATTTAAAGAGACTGATCATGTGCTGAGGACAGTATATGCAACACTCAGAAAGTTTGAAGAACTTGGGCAGGAGAGCACAGCAAAATCAAGGCAGGAAAGACATAGCAGGAATTGTAAACTGAAAACATCCAGATGAGAATCTGGAGCTGTAAAACTTCCTGGTGGTTTAAATACAAAATTATATCAGGTCATCTTGTCCTGTTTGTTTTCGACTTCAGAAAAGGGAAATTGCTGTTTGAGTGTCCAAGTTTTAAGGCCTTGTCCAATATTAAGATACATTTTTCTAGATTTCTGAATTTTTCCACTCTTTTAGCACTGACTTTTCACTCATAAAAAAATGTTTGTATTTTTCATATTAAACTGTATCAAAGGTTCCATGTGCACTGAAACAGAAAGTTTTTATTCCTCAGAAATGTGTTTTGGTTCTTAATTTTTCCTGCACCACTTTCTGACCTTCATCCTTTTTCAGTTTCTAAATTTATTTTGCATTGGCAAAATGTATATGAATCTACGTCTGAGGCATTTTAGACTCACAAAGTATAGAGAATTGATGGTAGATGGGTGCTTAGTTTAAGTCCTTCTATTTTAATTCTAGTTTTCATATCTGTTCACTGTTATTTAAGCTTCCTAAGTTATTGATGAGAGGTAGTTACAGGCACATATTGATATATGCAATAGTCATTTGACGAATTTGCTGAAAGAAACATAGTCTTTTAAATATGAAACTTGGAATATCTTGCATTTAGAACAAGGCCTTGATGGGATATCATTGACTTAATTCATGTTATATTAAAAAGTTGTCTTATGGGAGAGATCCCATTTTCCTTCAGTGTTTATACAGTCCCCTATAGAGTAAGGCCTCCAGATGCTACCAAAGTACACATAATAAATAAAGAACTGAAGAAAAGGCAAGTCATCACAAATCCCATTGGATTGGCTTCAAATGGCAAACGTTCTTTAAGCCTAAATAGATGTTCCTTTGTTTTGAAACTGAATTAAATTCTTCCCCGTCCTTTCTGCTGTTCCTCTGGTGTTTTGAAGGCACATCCCACATGAGTTTATCAATGCTGGTTTAAAGCTGTGCTCTGACTTCAAGTGTACCTCTGATGTACTTGACACAAGTAAGGGAAATAGCTTCCTTTAAATAAATGATCTCTTCTGTTTCGTAGAAACTACAGATAAGTCTGCACTAAAAGGTCACTGAAGTTATGTGAATCAAGCAGTTTAATTCCTGTGAAGAACAACATTCCAGTACTTACTACTTCGTTCTGTCAGAACTGAAACATAAAGAACAAAGCCCTAATATTTTAATGTATTTTAAAAAAATAACTTATGAATAGAGCCAAAACAAGCCCACAATTTTTAAAAAAGGAACCTGTGTTTTTTGGGCAGTATGGTGCCACTTTGAATGTGAAATTTAAACCTCAATGCAAATTTCACAAAAGGGCTGGAGGCACTCATATCAAAATTGGAGAAGGGTATCCATTCCAAGGCTCTCCTACCATGAAAAATATGCCTTTGTAGCATTTTCAAAACATGAACTAGTGTGACCAAAAGCAATGTGAAGGGCTTTTTTGTATGATTAGCAGTTAAGCTGGAAGGTTTCAAAAAGGCAGTATAGCTTAAACATTTTGAAAAGTGGAATTAGAAGCATTAGTCTCAGCACAAAAAGACAGTGGCAGAGAGGGCATAAAGAAATGGTCATTGAGATGCTACAGGGCTGCATCTTCTGGTTAGTGGGTTTAAAAACACAGTGAAGGAGGAAAGAGCAGGAAGTGATTGATTAGTATAAATTACCATTGAAATAAATACAGAAAGGGAAAAAAAGAGCCGGAAGTGATTGATTAGTATAATATGCCACAGAAATGAGCCAATACTAACATCCCGGGGTTGTAAAATACAGGACACTAACCCAATTCACCAAGAGTGTCTCTGAGCAGTTGTTGGTACATTTCTTTCTAACTTGTTCAAAATGGTTGTATGAAAAGCAGGAGTGCACTGATGGTTGCATTGCTGTGCCATGTTCTTCAGCACAAACCTGGGAATCGAAAGAGTTGTGAATGGTTACAGAAAACATGAGATAGTCTTTGTTTACCTGAACTCACCATTTATTTCAAATACCTGATGTTTGTTCCAGTGATGCTGTTCAAAAGTTGCCCAGCATTTCGGTTTACCATTGCTACAAGAATTTGCAGTTTAAACAAAATGTTTATTTCTAATATATGCTTACTTTATGTTTACATATGCATGGATTGTGTAGTATCATCTTTTTTTCTGCCTCTAAATTAAATCAGCACATAAAGATGCTCCATTTTTTCAAGCATCCTCTAAACTTTTATAAACCTGACTATTAAGTTTGCTAAACACAGTAAATAGTAGTCAGGTTTATGCAAAAGGCTAAATTCAGGTTTATTTGAGGTGCTTGTCTTCTTGCAAAGGATCCTCACCACTACATAAAAATAATGTATGAAATATTATGAAGAGAAGATGAATGCCAACAGAGTGTGCTCCTTACACAGGCATATTTTATTAAGTAATTGCCATCAGTACCCTTTTCTTTTGATAGCTTCACTCGAATGTTTTCTGTTTAACTGACATATATGTTAATCCTTCATTTTCAGTCATAACTTGCATTCAGTATGCCAGTCAAAAAATTATTATTGTCTTTCAGTCTCATGTTTTACCCTCACTGCCTGAACCATCATGTTGGATTATTTGAAAGGGGCAGCAGAATGAGTTTGGATGTGTACTCAGACCATGTAGTCTTCAAGAAAAAGCCTGCTTCTGCATTTAGGAGAAACGCATAGACCAGAAAGATGATAATGAAATAAACCTAAAGTGATAGATTAGACTAGATTAGACCAATTATTCCTGGGTCGTTGCACAGATAAATAAAAAACTGAGACTTTCACACTGGGTTTTCTATAATATGTATTTTAAAGAACTTCTTGCAAAAGGCAAAAGTTATAGAACTCACGATGGTTAAGGACCTTTAAGTATATTTACGCATCTAAATCCATCGACTCTCTAGCTTGCCCTATACTTTGTTTTCCCATTATTATAAATGTCTTGCTCTAGTTAACATTAGTTAAGCATTCCAAGACAATTTAAGTGTTTTGTGCTCTTGAAGAATGCAGCGGCCACTCGTAATTGAGGTGCATGTCCCTTTGCAGTGAAGGCAAAGACTTTCAGTCAAGTCTGGTATGTAAATGCTGTTGCACTCTCAGCAGCAAAATTTAAAACTATGAGATAAAAATTAACAATCTTAAACAGTTTGTGAAGGACAATGGAAAAGAGAAATCTAGATACTTAACTTTGTCAATTCTTTCTGTTTGCATGTAAGATTAGTGAGTGTTGGTAACAGATGTGGGTCATATTGCAATCTGTTCTTCCACAAATTCACATAACGCTTGAGATTTTAAAAATACTTATTATGGTGTGTCTTAGGATGAAAAAAGGAGAGAAGGCTCACAGTTCTCTAAGGAGAACAGGACTTTAACATAACTCAGACTGAAAATGACTGTGTTTTGCCCTTATAGTTCCGTCTATTGCAGATCAGCCCTGTGCAAGGATCTCCTAATCTGGTGGTTTAAGTACCATCTGTAATTATTTAATGTCCCTTCCCATGTGCTAAATACTGTTATAAAGCCTTATGTAGGTGTTTGGAGCAAGTTAAAAGCTTCAGTGTAGCATTCTGAGGTTCAAGACACAGCAGGTAAGAATCTTCATGGGCTGCTAATTAGGCAGTGGGTGAGCATAGGCAGGAAACACAGGCAGCATGTAGGTGTGCTGTTGATGAGGGAGTAGTACAACTCCTGGGATGATATGTTGGAGTAGAGGCAAATGGAACTTGTTTTATCCCCTGACCGCCAGTATTAACTCATCCATATGCCTGGAACCCTCTTCCCCCCATCCTTTCAAAGAGCCTGTGATCTTTCTTTTTCTTTTTTTGTGGTAAACAAGCACTGTTTTGTGATAAACAAGCACTACCTGCTCTGTGCCTTGGAAAAGTCACTCTTGGACCTCTTCCTCTCTACAGAAAGTTGTAGTCCGGGGCAAAAGTTTGATAGCAATATAAAACAATTCTGTGCCAGAATTTTAAAAAAAAAAGTCAACTCTAAACATTTTGTATGAAAAGTTTTACGTTTACCCTCAGTATTTCCAGGATTAGCCAGCATAATGGGGTCACCATGCTGGTACAAGTGATTTACAGAATACCTATTGGCAGTTTTTCTTCTGAAAAAGCAATGTCTTTAATTTAGTTGAGTGGCAATTCTCTTGTACCTAAAGAAGTCTTGAGTGCTTTGCATGTTCAGATTAAAATCTGACAGCCAGGGATAACTTAGTTTAATCTTACACTTCTAATTTAGAGAGCACTAAATGAAATTTCCTTTTTACCACAACAGATGGTGCTTTGTCCATTGACTTCATGGACACTGATTTCAGGGAAGTTCATCCTTGCTTTCATCAGCACTATGCTGGAGTGGCTCCTCAAAAAGTGTGGATGCATACAATTCCCTGAAAATGTACTCATTTACTACGTAACTCTTGCCCCTGTCCAACAGATCCAGAGAAGGTGATGGGACTGTGGGTGAGAGACATGTTGGGGTTTTGAGTCTGTATGGAAATACTGGTGTTCTTAGGCAGGAATGCAGTCGACAATCCAGCTGCATTACTGCGCAAACAGTGGGTCTCAGTGCCAAAAGTCTGGTTGCAGTGGACATACACATACATCCATATGTGTTAGTGGTATGATCATGTACACTGCTCCCACGTGGAGCAAGGCTGTGCTTGGGTTCTTCACCATCTTTGCTGAAGAATTTCGGGACCACACACGGCAGATTGCTTCCGAGCTTGTTGAAATCCTGCTGAAGTTAAAGGTCTGATTCATAAAGCTGATTAATTTCCAAGTACAGAGAGTATTTTTCTTCCCTTTTGAACGTCAGAGGAACAGTTTAAGGATGTAGGCAAGTATCATACCCTTTAGGCTCAGATGTATCGTATTAGTGTCGGCGTTGCTATGAGACATCAGCCCTCAGTAGTCAGCAGAAAATTGTTCTCATTTACCAGACTTGGTTGAAATTCTAAGTTGAACATCAGGCCCATTTACAAGATCAGTCATGATTTGTGGAGTAAAATACAGGCTGAAACTTTACAACAGTGTAAGTCATCACCTCTGTTGTTATTACTAGAGCTACAGAGATGTACACGGCTTAACACTCAGTCTCTTTGACATGTAGAACTCTCTGTAAGACTGGACGTTATATTTGAAGATAGTACTCTGATAGAACATTTTTAATGTTGGAAGGTGGGTGTAATAAACTGTTACTGAAAGACGGTGAAATGGCTTATTTTGCATGTTAGAATTACAGTTTAAATTGTGGGGTTTTTGATCAGCATGCTTTTCATTAGGCCAAAATATTGTGCATGTATAGTGCTGTGGAGCAAAATACTTTAGAATTACTTCATCAATGATAAAATATTTTATGGTTCATTTAAAAAAAAAAGTTTTAATAGTCTGAGCATCTTTAGTGTATTATAATAATACAGCACTTTATAGTAGACTGTAAAACTCTAGACTACAGTTTTAGGAATCATGCAATTTTGTTTTATAGTTTAATAATTGTTCAGTTGAAAATGAGTATGAGGTTAATAAAAACCAATTTAATGACTTAGAAAAATACAGCTTTATTAAAATATACTACACACCTTTACAGAAAGTTGAAATTTCTATGGACAGATTATAGTTTGTATCCTCAGAAAGAATTTTGCAAATGATTGCTGTTGAAAGCAGATGTATCATTTGCAGTGTTCCCCTAAGCCTCAGTTGTTTCTACGTTTCACATGAGTATCCTCTCATAAGGATACCCACAAAAATACAAAGTGCTAGAATAAACCAGAATCAGAAAATTGGATCACATCAGATAAGCCAAATCAAGCTGTTCATAGCCATTGTTATTACTTTATGAGGTTCTTCATCATATTGAAGGTATTCCCAGTGTCAGCCAGCTTCAGTTCTCAGTCAAATACCCAGTCCATCATGTATTTCCCTTTTAAAACAGATAGCTCACTATAGTCTGCAAAAAAACCAGCCATAAAATGGAGTACAGTATTATAAATTAATTTTAAGGCATAACTACCACCAATAAAAATTCTAGGTCATTGCATTGTGATGGTACATATTTAATCGTATTGTCGTTGAAAGTACAGTTCATAATATATTGTGCATTTATGGGACCCGACAAAGGGCTTTTTTTAAGACATACTGTTTGCTATTAGCAAATACTATGTTTTAGTCATGACTCTGCTTCTATTTGTACTTGTTCAAGTGAAAATAGCTCTGGTTATGCCAGCAGGCTGACCCTGTTGCAGAGCAAGGGTAGGCTAAAGTGAATGTGCCACCAAGTTTCTGATGGAACAGAAATCAAGAATAGTATCTTATAATCTTGAGTTCTTTTTTATTTTAACTGGAATAGCTTTGAAGGAGTCCTTATTATACATTAGAATCCCATCATAGTAGCTATTCCACAAACTCATAATTAAAAGGTACTCTTGGCTTTAAAAACCCAATTAATTGCTGTTAACTTCAGTGCAGCTATCACCTCATACTCCTTATTTATTCTGGAAACCACATAGTTTGTTTGAGTGCTCTAGAAACAATAAATATTTTACTATTATAAACTATGTTAATGCACTAGATTATCCTCAGAAAAGCATATCCACAGAGATACATGAGGAAAACCAAAGTAAAAGACTGGTGCTATCTCAGATGTTGAATCCAATTGTCAATAGAGAGATGTTTCTGTCTAAAGTATGAAAATAGCAGTTGCCAGAATAGATCAAAATTTAAGAAATAAAATCTTTATCAGTTCTGCCATTTTTGCAAAGAATTATTTCCGAGGCAAGCAGAGGGATTTCACAAGACTTTTATAATTGAAATGTACTTTTAACCACTGTTAGTGAAGCAGTATTGATGGTTTTGTTTTGAAGTGTGATGGTTTAAGACAAATGACATTGTGGAGGCTAAATAATTCTGGACATCAAAGCATTTTAATCACAGATGCTTACAGTTTTATCTGTTACCTTCCTTCTCCATTTTGTAGGGAGAGGGGATGAGAATTTGGGGGAGCTGCATAGCGCTTGTCACACAATCTCCTTATTCTGTGGAGAAAGCTCACTCCCAGAGAGGGACCCTGAAGAGTTCTGCGCAGTCTTGGTTGAGGGTCATGAGGTTTCCTGTGTCTCTAGTTGTGTTCCCTGAAATCCCCAGAGTTTGGAGAAATGGTCCTAGTTCCTGGAGGAAGGTTGTGGGGCTACCTGCCCCAGAGTCTTTTCCCCAAATTTTTTCTCCCTGGTATTTTTATGAGTCCTTGGGCATATGAGTGGGTAGAGAAGAGTTCACAGATAACTACTGCATTCACATTGTGCTACAATTCTCTCATTTGCTGTCATCCTTGATGACTCTTGCAGTCTGCTTCTTACAGACACTACTGGACACCTTTGTGCTTCTTAATGATCAGCAGATTGTTTCCATAGATTATCTGTTTATTTCCTAGAGCACAGCAAGGCTGTGCTGTTGTTGGGGACAAGAAGTTGATCGTATTCTTGTCTATTGCTACAGAAAAGTGTTGATTAAAGTTCACTGTCTTAGGCTCACAGCTCTGATGTATTTTCAGCCCAAAATAATTTTGGAGAAGGTAAGAATTGTGTAGTGGGCAGAAACCACTGCCCTGTTGTGATAGGTCCTGGGCAGTTCTCAGGGCAGTAGAGTGCTCCACAAGCCTCAGGAGCCTTGTGCACGTGTTTAATTATCTGTTTCTTATTATTTTCAAGTGTTCACATTGCTTTGTTGCTGGTTTTAGCTAAATCATTATGAATATTATAGTAAACTGTCTGAGGAAGGTGTATGAATGTGACGACTCCAATCCTTAGAAAAGCTAGAAAGGATAACCTGATGCAACTCACTGGACAGAAATGGGCTCAAATACATTTACCATATTCTCTCATTTTATGCATCTTGCAAAACATGCCAGCTGTGTATGTGGACATGGCAATTTTGTTCCTTCTCTTACACTCAGTCTCATGACAGCACTACAGTACTTTCCCTGGCACAGACCTATAACTGTTCCTCTGGAGTTCTGAACATCTCTGCAGTACCAGCAAAGGAAATCACCCTGCTTTTAGAGAGATGGATTCCCTTAAACTCATACAAAAATAGCAGCTCTAAACACAAAGATCCTTTTAAAACACCTTCCCGTACTCTTAGAAACCCTCCCTATTGTAAATAATAGTACATAATTCAAGAAATTCCCTGTTTAATCATGTAGGAAATACCCTCTTTTGGTAGTGATGACCAAGACTAGTTCTGCCTATTTATGTGGGTTGAGTTGATGGACTATTAGTCTCAATTTACTGGCATATCTATACCATCTCTGAAACCTCACTTCCAGTTACTCATTAGTCTTTATTAGATCTTTTTCCCATCTGTTTTCATTTGTTTGTTGGGGTTTTTGTTTAGTTTTTGGTTCATGTGTGTGGTTTGTTGTGCATTTTTTTTTGGTTGGAATCGTGTGTTTGTTTGGTTTGTGGGAGATTTTTTGTCCTTTAATCTTGCAGTTCCATTCTGTAATCTTTGGGCACTCGACTGCCTTATAGACTTAACCTGCAGTGAAATTTATCTGCATTATTGTTCCGTATTCCTTCTAGTGATTTAATGGCTGAAGGCAGATTTCAGGGGGGAAAAAAGCCTACACAAGACTGAACTGAAAGGAGTTGAGTCAGCGCGGTCCAGGAGTAGTCACCATGCCATAACTGCCTTGGCTGCCTTAGAAGTTAAAGTGGGGAAGGGGGAAGGGGCTGAGGGTTGTGGCCATACAAGGGTGCAGTTAAGATCGTCGTAAGCCTGCGTTTTGATTTGGGTAAAATGTCTGAAGCAACTCTGCTTTCCTTATCCCTGATTAGAGAGGATACATTGCCTTCCTCTGCGAACAGCAAACCCAAGTACCTGAAGTATGTTTATGCATATAAAGTCATTTGAGTTTAAAGAGGCAATCACACGACCTAATCAAATTCTGCTTTTGTTTATAGACTTGTAAAAATGGAATAACTCTGCAGTTGTGTACATTGCAATTATCCTTAAGTGTACATTGTAATTATCCATTACCCCCTACATATATGCACATCACTCTTTGATATTTCTATGTAACCCAGAAACTAACATTCTTACAAAATAATTTTAGTTAACTGTGTGGCAGATATGATCAAAAGTGTTTCAGGAATAATGAAGATTTTTTAGGAATAGGTTATTCCTTGTTACCACCAGCAAATGAAATATAGAAAAGCCCAATGGAAATTTGAATACAATAATAAGTAATCATTCTAAACCATACATTGCTGACAAGGCAGCATAGCTGCACAAATGGCACATTGTTGAAGAGCTAAAATTTGGAACCTTTTCCATAGTGTTCATAAATTTTTCAAGTAATCAAACCAAGTTTATAGGACAGAAAATGAAGTGCAATCTTTTAGCGAAATTGGCTAACCTATACTCTTAATAAAAAAACCTCATGAATGATAACAAAGCATCTGAATATAATTTTTTTTTGTGCTGCTTTTACCCTGTCTGTTAATTTTGTTTATAGTCTTCACTGTACATTAGTAATCAAATACTCTGAATAAATCACACCCTTTCCCTCCTATTTACCCTTTATCCCTGTGACTCCTAATCAGCTGTCTTACCTGAATAATAGATCTCTGTTGCCCTCAAACCATCCACTCTACAGCATTTTTCAATTTGCTATTGCGTTCCAGAACATGAGACACTGTCACTCATTTCAGTTCCTTGCCTTCAAAATCAATAGGAGTTCAAAATGTTTATTTTAGCCTGTACTTTGGATGAGAGCCTAACTACTGCACAACAAATCCTATTTCTAATCAGTGGACTTGGCCTAATAATCCCACTTCAGGTTAAGCCCTCCTGCGTGCCTAGCTCTTTTTGTGAGTCACAAGTAAACAGACTGATGTGCATAATGCAGAGTATTTTTCATAGGTTCACTCAGCATGTCTCCTAAAGAATTATAGGATTATCCTCCCTCATGTCTTTCTTAAAACAGAATTAGGTATTCAGGGCAGTAATTTACTAAATACTGCATTACACAGAGCTATATTTTTCCAGTTTGACATTTTCAGAAGCCTCAAGTAGCTTCTGATTCAAGGCTAGATATGCATTACCACATGCACGTAAACATTTGGGTGTTTCTGAAATCATGCTCGGATTTTAAATGTGGAGATTCAAATTCGTTATGTATGTGGCAGGTAAGACATATCAGGTAGGATCTAAATAGTTGCCTGAAGTCCTGAGTACCTCATTTGTGCAGAGAGTTGGATAAATGGGCATATAAATTAGGTGTGCATAGATGAAAGCAAAGCAGCTACAAGTATCGGTGAAAATCCATTCCTAAATTTGTGTCTGCACAAATGTAAAAAAGTGGTTTGATCAGAACTTTTCTAATGAACAGTGTTTAGTGGTGGTTTTTTGAGTGGTTTGCCCTCCTGTAAGAAAGGTAGCGCATGGATCCGAGATCAATTCTTGACGACTGCTATATAATGATTTCTATGTTGTTATGCTATTCTGCACACCTCAGTCACATATGCACTGTAATTGTCTGGTTTTGAGGGCAAATTCAGAGATCCGTTTCTGTAGGAGTCTAACTGCTTGTATACAATTTCAGAAGCCAAATGCAAATTCAGAAGAAAAAAAATGTCCCTTTTTTCATTATGATTTTGAACTTCGAGAAACTCTTGCAACTATTTGCAGAATCCTGCTCTCATCAAGAGTTTGCCTAACCCCTATTAATTTTGATTAAGATTTCCTGATTATTCCTAAGGACTCAGTCATGGTTATTTGCAGAGCAGAAATTCAGATTGTCATAGGCACAGCTAAACAGGTTTAGATAAAAACCACACTCCATCTATGCCCAGAGAACAGCTTAATGAGGATACTTAGGAATAATTAATTAGGCAGAGGCTTTTCACCTTCAGGCTGGTGGCTCATGTTATATTTAGTAGCAGTACAGCTCCTTGTTAAGTGGCCTTAGTCAGAGAGAGCTCTGCTCTCTGGGAGCTGGACTGGGTCCATGACACAGGGACAGCCCCTAAAAACAAGTCGTGCTGGCTTATTGTCCGTGTAACAGGGGACTGGACTCTGGTGTTTCATGGACATTTAAAGAGAGCAACTGGCAAAGCTGCAACTCCACATAATCTCCCAGCCAGTGAGACACATCTGCTCATATGTGCTCTGCAAGTCCTCATTCATCATCTGCTACCCTTTGTTATGTACAAAGCCTCGTGGGCAGCAGTTACATTCATCTGTGCACAGCATATCAGAAATGTGATGTCCCATGCTGTTCAAGTGGCCACTGAATTTGAGAAGCGCAGTGATATCCCAAATCTCTTTTAAGGATGCTGTTCTCAAGCACTGGAGAGACTAAGCACATCTTGGCCACTGATCAAGGCATCTCTTAAACCCATTAAATTCACTTCTGCCTGTGACAGCTCAGTACACTGGTGCGGTATCAGTGCTGATGTCAATACACAGTAACATATGTTAATAGGCGGTAGACACGGTCTTCATTACACCCATCCCTCATCTCTAGTAGTTCTGTCTTCGTTTTGATTTTCCACCCACTGGTCCACTGGTCTGTAGGCAGGAGTAACAAAAGAAGCCATATTGCTGCTGTAGTCAACACACCCACAGATGGTGGTTGGTTTTTTTTTTTAATGCTTCCTCTCTGGATACTCGATGGCAATGTATTGACACTGACATCAGCTAGTAAGACAGTTGATGCTTGTGAATATTACATGCACCTGAGTGGGTAGATCACAAAAAACGTCCCTCACTTGGTCTGTTTTCTACTTGCTTCAGCTCAGTCCAGAACTATTAATCAAACCATTAGGCACTCAGGGAAATATTTTCTGCCAGCCATCATCAATCAAGTTTCTCTTTAGATAGCACTCTTAAGATGTTTTTCTAGGTGAAACCTTCTAATCGCTCTCTTGAGTCCTACTAAAGCATGTTAAAATTTGGTAGCATAGGGCACCTTCAAGATTTTTTTTGTAGGGTTTGCAGTAGATTCAGAAATATCTGAGGATGGAAGAGGACTGTCTGTTTTTAACAGAGCAGCTCATCTCCCAGAAAAAGTCAAGGGCATAGGGGAACTCTCTGAGTGCTTTGCGACATTATAAACCTATATCCCATTAATTCCCCGGTCTCTTTGATGAAGTGCACTGCCTGAGGTGCAAATTAGTGCCACTTCTGTACATTGAACCTGTCCTCTTAAGAGAAGAAGTGCATCAGAACCACCTCCTCACTTCAAAAAGTACCACACAATAGTTGTCAGTATTGACCTGATCTAGATTAAACTAGCGATCTTGGAATTTAAGGCTGTGTGTCCCGTTAATAATCCCCTGAACTATCCAGTCTAGTGCAACATAATACTTCAAAAAGTAGGGAAACGAGTCGCAATAAATCTTACAACTTATTCCAGTTTATTATGGAAACGTTACAAAATATAGCCAAAGTGGTGATGCTGACCTCCATTACTGTCATTATTAGCATTTGCCTGTTTTTATTTTCCATCTTATTAAAAGTAAACAAATTTAAGCCATTTGTCCTTCTGTGAATGATTTGTGGGATAAAACAGAGCAGGATTATATCCCGTGAATACAGTTTTGCATAATCTGATAATTATTTGCATAATCTGGTTATTATAGGCTCAGTTTTGTTTTAATAAGGTTATAATTGTGAAGGATCTAATATTCCCAGTACTTTCCTGTGTCCATGGAATTATTTCAGTGATGGAAAAAAAATTCTTCCTGAACTCAAATTTAAGGCCCTAATATGCAGATGATATTAGGAAGTTACATTTGATTATCAGTTGCTACTGCTTGGTAAGTCAGAAAATTCTTGTTGGTGTGGTGGGATCAGGGTAGCAAAAAATAGGGCACCTTTCCTGTAATCCCATGATTCTGCAGGCTCCTCTTACACCAGAGTTTTTCTTATCATTATTTGGATAGCTTCATTAATTACGGTATAGCTGTTGTGTGTGAGAGCATTGTGCATGTGTATATAATGGATATGAGGAAGGCCACTACAATACCATCCATTAAAGTATAGTCCTCTATAATACAGCCCATTAAAGAGAATTAGTGTCAGGTTTTCACTGCTAGTATTTCTGAGAGGGGATGATTTTTCTCTCCTTCACTCACTCCAGCTGGGGAAGAAGGAATGTAGGATGCTACATCAAAGTCTCTCACAAGTATTGAGTTTTTAAGATCCATTCAGCAAGGGCCTTTTAATAACGTTTAGAAAACTGACAGGACAAACCAAGGCCTAGCTTAGCTATTGGAGATCCGTGGCCAAGACCAATTGGATGTTTATTTTTTTTCAGACATGACAAATCTGTTGAAAGATATGCTTGACGTAGAAAATAAAATGCAATAATCCAAATTCTATTATATTAATTCACTTGTAAAAATTAAAACACTCTGAGAATTTTTCAAACAAGGGTGATAGCAGTGAATTTGAATACCATTCTAGAAGATTTTCAAGTCATATATTCTAATGAAAATAAAAATAGATTATTATAGACATTGCTAGCATCTATGCTTAAAATGTAAGAAGTTGTCTTATATATCACATTAAAAAAATCCAAAACATTAACTATTTGGGTGGAAATTTTCATGTTACATGTGTGGTTCTGTCTGAATTCTTGAGTCCTGTCAAAGCCAGATAACCTGATTTTTTTTTAATAGACTTACCTTGTAAACCATATGGTATATAAAGTCTACCCTAACTTGTTTTTTTATAGATTCATCTTGGTAAATTTAATTCCATTATATTAAAAAAAAGTTTTCTTTATTTTTATTCTGAATGGTATTTTCAGAGGCAAGTACTGCAGCACGTTCAGTAAAATTTCAGCCCTGCCAGTTCTGAGGATACATCAGTGCACCTGCAAAAATAAGCTGCAGGATTAGAGAAGGGAGAAAAATTCTTTAAATTTTTTATTTCAGTGGCACTTCTGGAGAGCAGATTGTGCCAAAAAATGAAAAATTAGCCAATTAATCCAAATCACAGCTGCTCTAGTTTGGATTACTTTAACAGAAAATAACTAGTCTTTAAATCATGTTTGGATTTAGTGAGACTTGGGTACATCACCACACAACTGCTGTTATATGGAAATTAATACACTGGGCTTGAAATGTGCAAACGAAACTGAGGCAGAGAGGGCGTAGCTGTATGATGGGTGCTCACTAAACAGCTACTTTCTTCTACCTTTCTGTGCAAGATTACTTTACTGTAGCCTTTGCTTTTACCTCTCTGTACTGACAGCAAAATCACTTGTTATCCGAAGTATTTTCAAAACCCTTTTAAGGCTGTGTTGTTTTTCTGTGCGTATTACCATGCCAGTGCTCACAACACACACATGCATGTATAGGAAGTCTTGAACATTTTTAGTCACTTAACAAAACCAGATGTTCATGGTCATTCTCTTCCCTTCAGTTTTAAAATGTATGAGTGAATGCCGTGCTCAAAAAAACAGCAATAATCCCCGTTGCTTAAGGTTGGCACAGCACAAAGAGAAGCTTCCTATAATGCTCAGTGCTCAAGGGCCTGTGCAGGCTGGTGTTCAAGCAAGCTTGCCTGATCTTCCCTTCCAGCTGCAGAAGCACAGAGCAGCACCCCATTCTGTTACCTGAGTGTGGAGGCAATGTGTGACCTTGTTTACTTAATCTCTTCCACCTCCTGACAGCTCAGAGCTGGAATTCTCATGAGGCCGACCAGTGCAATGAGCATCCCTGTGGAGCTCCCTTCCTGCAACTCTGCTTTTGGCTTTGGAGCCTCCCTAGTCCTTAGGATGGATGTTGAGGTGCTGGATGGTGTCCACAGAAGGGCAACAAGGCTGATGAAGGGTCTGGACCATGAGTCCCGTGGGGAGCAGCTGAGGGAGCTGGGGTTGTTTAGGCTGGAGAAGAGAAGGCTCAGGGGAGACCTGATCGTTCTCTACAGTTACCTGAAAGGTCTCTTCTAACAGACAACCAGCAGTAGGACAAGAGGGCACAATCTTAAACTATGCCAAGGGAGATTTAGGTTAGACATCATCAGGAGGAATTTGTGAGTGATTGACCATTGGAATGGGCTGCCTAAGTCACAATCTCAGGAAGTATTTAAGAGAACACTGGATGTGACACTTAGTGCCATGGTCTAGTTGACAAGGTGGTGTTCGGTCAAAGGTTGGACTCAATGATTTCAGAGCTCTTTTCCAATCTCATTGATTCTGTGATTCTCTAGTTCTTAGCGGAGAGTCCTGGCCACACACTGTCCTTCTGGGCATGAAGGAGAGCTTTCCAGCAAGGAACAGGCATGGTGTGTGCTGCCCAGCATGGAGCAGCCGGGCTCTAGCCAGCAGCTCCCTGCCAGGGCACACCTGGAGGTGTGAGCTGCCATGTAGAAGCCCTGTAGCCACATTACTATGGTGCCTCTTTTCAAGGATCATTAGCACAATGCAGGCCTGTGCTGTTCTGGCTGAGCTGCTTTTAGTCCCCCAGTAGCTGTGGCTGACAGCTGCTCAGGAGTGTTTACACCACACTCCAGTGCACCACGGAGCCCAGTCTAATACGGGAGGCAGGTACTTCACCTGCTGCCAAACTGAACAACTTTGTTTGCATATTTGGTCATGCAAGGGCACACACTCCAGCCTGAAGAAGTGTTGTGGGATCTATAGTTCTTCAATTACTTACCTTTATTCAAAATTGAAAGCTGAGTATGTCTTTTAACTGGGATTGTGATGGCTTTGTGTTCCTGCTGCTTTTCAGGATGGTGTTCAGTGTGCAGCAGCCAGATGCTACCTGTAACTGCTGTGTGGCACTCAGTTGATCACGGTGGTGAATCACTAGGGAAATATGTTTTAAGAATAAAATCCAAAACAATTCAACTTTGGATTATGTGGCTATTTAGTTTTATAACTAGAGAAAAAACGCCAACAACCTAGACAGCCCACACCATTGAGATATTAACCTAATAAAACTTATTCCATCTATGCTCTTTAGTATTCTGTTTTCTCCTCTGCCCTTCTTAATGCAAAAACATTTGCTTGCGGCAAAACCATAAAAAGACCATATTAGGAGAATTGCATAATATCCCCTAAAAATAGGAAGCAAGAATCTGGGACTATAGAAATTCATTTTACTCAGCGAAATGAATGACTAAACATGAAAACAAAATTGTTAGCAAGTTACTGTACTGCCATGAAAGGTAAGTCAGCTCAGTTGTCTTGGCTGGGTGTCATTATTTTGTGCTGTGCTCACAGGGAGACTAATTGCTTGAAATAAATATTTGAAGATCTCTGTGTCTGGTCCTTGTAAGCTGTTTGATCAGTTTGGTATTTCTGATAGGATCTGTTTTTTATAAAACCTTTAAGATTGCTGTTAGGCAGTTTTTGTGCCATGTTGTTCCAGCCATATAAGTGCAGTGAAAGATGGAGCTTAATGAGGTCCCATGTTTATTAAGATAAGGATCGGGGAATGGTCCAGCAATAATTAATACTAGATAGGTCATCTTTCCTTCTTTCCTCACTCTTTTCTGCTCCTTTTGGGAGGATTATTCCCAGCTCTTCCCCCTCCAATCATATTTTCTTAAAAATAGAAATCTGAAGAGGTTGAAGGGAGAAAGTTTTCCTCCATCCATATCAGACTTTATAAAATCCTAGGCCTGTTTCTCAGATTCCTGAAGCACTGTCTGATGCTGTGAGTGTTTGCATCTGCATCTATCAGGAGCTCCAAGTGTCTGCAGTGCCTGTTAGACCAGAGCTGATTTGATTCATTGTTATTCTGTGGTCTGGGGATTAGACAGTGTTCCCAGCCCACCTGCCCCTGTCTGGAAGAGACTGGGCAGTGCTCCCTTACTGGTGACTAAAGAGCTGGAAAGCTGACTTTAGGCACCTCCATTTGTTCTAGCCCTGCTTCCCAGAGGATTCCTCAAGGCTGCTCTGGAGTGAGGACTTCTTTTGAACCCCCTTCCTCCTGGAGGTATGCATGAAAAATATCTCAGAAGACCCACTATCCCTTTTTCTCTCTCCTGACCAGAAAATGAACCTCCCTGCTTCAAGGTTGCCCTCTGTTTCTTGTTTCTCAGGCTTAAGTGCTCAAATCAAGCAGGAATTGATTAATATTGAGGAATAAGGGGAATGCAGTAAAACCCCCAACCTTGATGTGCATTTTCCCAGTGCGTATGTGGGCACAAGGGAATGCTTTCTTTGGTTTATTTAATGTCTCCCAGGTGAAAAACTTGTGATTTGCTTTGTGTTAGCTTTAGAGCAGTGTCTTGTTTCTAGAAGAGACTTTCTTCTCTCTACAAAGTGGCATGACAACTGTAGTGCTTTTATGCAGAATGACGACTGATAATTTTGTGGCCTGAGCTTGTATCTTGAGGGTTGATTCAGCAGAGAGGAAAAAAAAAAGAAGGGGAAAAAATATCTGACTGCTTTGTTACAGGGTTGTGCAAAGCTGATTGTTTTTATAGCGTAAATCACTCTGGCTGTATGGTATGGGTTTCAAAATTACCCTGTGCTGAACTGGATCCTTATTTCAGTGGACTGTGTCTCTGACCCACGCTTTGCTTATCTTCCCCGTTGAGAGTAATTACACTCCAGTGTGGCATAGTACTGCTGTGCTAATAAGAAAATACTATTGACAATTGTGATAGATGCACCATCCACTTAGTGAGTGCAGAAGACTTAAACTGATTGCATTCTTACAGTCTGTATAATTCTCTGCTTATTGTTTGTGTCCCGCTGTTGGAAAAACTGGTTAGTTGCATAGTAAATCTCTCTAATCAACACAGGAGAAGAACAAAAAGAACAAAGACCCTCATTTATTACAGCTGCTTTAGAAGTGTGGTCATTCGGAGGATGTGTTCTGGGAGATGTGTCCCTCTTCTTCAGAAAGGCTTGTTAATATGGGCATAACTAACCAGGCATCTCAGGAGAGCACAAAGGCTCTCTCATTAAAATCAACTGTGAAAACAACCTACATAGCAGATATCTGTCATAATGTTGTCTCTCCCTGTAATGTCTAAGCAGTATGTTCCATAAAGCACCTAAGACCCAAAGTGTGTAGCCAACAGAAAGGGATTGGTTTCTGAAATTGGATACTCACTCTGGGCCTATTTGCATTCATCCTGTGTATTCAGTTCTCCTTCTCCTTCCCTTCTCTCCCTCCAGATTAAAGCTTCCTCTCCATTTGGAGCCATCCCCAGTCAGACCTTTTCCTACTGTAACATAGAAATTCATACTGTAGTGGATGTATAAAAAACCTGCTGGATGACAAGCCATGAGTGTGTGTGCTGACTCCTGGTGAGATACTGCTGCAGTGTTTAATGCATTTATTAACCATGTAGTGCTGTGATTTGTAGAGGCTGGATGCATAATTACAAGAGAGCATTTCTGGGCATAAATTCAGGACTATAGTGTCTGCAAAGAATGGAGGTAGAGGGATTTGGGAGATGGAAAGCAGAAAGTTGCTAGGTTTAGGAGGATCCTATCATATTTACCGTGTTAAGTAAAAGTTTGGACTTGATCTCAACAGCCTTTTCCAACCTAGTTAACTCTGTGATTCCGTAATTAGGTCCAGGACAAGAGAAAACTAATTAGGGTGTGTATGAGCAAGGACATAAGATTTAACTTAACTGGGACCCATTGGGATTAGAAGGAACCATGGAGGTTTGCAGAATCATCTGAAGGAGAAACATCTCTAGAAGCAATATTCCTTTCTGCTTTCAGGAAACAATTAGCTCTTCTGCTGGTCCCCACTTATCTTTTTTTCTTGGAAAGAAATAAGTAAAAATTCCCTAATGATCATGAGGGGGTTTTCTTTTGTGGATGTGAAGTTGATTTCTCTACCAGACCTTGACCAAGTCCAATAGTTTAGTTCTAATATTAAAAGCTTGTGAGACTAAAGCAAGGCTTGGTTGTGACAAATGGGATAGTAAAGCTCATTATGGAGATACATGAATATGATTATATATCATCTGTTATTTGTTCTACTACAGTGAGAAGACTCTTTGGAAAAGCAGGTGTTCATTTTTACCAAGTATAAAAGTTTAAGTGAGTTCAAGCCTGTTAGCAGTATGGAGGCAGCTTCATCAGAGTAGCTCACATTACTGAATTGTAGTTCCCTGCAACGCTGGAGTGAGTGTCAACCCATCTTATGTAACTGTTTTATAGTCTGAGGCATGTCACAGCTCAGTATGTAAGTCATTAGCAAATGCTGGTTTACCTCAACAGAACTCACTTAGCCACTTACTTTAAGCTGATTTTCTTGTACTTTTTTAAAACAAAATTATTTTCAACCCAGCTCTGCTTGCTTTTTGTTTTAATGATGGAATCCCTGTAGAACTTTCTGTTACCAGATAACAGCTTTGTAATGAAATTCAAAAAAATATAAGTTCGTATATGGATGACAGTCATTTGTGTGTGCTGGTTTGCTCCTGTGAATTTAGGCACTTCCAGAACCTAGAAAATACCTTCTTCCCGCTTACTAGGCAAGCAGGGTACCTGAGATGGGGATTGGCAGTGAATCTTTGGCATCTTGCATAATGAACAACTCTCATTTCCCAAATTTACTCCTTGTCTGCAGCTGTATGTGTTGGACACTCAATTCTATGGTTTAAATTTTTTTAGGATAATGGAAGATGTTATGAGTAAGTATCCAGCAGCCGAGGACACCCTCTGTAATTCAAATGCGTATCTCCCAGTCTGGGTGTATTTCCACTAAGGCTATCAGCGTAACCTCCAAGCCCTGATTTTTTTTACCTCTGATAAACTGTTCACTCACTGTAGCATGTACAGAGCAGTTCTGCTGCATGTAGAGTTGTTTCTCCCCGAGAGTAGGGCAGGAAAAATTCTCTGGTTGTAAGCAAGGGACATACACTTTTTATGGCACTCTCTTCAACATGTAGGTTTGGGGTTTTTTCCCATTACTTGTGATCTATGCACTGTTGTACTACAGTAGTGCAGCTTATGCCAGTATTTCCATTATAACCCATTTTTACAGATTTATAACTCAACACTAAAAATGTACTCTTCCAATTTGAAACTTGGCATGTAATGTCTCATCTCAGCCTCAAAATGACTTTTTTTTTTACCTTTGCCTTCCCCCCAACAAAAGGTTGCATTTTTGCTGTGTTTTTAAATAGAAGATACTGTCCTTTCTGCTTTGATAAGAGAAAAGGCTGCCTGATTATTAAAATTGCTTTTCAATTCTACAAGAGGAGGTCGTTATAATGTGAATAAGTGTTGTTGATGTTACAATGTCTACAATAAGAACATGGATACAGAGAAGTATCACCTTCCAAGTGAAAGCTAGGGAATATTGATCAAAGTGATAGAAAAGCTTTTCTAATGGTGATTTTTTTCCTAGCTCTTGATTTTATTCTTAAAATAGTATTCTCAAAGGTGAATATGTGTTAGCTGCTGCACTCCATTGTTTAATCAGCCTCAATGAAATAAAGGAAGATTTTGCTGTGTATAGGCAAAATGATGATATTTCTCTCTTATTTGAAAAACACGGGACAAAAGGAATATAAATTCTGACTTTGGTGTTGAGACCAACTACCAGTTAGCCCTGTGCTGTGAGTCCAAAGCAGACATAAGCAGCAAAGCACAGTGTTTCCAGTAAACAGACACTTGAGTGTATTAGGAAATTTATCACTGAATGACAAACTAAGAAATATGAGGCTTGTATGATCCTTACATCCTTAACAGTTTACACCGACAAGATCTGGGCTTTACCTGAAGCTCTACATTCCAATCCAAGGTAGTATGGGTGTTTAGGACATAAGAAAATTAGGTTTTAAGTTTCCTTCTTTGTCCATCTCTTTAGAGCCAGCCATTTGGTAGCTGAAATCTACTTAGTTGCCATTAAAAGAAGATTCCTAACCACTGTGAATACAACCACTGCTAAAAACATGGCAGCAAGGCTTCACTTCCAGGCACTTCTTTTTCTATTTAGCCAATTAAATTTATGCTTACCATAGCCACTTTAATAGTACTAATTAGTAGAAGGGGTATGTAGGAAAGAAATTTTATGGAGGGTGTTTTTATTAATGAGTTGAACTATTGTTTTGTCGTATTTTTGAAAACTATCCCTAGATATGCGGTATATATTCTTAATATAGCTAAGCTGTCTTTACCTTAATCCTGACTGTTTAATGGTTTTAGTTGTGTCTAATATATTTATGCATCGTTAAAAGCAGAGAATGTGTTTCCTAATGAGAAGGAAGTTAAGTTTCTTTATTCTAAAATCAAAAATTAGGTCAAAGGCTGTTTTGTATCCTTTGGCAGAACCAGTGGCTTATTTCATAAAATGAAATATCTGTATGTGAAACTGAATTTATTGAGGACATAAAATCATAATGCTCAACACTTTCTCACATCAGCTTTAGTCCAGTCCATCACTGCCAAAACCAGGGAGAATCTGCAGTGTAAAATGAATGCAATACTGTGAGATTCAGATCTTAATTTTCTTGCAGGAAATAAGTCACAAGTCCAACACGACTTTCAGGTGGAAGTATCAGATGTGCCCAGTGCAGTCAGTAGTTTCAATTCTTCTGTTACAAGACCTGACTTACACTTAACACATTTAGCTCCTATGAAAAAGAGTAGTGTTTATGTTTCTGGAACATACAAAGAAAGAAGTGATACTGAGAGTCACTGAAGTCCTTAAGTCAGCCACAGCTCCGCTTATTGAAAGTATCTTCCACACCATGGGGCTTAGTCTTGCTCCTGTAGTAAAGCAGAAAATGCCCAGCCCAGTCTTGCTCCCTTGAGGAATGGAAGTATTAAACAACTTGTGACGCTAGACAGAGTGCACATTACTGCTTTCATTGTGTGTGATACCACCTGAAATGTTTCTTGCTAGAGTCAGTAGAGAGCACACGGTAATAGCAAGAGGCGGTCGTTTACCATAAGCCATGACTGAAGATAAAGCAGATTAATTTTTTAGTTTTACATCATCTAAAATATTATTGAATTTGATAATATTCCCTGTATGATAATCAGTGAACATAATGTAAGCAAAGTGTTCAATGTGACTTAGAGATATATATGTTAAAAGACATTATATTTTCTTTTTTAACTTTGTAGAAGAGACTCTTTGACATCCATGAAATATATTAAAATAACATTTCTATTTTTATAGTAATAGTTGGGAAAACTGCAAGAATAACTAAGGATAAAATGCTCCTGTGTTGTATGTTTTCCTAAAACTGAGGCATATGATAGATTATTTGTTAATATGCAGTGGTATTATGGTAATTATTAACTCTCATTTTTAATTTATTCTCATGAACATCCAGCACTATTTTTAAGGGGCCTCAGAAGATAACGTTCTCTGTAGCTGATGGCACTAGTCATTGTAATTACTAAGTACCCTTGTTTGACTGTTTGAAATTTTGCTGTGAATGCACATGAGGATGTGAATGTTATTTGAAAACATGCCGTTACATGTGGAGAGTTTATTTGCTAATCATGTGCGAATTACTGTCAAAATTATAGGAATATGATAAGGCACACAAATTTATCTAAGTGTTTTGTGCTTCTGTATGGATAAATTGTACAGGGAATAAATTTTGTATTTGTTCATAGGCACAGAAGAAGCGAAAATCCAATGAATCAGTAGATACAGAGCTCTGTCTTAATGAGGTAAGAGTGTGGATTCTGTATATTTCATAGCACAGGTGTCTGTCCATAATATAGGATGTTCTAAGTCTATCAAGATTATCATGGGTTACATCGTACTTGTCTTGTCAGTTTTATTATGTTTAGATACTATCATATATTAAAGAACAATCTTACTTAGAAGTTCAGAGCTGGGCTAAAAGTGTCCTCTGCTGATCCTGTATTTTAATATAAAGTCGTGTTTAGGCAAATCTCATAGTAATCACCATTACGCCTAGCAAGTACATTCTTTTAATAATCTTCAGGAACACAAGATCAGATGGGTTTTATGAATTACTCAGAAACATACTGGTCACCATTTTGAGCTTAAAACAAATGACCGAATTTCGGACATGAAGTGATGTTCATATCAGGATATGTGATGCTTATATACCGTACAACAGATTGGCAGACTCGGGGCATGAACCTCCCAGTGCTGTTAGAGTAGTCTGCTCAGTTTGACCTCGAAGGCCCCTTTTAGACATAAGCATTGCATCACTGTCTGTGTCTGTCAGTCCATATCCTTTGTACTGAGTCTCTCAGGGAGCTTAATAAGTAGTAATGTACATAAAAGTTTTTACAATGTGCCAGCACATAGCCCAGGCATTGGAACAAGACCAGCTGTACAGCCATAAGCCACCAAAAGGATGTGACCATATCTTTCAGGTTCTCCTTCACCAGTCCACGTTTGCCCATTCTTCTGCACAGTAGAAGTTCTATAGCCTATTCCTAATTCTTTAGGTTCTGTTAAGAGTTTCCTGTAGATTCTAGAATGAAGCCTAGTGACATGTGAAGGAGAAATGCAGTAACATTAACACACCTGTTGGCATCTTGTGCTGACTACCTTACATGAGAAGCCCCAAGTAACTGTATCTAATTCTAAGAGCTGCTGAACCATTTTATCCCATACCCTCTCCGTGACAGTTTCCAAAAAGGAAATGCCTAGGGATGAGTAAAAGAAAGCATATTAACTTTGCATCTCAAGGCATTCCAGCCCTAGCAAATGATACCCAAGTGAGAGAATGACACGGAGATTTATCAATTAATACCTCCCCGGCTTTTATTCCTGTGGAAACTCGTGCTTTGTACTCACTTCTTTGTATTTGATATTCTGGGTATCTGCACTTTGTGCCATGGCCTGTTGCCTCTCCAGGAGGGATTTGTCACCTCTCTAGAGGTTGCATACATGAGGATTTTAAGACCCTGACTGGACAGAGTCTGAGCCACTTCACTGGAGTAGGCTGGACTTAAAGGCCTCTTTCTAGTCTAAATTGTTCTACTTGTGTGATTATACCAGTTCGGTTTTTCTTTTTTACTGAGGATGATAGCAATGACAAATATTCCTGCTACATCTGCTCCTTAAATAGTTCACTGTAATCTACCAATCTGCACTGGCATGTGCGTACTGTTTAATTCTTGGTTGCAAAGATGTCAAGGAATGCAAATAATGCAGCAATTAAGGGAAAAAAGAAACCTGTGATGAGCTAGAAAACTCCACCTTTTCTGAACCCATGGATTAGATTTTATTTATTGTTCTCCATAAGTAACTTCGTGTAAAAGCTGTTCTGTTGACTATGCAGAAGTTGCAGTTTCTCTGCTGGTGCTGCTTTTGCTATTTTAAAATAAACTGATCCTAAAAAAATTACCATACATTTTACACGTTGAAACATCGCTAAAGCATGCGTTTTTAAAATTTAAAAATACTGTCATTTTGATACCTGTTTTAATGCCTTTTTAATCTTTCAATTTGTGATGTTGATAGATAGGTAACAGTGGGGGGTGGGATATGAACAAGCAAAAGATGAATTTCATGATGTAGACTTTAATGTTTTGCAATGAAAATGTGTAATGGTGACCAAGGAAAGTATTGTGTCTTACAGAATGCTATTGGGAAGGACAACACAGCAGGAGTTTCCACCAGTCACATATCTGCGGAGAATTCACTTGCTCTTCCTACAAGCTTCTATCTAAGCACACAGCTCACTCTGATGACACTTGCACTCTCACTCTGTTTGTCCCTAAGCTCATCAGTCGTCTTGTAGCTGCATTACAAAAGGACATGTAAAAAAAAAATATATTTGTTTGCTGTCCTCTGTTGTTTATCTGGAATTCCAGGTCTGGGAGCTAAGCTGAGGCACTCCTGATAGAACAGTCTCAGTCAGCTGGAGTTGTTTTGGTTTTTTTCCTCTAAAAAAAGCTTCTTGTGATATTTAGAGGCTTTGTGAAATACTTGGTGCAGTGCTACATTCCAAACCCAAAAGGCTTTTGGGCATGCAGTGTTTTAAAGAGACAGTGTGTAAATTTGCCTGTAAAGCGACCTGGTTGGATTATTTTAATAATTATTATTTTAATTCTGGCTTCTACATGAGAAGGAAGATGGCAGTTTTCCTAAGATCTTGTTTATCTCATTGAATGGTTTTGGTTTTCAAATTGATTAAACTTCAGACTATCAATGATGCCAGGCTTTTGTCTAATGGTGAATGTTCTCCCAGAGAGTGGACTTTATGAAACTTCTGCATTGGTAAATCGCTACTGATGTTAAACTCTTTCAGTGTGTTAGCATTTTCCTCTTTAAATGTTTACGTACTGTAAGTGTTTCTGCGTTCCCTGCTGAGAAGCCATTATAATTCACATACAGGTATAATGTATGTCTTTCAGTTAAATTCTCATAAAAATAGAGTGTGGCATAGAACCTTCTAACAGTACATTTATCTTTTAATTATAATCATCTAGCCTTAACAAGAGTGAAGATTCTTTACATTAGCAAGAAGCAGCCATTGTGGAAGCTTGATAAGGACACATTTCTTTAAATATGAGGAACAAATTTTGCTACAGGGTTTCAGCTGTACAGTCTATGGTCTTCTATGCTTCCATTGTGATAATATAGTCCAGTTATTATACTGTTTGTTTAATAAAAAAATGACATACAATTTATTTGCTCTACTAAAACACTGTTATCTGTTTATACATACCTGATAATGTCAGATCGAGAAGTTACAGGAACTTCATGCCCTACTTCTCTTATCAAAACATTGTAGAGGGACACGAGGTAGTAGGATATTGTCTAAACTGTGTTTCATTTCTTAGACTGCTAAAATCAACATGAAAGGATGGTTGATCCAATTACAAGGCAGTCATGCAAAAGCACCTGTGTGACAGTGTTTTCTCACCATGGTAGTTCCTACCACAGACCTTGGCGTTGCTGACATGAGGAACTGTTTGCCAGACCAGTTCCATAAATTAATTTAATGGTTTGGATGGCAATATTGCCAGTATTCATGATTTAATCACTTGCTTCTCATTCAGTGACATTGGCAGCCTGTGCTGGCTCATGATGATGATGATTTCCTGCAGTATATAGAAGAAATTCTTTAAAGCTTTAAATGTCATCAAATAGGCAGCGTTTCTCCTCAGGGCTGTCTTTATACCTTACTGTGATGGCTTGTTGACTGTTACAAGCAGTTATGTCTAAATGATCAGCAGCAATCAGTTTTTGTTTCTTTCGGAAGTGGAAGATAACTTCGCCGAGCAAGAGGTTCGTCATGTTGAATGTCCAGATTTACATTGAGACATCCACAATTTTGCCCTATTCTGCTCTGAAATGTCCAGATCAGTTATTTGCAACGCAACTATAAAATACAAATTACTGTTTTATAAATTGCAGTGAAGTTTTAGGGTGTGCAAATTATGCATCTTACTAAGAGATAATTAAACCTCTTGACAAGTTCATCTTTTGAGATTTTTCTTAGCTAATAAGGAACACTTCCATCAATTTTGAAATTCATTTATTTACCTTTGATTATGGTCACATAATACAGGTTTCAAAGTGATGCGTATGTGACAGAATTCTACAATACTCTCTGCCACCGAACATAACAAATTAGACAATATTACTTTTTAATTCTCTGTTGATAAGAAACTGCAAATTACTTTCAAAGTCAGTAGAGCTGCTTTTGGAGAAAAGATGTATAGCCCATCATTACCAGCAAAGCCCATGTGGTTCCTGTTGCTCTTCTTGTAGAAGATAATGAAAATATTGAAAACCAGTGACAGCAGAAAAAAAGATTACAAGATTCATGATTTTAAAAATTAATCAAATTTGTTTATGTCTAAAGGAGTTGATAGTATAACCTATTGAAATGCTAATGAACAGCATTATAATTCAAGAGTCTGACATTATCCAATTAAAAATATTTTCAAAACAAATTAATAAACATTACAATTATTGAATCCATCTTTGATCCACAAAGCTTTCTTTAAAAGATCATTTGTATTCAGCATTTTAAGCAGTATCAGGCATTTTAACAATATCCCAGTATAGTAAAACTTTTAAATTTTTTTTACATTTGGTTTAATTACAGTATCTGTTACATTTAATACCAGTTATTAGAGCTTTTTACACTGTGTGATCAAAAATAAAAGCTATTGATTACTTATACTGTAAATAAAAACCTAAGTAAATTCTGATTACAAAAGAAACTGCTGGATATATGAGCCAGTGAGAGTTACCTTTGGAAAAGCAATTCGTATGTAGTAGAGGGGAAAATGGTGTTTTATACAGGTAGCCATGTTACCACCAAAAAAGCCCAATAGAACACTCAAGCTTTTTCTCCTGTAAATTAAAAGCGTCCTGAATTCTTAATGAAAAATAAATTTTTTAAAATCTCATTAAACAGGCCAAAAGGAGGGAAAAACACTAGGAATCTGACACTTCATAATGAAGTTTTTACAGGCCTCACTATGCAAATGTTGGAGAATTTTTAAAAGCTGGCTGTGGTGTGAGCAATGTCAATTGAGCATGGTGACCTTGTCAATAGAGTCATTTGCTACAGTACTGAAGTATGCAAATAGTTTTAATTTTTTTCCCTCTTCCCACAACCTAGTTCAGTGAAAGAGGCACTGAAGTTGAGTCAACCTTTCAGATGTTAACAAAACCAGCAGCAATGGGGGTTTCCCTTGCCCCAGTGTGGCCGGTGACCCCATCAGTGGGCAGCAGTGCTGAGGAATGTCCCTTCAGTAATCCTTAAGGAGGGGAGCAGACCTGAGATCCCAGCTCCTTCAGGAGAATGGGGATGAGGTACTGAGCCCCATGCAGGAGCTCTCCATCTGTCTTCACCAAAGAACTGGCCACTCTCCACTGAGCAGCTTCATTCTCACTGTGTCATTAGGATGAATTAGGAGGAGCTGGAATTCTTAATCATTTCAAAGCTTTGCATAGACAGACTCTGTCTGGAGATCCATTCCCAGCACACCCCCTTCCCCCACCTCTTTTTTTTTTTTTTTTTAATTAAATTATGTCCTTCTAAGATCCAGCCTTTTGAATATGAGGCTGTTCACAATTTGTTGCTGTTTGATTCAGTAGACTGAAAACATGAAAGTGTGCACTTTTACAAAGCCCATGCAATTACCCTGGAGAGGAAGAAAACACAGCAGGATTCACCTTGAAATCTCAATCTTGTTAAAATTTGTGATGGTTGCTTAATGACCACGATATTTCCATGGAGTAAAGACGGTAAGAAACCAGTGAAGGAGAAGAGCAAAACTCAAAAGGGTGTAAATCTTGTGTATGACAAATGACAGGAGTCACTTATACGTGGTTTGTAATAAAAGAGCTGTGTTCTGCTAGAACAGCAGCTCCTTTAGAGGAAGCAGTAAACGGTGGAAGCATGAGCAGTTATTAATACAAAAGTTATAACTTGCTTTCATAAAATGCAGTGCTTTGTCTTCAACACCAAGGTGGATCTACCTCACTGAAAAAATGCGTGTTCACTGACATTCTTTTTTTTCTACATTAAAGTGTTCTGCATTCTGCATATTCTGCATTAAAACTGTTCTGGGCTACAGAGGCCTCCGAGGTTGTTTTATGCCCATAAAGTTACTCAGATTCTACCCGACATCCCTGACATCAAATAGAAATGTATTTGCTTCTGATGAACTTGGCAGAGAAATTAATCCAGTGACTTGTTAAATATTTCTCATCTTTAAATGTTTGCTTTTTCTTAGCAGCCGGTTCTTTCTATGACATTTCAATTATTGGATACTTCAGTTTCTCCTTTAACTTTGGAAGGTCGTTTTCTCCAGCTCTACTGTATTCCACTTTGTACATTTGCCTCAGTGTTAGTTGTTTGTTTGGGGTTTTTTAATTACAGCTTTCACTTTTGAGGAACAAAAAAATGTGACCAGGGATATATCTCTCCTGAACTAAGAAGACCTTAAAAGGAAATTGCAAGTTCTTATTTTATCTCTTCAGCAGTGGTTTAACTTGGATAAGATAAAACATGATTTTGCTATTCCCCAGATGGAATTTTAGTTTGGTACTGAATAGGATTGAAAACTTTCAAACCCTCACAAGCTATTAGAAATATTTAAATACTTCTAATGTATGTATGTTCCCGTTGGAATTTCATAGATAAAGTCTCATTAAGTAGTAAATTTTTTCAAGAAGTCTCATTGGGAAATTCTGATGGTTCCATTTTTAAGGTAAAATCAGGGAGAAGAGTGAATCCCATTTATAACTCAATATAATCTCAACTTTCATGCACCCATGTTTCATGTTTCTTCCTAGGAGTATGTTTGCCTTCAGGCAATGGTTATACTTAATAGATACATATTAGATATGGTAACCTCAATATTCGGTTGAGGTTGAATCCATCTCTTTTTGTTCTTCATAAAAGTGTGAACAACAAATTCGAGATGTGGCCTAAAGGTTATCTGAAGTTTGAAAGATCACAGAGTCAACAAATTTTTCAGTGGCATTTCTTATCAATACCGGCTGTGGTATTCTAAATTGCTACTGTCTAGACTGCTCCCAAAAGTTCTCTCATTTAACCAGATTTAAAACAGTTTCTGCCGTTGTACCTTTTTCAGGTGCCAATAGCTGATGCCATGCATAGAATTACAGCTAATTGCTGCCTAGATTAAAGCAGCCAAACCTTAGTCCATTTTTCCCGGCTTTTAGTGATTCCAACACATTAATTCTTTTGCACTGCTTTTTAATCTGTCAAAAGGAGAATTTCCTAGAATCAGAAGAAAAAGAGGCGTAAATTTAAGGGCAATTTTCTTCAAATTCCTCCTTCCAGTACCACACAATTACTGACTTCTTACAAACTTCTATCCTCCAAAGACTGAATACCCACCCCCTGTCCAGCACCTGCCAGGCTTGCTAACTCCAGCTCTTCAGCTGGTCTGCAAAGACTAAGAAGTTGATTTTGACCATTGCACTTGTCCTTAGGTCAGAGCTTAAATGCTACAAAAGCTAAACCCCATGGATTTATTGAACCTCCTTCAAGCACAAAAGCCAGCAAATCTACTGAAACTCTGGAGTAATTTTCAAAATAAAATACGTATCATGGTCTTCTAGTAATGTTTATGGAATAGGATGGTTTTGTCAAAAGCAGGAAAGAGCCTGAAGATGCGAAAATGACTGTTTGGGCAACTATCATTTATGTTGGCAGGAGATACTGCAGGAAGCACAATGCTGAGACATAGAAATGTGTGTCCCACTGAGGATAAGACAGAGAAATCATATTATTTTTTCTTCTTCAACTTTGTGAATTGACACATGGAGACTGTTTCCTCTTTTGAGAGATGAGCCAGTTTTTCTAGGAGCATGGTGACCAAAATGGTAGGAGCATTTTGATGGGGTCTTCCTCTCACATCCCCAGACGTGATCATTAGTACTGACATCCTCTGCATACTTCAGGGTGAGACAAAGGATTTAGCCCTTAAGTAAAAGTTGTTTCAGGAAGAGCATTTGTAAGGATTATTAGAAGTGGAAAAAAGTCCCACAATCGATTGCATCTGGCAGTTGGGAGTGCACAGCTGAGTCACACGCTGCTTAGAAGTAAGTGGAGGTAAAGACTGAAAGCAGAAATATGGTCTTGAATTTTACTATTGCTGCTTCTCTGGGAGGGTCACGTTGCTCTGCTTCCGCATGTATGTCTTATGCTGTTAATAAGGAGTGATGCCTCATAGCATCGACCTCTTACCTCTTCACAGTACCTTCCATTGTTTCTGGATGCAAACAGAAAAGAAATCCAAAAGGCAGGCAGTGGAATAGATTTCTTGAAAGCACTGCAACATGTGGGAAGCTTAACTGGTGACAGGTATTAATCTCCGTGTTCTCCCATTCCCCAAAATTATTGCTACTGAGTTTGCTTAACAGGGTTTGTGCGTTGTTTTGTGTAGCATTAGTTAGTACTGGACTGATTAGCTGTGATTAGTGCTGCTCAGGCTGTGTAAAGTGCAAGTTGACAAGAGCAGCAGCAAAAAGGAAATAGCAGGGGAAGGCTTACATAAAAGTAAAGTTACATCTTTATGATAAAGGGATTAATTGAGGGTAAACAGAATGGATGCAGATAAAGGTAAGACATAGCATTTGGACCCAGGAAGACTGGCATTCACTGTGATCTGAGGATATCCAATGTAGTATTTTCCTGCTTCTTTTCCTGCCTTTTTTTTTTCTCTTTTCCCCTCCAAACTGTCTAGAACATGCTTCCATTTTCTGGAGGAAATTCTTACACAGTTACCTTCTTGTGTAAATTTTATGTCGTCTTACAGATTTCTGTACATCTCACTGCAGGTTGTGTCAGGTCTTCAGTCATAATGGCTGGTAATTTGTTGTAAAGAAAACAAAACCCCTGTTCAGTTGTTCCTGTTGACTTACTTAGACGTTGCTCTGAGGACATTGCTCTTTGAAACCTTCACACTTTGGAAGTCAATTCATGATGTTTGGCGTTTTCTGTTGGCATAATCCTCCTGCATTAGTATTGTACATATCCAGAAAACAACCCCTCTCAATAAACATTACTCTCTTTTTTTAATTAAAAAGCATGTTTTTGTGAGAACAATTTCCTGGTTGTTTTTTGATTAATACCAGAAGGAAAAAAGAAAAAGCTTGACTGCAACCCTCCCACACCACCACCACCCCCCCCCAAAAAAAAGGGAAAACAAGGTTGATCTCATTGTCCCCTGTTGTTTTACAGTCTGCTATCATCTAAGAAAATAAGAAATAAAGCTTTTCCCTTTAAATATCTATCCATTTGCTTGCTCCCTAGTCTTATTGTGCTAGTGAATGTGGTCTGCAAAATTACAATGAGCAGGCGATATCAGATGGAAATGATGGAAAGACGGGCACCAGAGTGGCCAGCTGGCCCTATTCATGCTTGTTCACTCTCTGGCACACAAGCACGCCTCCACACCCATCCCACCCTTTCATCCTGCCAGGCCAAAAAGAAAGAGCTTGCTCCTATTTTCACACAAAGGGAGCAAAAGAGCTGCAAAGGCTTTGAAGACAAAAGGGTCTGCAGGAGGATATTTTAGGAAATGCAGAGTGGAAGGCGAAAGGGAAGGCGGATAAACAAGCTTTCATGATCCCCTTCCTCATGTTGATGGCTGGAAACTAGGAAAATTGCATCAGCATTTACTCATTCAAGCTGAGACTTAACAAATATATTATAAGCAAAGAGCAATCCTACTCAGCCATGAAAAAGTGCTGCACGGCAAGGAGTGGGCCAGAGCCTCCCAACATTCTGAGGCCAGACACCTTTGATTGCAGTTGCCTCAGAGCTGCAAAGCGAGGTTTGGGGGCAGGATGCAAGAATGAAAGATGGGAGTGGTAGAGATGCATATATTCCAAGGTGAAAGAGCTGCTCTTTCAGGGCTGAAAACACTTTTCCAGCTAAATCATCATTGTGCTTTGGCAGCTCCAGAAAGGGCTGGAGTTGCATTGGGTGATGCAAGCAGGAGATATTTTACTGTCCTGGCATCGTTTGCTACTCGGATGATCTGTGTTTTAGGAGGTGGGAGGGGAAGGCAGCAGATTCTGTTTGGCAGCATCCAACAGCTCAGCTTGGGTTCCTGGGCCAACTATTGAGGCTGCTGAGATCTGAGAGTCATTCTACTGCTATTAGAGTCCTGTGCATAAAGGGCTACAGGTCCCTCAGCTCTTTCAGTGCCATGTCCCAAGTGTTTAACTGTTTCAAAGGCACATTTGGGGAATGTGATGCACAAAAGCAATCATGTTTGCCATTATGAGACTTTCATTCTACCAGCAGATTTTCCTTCTGCCAGACTTTCCTTCCCTCATTCTTATGCTGCCACAGCACCAGCACCGTGCAAGAGGAGAATGGGGAGGGAGGAACAGCACTGAAGACTCTACTCAAGTGTACAGCTCCATGACAAACTTGCTGAGCAGCCTCTCCTGGGACAGATGAAACCAAGCTATGTTTGACGTAACTAAATAGCCAGCTATGCATGACCAGATGGGTCCTTCAGTGTGTGTCATCTGTGGGTTTAATTTTTAGGTTTTATTTTGTTGATTTAGGATTGGGGAGGGTTTTTTGCTATTAATTGTTTCTCTTCACACATAGGGTCCCTTTGGCAATTTCCCTCTGGGTTGAGAGATAATGGCAGCAGGGCTGCTTTTACTGGGCAAAGGCCAGCTGAGTATGTTAGTACGAGGGGTCTGCCTAGAAAGTGCACAGACCTGTTACAGTGCTCTTCTTCCACATGTGTATTTAGGCTATTAATAAAGAATGATGCTTCATCACATCAATGTCGTGTCATGACAGAGGGGACCAGTGACCTCGTGAAAGAGCTTTCTCTCTCCACCATCCTGTAAGCAAGTTGTTCAACAAACAGTGCCCATCACACGAGACACTTTGGCTGGCTTTCGGTAGGAATGTTGGTAAGGTGTAGTGATGCCCAGATAAGTGTTGTTTTCTAATTTTAATGGGATTTAACGAATAATTTCGGTTAAATAGGTTGACTTATGCAGAGACCTTTTAAATGACACCCTCATAAGCAGTTGAATGGTTTGACACCTTTAAAGCAGGTCTATCATGGACATGTCAAAGGGGGTAAACTTGACAGCTTCTCATTTCAAGTTTTCTTATAGATGCATTTCTAGTGTGCCATTAAACCAACAGAGGATCTGAGCTTCATAGGAAAGGGATTTTGAAAGGTAATCCTAACCATTTTCCAAACATGCTCGTACAGCTCTCCAAAACCCTCTGCCCAAGCAATCAGCCTGCCCTGAGACTTGCACAGCTCCTGTATGTTGGCAAACCCCCCTGTCTCTGTTATTGTCTGCTTCATGCCGAGTTCTGGTTTACATTCAGAGAAAGGAGTATGATTTCCTGAAACAATTTTTGGTAACAATAAACTCAATTGTTTTGGTGATGTGCATGTCTTTTTTGGCTCTGAATGCAAGTTACATCCTCGAATTCTGCATCGCCAAAATTTTTTTATTTGTATTAATTACTGAAAACTGCAGAGCAACTGCCAGGAACAAGTCAAAATAGGGGCTGGGAAATGTTGCTCCATAGTAATTGTACTGAAGTGTTTTTGGATTGGTTGTGGTTTGCTTTTTCCCCCCCACAAAGAGTATGGTAGAAAATCTCTAGTTTTGAGGTAAAATTTGTAGTTTGCAGTCTTTAATTAAAAATAACACTTAAGGTTTTCAGGATTATAAAATAAAGTCTGGTAGTCAAATGATTTGGAAGCACTTGCAATTCAAGTCTCTGAATTGCTATTTTATATGTATTTTAAAAAAAGAACAACATCCCACCAATACTCTCATTGAGATTAACTAAACAGATGGTATTTATCTCTGGGTTTGCCACATTCCTCTTGCTTTTGAAACAGACATTAACGCAAAAATCTAAAAGAGAGGCAATTGGAAAGTATCCCAGAAAGTACACACAAAGATGTAAAAGTATAAAAACAAAAATTTAAAAATAAATCTGCACCAATCCGCTGCACACTTCATTCTGAATTGGAGATGCTCAAGGGTGGCATTAACCTGGCTGAGCAGTTGTATGTTCTTGTTTGTCAGAGGTCAGAATGTGCTGGATATAAATGCAGTTTAGCTTTTATTTGGCTCCAAAACAATATTTGTCAATACTGCCGTGCTGTTTTTAGCAGAGCAATGGCTGCACATAACTGCTTGAGGGCTTTATTGTTAATACAAATGTAGGTAGGCTAACTATTGAGTGACATTGTTAGAAAGGGATTGTCCTTCTCTCTGTGACTTTGACTGATGTCAAATGAATGTAAAGCTCACTAATGTAGCCAGGCTTCTGCTCATACTTGCAAGAAACTGACTGTGCCTGTCTGCCTATCATGGGAATTGTCGAGGAAGATTATTCACACAGAGTTTTGGAGTGCTTGTGACCTGAGTGAGGGTCTAGAGAGGAATTTACCTCCTTGGGTAAAAGACTGAGACATCTCCATTCAGCCTCTTCAGTGGGACAGGATTAGACTAATTTGTGAGAGGCTCCATAACCTTCATCCTCCTTAAGTGTAACATGCAGGGCTGTGGCATAATTGCGAACTATCATGTCTTAGTGCCTCTTGTCTCAAGTAATGTCTCATTGAAAAAAAAAAAAGAAAAGAGCACACATAAAAAACATTTACTGCTGAAGTAGGAGTCATTTGCATTTACAACCTGGTACCTGTGTCACTTCGGAAATTGCAACCCTTGCACATTGGGGTTTACACTGATGTTATACTGCCGCGTCAGTCTGACCTGGCCACAAGACCTCTTGGTAGAGTCCAGTGCTTGCGGTACCTCAAATGCTACAGCCCCAGTGGGCATCAGAAACAGCCAGATGCAAAGCTGAGGGTGATGCTTTCCAGGCACACAGTGGCTGTCAAGACAATCATCCTGTCAGGTCCGGTGGTGCCCAAGTATCTGATGCGTGATTAGGCAACTGACTGGTTAGAAGGACTGTGTTATTCTCTTGAAAAATTTATTATCTGAGCTCATAAAAGGAATGCTTTTGACAAAAAAAACCAACAAAAAACAAAGGATAAATAGCTACACATAATGCAACTTTGTTGCTAGCATATTAAGTATTTCGGTGAGATCTCTTCCTGAAGTGACCATAAATATATATGTTTAGATCACATTTTTTAAAACTTGTTTTTATAATGAATGAGTCAATCTTATGCTTTCTTGAAATGTACTGGTGAGATTGTAAAAAATGCCTTGCAGTATAAGAAAGGGATAATTTTCTTCTGAAGAACACAAAATTTATGTAGTTGAGGGGTTTCTCTTATGATTATAGACTATCTACACTTGACAATAACTTAACTTTCAACACCCAATGACATTAATTTCACTTGACTTCCTGTCTTAAGGTCAAAAACATTAATCAGTACTTCTATCATTAGCTCAGTTTCCTTTTCTATTAAGCGATTATGATCACTTACTATTAATGAGTCGTGAAGTTTTAATAAATTTTTGCTAGTGTGAAATTGCTAAACAGTAATTATGGCATATACTATATGGATGGCTTGTTCCACAATGTACATTTTACTTAATGTTGGTTAGAAACATCTCCAAAAAACAACAGAAAATAATTAACTAGTTACGGCTGAGGATGCAGAATGGCCTTTTTCACCACGTTTATAGTCAATAAAAAGACAAAGCAGGTAATTTTTTTTGTTGTTGCTGGAATTATTGTATTTCTGGACCTTGTGACTTTGCAGTTCTTTATATGAAACTGCGCTACCAAGGCTGCTTACTAAACAGAAGATGAAAGAAAAAATCACATCTTTTAAAAGCCATTGTTTTAACTTGTGTTATATTTCTACTGTTCTGGCATTGAAACAACAAGGTTAAAAAACAAAAGCCAGACGCTTTCCTTTAATACAGAAGATAAATAACACTCCCCCCCTTGATTAAAAAAAGTGATGTCTGAATACTGGCTTGGCTTTTCCTATAGCTTGGCATTACTCAAAGACACATCCAAACAACCAATGCCAGATGCTCATTTGGAGCTTGGCTGAGGTTTTTATTGGTTAACTGACTTTTTTAAACACTCAACAACCAGGAGCTGGACTAATGGTGACTGACAGGCTTGAAGGTAAGTGAGAACAGAGCATATCAAGAGGATATATTAAAGAAAGCAAAGGAGTTTGAAGTGATAGCAATTTCTCTACTAAGTTCCCCCATTCACAATTTTCTGGTTTACTGACATCCATTAAATTTGGTCAACTGAAGCACACTGGCTTTGTTGAGCACTATTTCTGTGGCATCTCACCAATCTCACAGCAGTCAGGTACTTAAAAATATAAGATTAAATCCATTTTAGTGTTTCTTGCTATATTTATAGTTTAACACATGGAAGAGAAGTTGTGTTGCCAATTTTGAAAGCCCTGGCTGGGAAGCCATCTGGGTCAGTATTGTCCCTTTTCAGTAAACCTCATCAAACTGGTGCTGAAAAATTGAAGATGGTTCCAAGGAGAGCCAAAAGGGTGATGCTAAGTGTCTGTGAAAAGCATGGCCAATAGTACATCCCTAACAGTGCAATCTCATCACAAAACCACTGTGTATTGTCAGGAACACTGACTGTAGGAACGTAACAAGCAGCAGAAATTAGAAAATAAATAGAAAGTTTTCCATCCATAGACAAAGCTTTAACAAAGCCGGCTGGCTGTTAAGTCTAGACCAGTTCAGAATAGAAAAATGTCATATTTTTAACAGAAAAGGTGAGCAAACATAAGAACAAGTAAACAAGATTTGTACTGTGTTCTCCACCATTGAACAAAATCTTTAAAACCAGACAAGATGTTTTTCCCAGAGAAAAGCTGTGTTCAAAGAATGATTCAGGAAAGTCCAGTACCTTGCACTGTGCCAGAGGACAGCCTCTTAATCTATTAAAACTATTTCTCTACTATATAGTTCTGTAGTGCTTGGGGGTTGCTTGTTTGAGATGTCAGAATAGAATCTTTGCACTGTCTCTGAAGATTCTTTGTATTCTAAAATGCAAGAACAATATACGATTCTTCTGGTTATTTCAACCATGGAGCAGTCACAGCAGATATTGTCTGGCAGCAAACACGTATGTGTGGGAAGGCTGGCACTGTGTAGGTTTGCAAAATGTCTCATACCAGTTGGCTCCTGTGCTGGAGAAGGATAACACCAGTATGGTGCAGTGAGAGATCCTGCTTCTTCCAATACCCTGTCACAGCCCTGTAGAACCAAGTGGCAGGATTCACAGCTGTATTTAAATTCAAATGTGTTAGTCTATCAGAAGTGGAAGAGGTCTTTGCTTTCTCTTATAAAAATGGTGGATGCCCTGGATCGGTACCAAAGAATGTCTTGCATAGCCTAGGATAAACACAAGTAAAAATAAACTAATCATCTTCTTATGTCTTCAGCAAAAGCTGTGGCACTGTAAATAGCAGCTCTATCCAAAATTCACAGTTGCACCATACTGCTTGGACGAGGTCAAAACTTTATTGGTAGCAGAGTGACCATCTGTCTTTGCAGACATTGGAGTATCATCTCCTTGGAGAGTTATAAAGCAGTATCAGACCATAATGGAGGAGCTGCATTGCTCACCAGCAGTTACTGGGATGCCTGCATGACTTGTACTGATCTGAGGAAGATTATTAAAACATTAATTCATACTTCTTGTCTTCATCTTCCTGGCTTGATTCTCACAATGTTCATTACTAGGCAATGTGCCGTTATAACATCTAAGTTTTACAACTCTCTGAGGATACTTTGGGTCAAAAATGAGCTTGAGATTCCACGGCACAAGAGGAATATAATTTTTATCTGAAGAAACAACATAGTGTAGAGAGAATTATGACCAGCAAAAGTCATCATAACCAAGTATCTACTGAAAGCAATTTTACTTTAATTGCACCTGAAACTGTCAGTTCCTGAATATGTAGACAGGACTGTAATAGCTTTGCAAGGATTTGTGAGAAGCCACTGAACGGTGCCTTGGATATATGCACTGTATAGGATTACTAGGAAAGCCCAGCCATGCATATAAGGACATCCAGTTCACTTAAAACACATAGTAAATCCTATAATCAAATTAGTAATATAATGATTAAGCAATATCAAGAATGAATAGATGACTTGACCGTTAACATCTTTCCCTCATTCATTAAGGGTGTTAGGACTCCTTAGTAAGTGCGACTGGTGCTGTTAAAATGCAATGGGTTCCTTGCTTGATGGTTGAGGTGCACGACACAACATTCATATTTGTGTAGCCATGCTCTGAAAATGCCCCTTGCAGAAGTGGACAGACAAAGCAGCTGCAGCATGTGAGGCTTGAATCAGCTGTACAATGACATTTCCAGCATTGTCAATAGTTGAGCCCTAAGCTTCTCCAAGACCCATCCTCAGTACCTAGGGACTGCTGAAGTTTGATCCAGTTTTCAGAGCTGTCAGTGGCCAAACAGGGGTCCAAGACTCTATAAAAAATAAGTTAGAAAAAACCAAAGGTTCAGCACACTAAAGATGGGCTTAGAAACTTACAAGGGATGGGTATGAGTCTGGGCACACATCTTCTAAAGAAGCAGCATAATCCTCTGGGCTGCAATAGGCAGGTGACAGGTCTGCTTTTTATCCATATGTAAAAGGAAATAATAAACACCATAGGCTTTTAATGGAAAGTTGTCATCAGCCATATGATGACATGTGGCTAGAGGGTGAGATTATTAGACCAAAGAAGTGATGCTAAGGCAAAGTCAGAGCTTGTTTCAAAGCTCATTCCTCACATTTGACAAGGGTTTGTGTTGGCAACTTCATTGTTTCCTCTCTGTACCTTAGTTTCTTTCTACTATTTTCATGGTTTTGTACTCAATTACTAGATGTCAGGGTATTTCTAGGTTTGAAATAACAGTATATATAAGCTGTAAATTCACATTTAAAAACAGATTTCAAGTTATAATATTCCGTACACTTACTCAGAGAAAAAGCTCCATATTTTAATCCCCTTCAGTTTTGAAACACTTTCATTCCATTAGAGCCACATAAATACAAAGCACAAAACAATAACAGGCTACAAATCAATACATTTGCACAGCCAGCTCTAAATAAATACGATCCAATAGCTGGCTTGAAAAACTGAGAATAGTCCAAAGTTTCCAGAGTGAAATGTTGGTAGTGAAATAACATTCAACTGTCTGCAAGAAACTCTGACCCTCTTGTCAGGTGGTGCACTCTGTCCTAGGTAAAAGAAGAGATTTACCAATACAGAAGGCCAGTCTTCTGATAAAGTAATGGAACAGTTAAAATACACCCCACTGGGAAGTGTATTCAGCATTATTGTGGACAGTGTGCTGATAAAGTGGGTTGTAAAGTGGAATGAGACACGTTCTATTCAAACATTCAGCAGTGATTTCTCATGAAGCAAGCATTAGTCCTAGCAGGAACTTCATAAATAATACACAATAAATTCATAGTGTTCAGCTTTAAAATTGGTACTAACCATACAGACATAAACATGCTCGCTGTAATCACACACAATTGGTATCGCTGCAAGAAAACCTCGGAAAGCTTATAGGAAGAGACAAACCAGAGAGAATGACAATCTCTACGCATTTTGCCTTGTACATCCCACATGTTTCTTCTCTGCAGCTGTTTTTGTGATAAACAGCAGAGGATGCTTCAAAAGATCGTATTTCAAACACCAGGGAAAAAACATCCAAAACCCCACAGGAAAATTAGAGCGTGCTATGTTCAACTTATAATTATAAGCAATAAAGTCCATTGGATTCAAGCCTCAAGTAACAATTGAAAGTTCAAGTTATTTTTTACCATAATATTCCTCTCTTGCTTAGAGTTGTTGCTTTCTGGTACTGCCTCAAATGAACATGTTATTACATAAACCAAGCACAAGCACAGGAAGGGATACACACACGAGTGAGGGGCAACAGGCAAAACAGGTGTAAGACAAATGGCTCCTCTGGACCTCTGGGAAAGCAGGTGTAGCCTGCTCTAACATATGCAGTTCAAAATCATGTTTGCCTCTTCTGTACAAGAAATACATCCTGTTAGAAATTAAATGTGGCCGTGTTTCACACTAGTTGAAGTCCACAAGGACAAATCATAGCGTAATAATTGGTGCATTTGGATTAAAAAAATGTTGTAGGAAACACCAATTTCTTTTTCTTCTCTCATTTGACCTTCTCTTTCTACAGATTTACTCCATCACTTTTGCGGTCCAGAGCCCAAAGACAGTGATCTGAGGCATTGAGTCTCTCCCTAGTGCAGCTGACTCTACTAGAGACTTCTTGCTGCAGGGAAAAAAACCCCAAACAAAATAAAATAATTAAAATAAAATATAAAATATTTCCCCAGTGTGAAAATGTTGGACTGCTTTTTGAATATTTTACATGTACCTTTTTGTTTGATGGCTTCTGGCCCTACTGTTTCCTACACTAAAGATTTCCACTGGAAAACCTCCTTGTAAGTGACCTTAGAGATTCAGTTGTTTTCAGAAAAATAATGAAAAGTCCCTGTGTCATTTTAATCTAGATGATTCTCATTTACAGTATTCATAGAAGCTCATTAGTGCTATAGCACAGATCTTTGTAGGCTTCCTCAGCTTCCTTGAGAGGCAGGAAAATTCTGTTAAATCCATGTTATGAATGAGAACATAAAGGTTCAAGCAGTCTACATAGGAATTAAATTGAAGTTAGGAGCCAGCCTCTTAGATGGTGATGTACAATATTTGCTCTCTACACTGCCTAGTCCCGAAAATGACTTCATTCAGTCAGTACCTTCATGCTGGGCTCCAGAGCTCATTAAGCACTTTTGCATGCTGGAGTGGAGTAAAAAGGCGCTTATCTCCCATCTAAAGTGTATCACACTTCAGGATTAAATGGAAAACCACCTCAACTCTGCCCAGGTTCTTGATGTAAAACACTGCTGGCACAGAGTGCTGCGCTGGTGCTGCTTCCGTTGGCTGATCTCCATTTCTTGAGGACTTCTGCAAAATGTGGGAAAGTTCAAATTCATACTGTGCCCTTCAGAGCTGTACAAACCACAGGGCTGCAGCCGAAGCCAGACTATGTTGCATTCCTGTGCAGAAGCTGGCTTGGAAAGCAATGCTGTTTGAGGTAGTCGTTGTTTCCTTGTAGCTGTTAACCCTCCATGAATTCCTCATATGAGGGTTTCAGAATTCACAGAAACCACATAGAGTTTCCAATGAAATCAAGCAGAACATGAACAAGTGTTAATCAGTAATTTTAGTGTTGTACAAGCTACAGCAAGATTAGGACCACTGCCTTTCTGCCTCCTCCTGGGAGAAAGAATTTGGATACATTTAAAGTCGGCTGACGCCTTCATTCTTAAATTGTTTTATTTCATTTTGCATGACTACACGTAAGAGATAGATTGTCTGCAGTGAGCTGTGTCTCTGAAAGATTCCCAGAGTGGCTATATCCTACAGAAGATGCAGTTAAAGCATATTCTAAAATGATAGTCCAGGCAAAGAGCATAACTGTCTTTGGTGCATATTGCAACCACTTTAGGAAAATTATCTGGTGGCACATAACTCATGTTACATGACAGCATTTTGAAAAAGACATGATAAAAGGTTAACTCATGAAATTCCATTATTATCATTCTTTTTTTGACTGCTCTGAGAGTCTCACCCAGTGACAATGCAGGTACTATCCTTTCTTCTGAGCTTTATACACCACACTCTCCTAGTTTATTCTTACCTTCTAAATACAGTAGAATAAATCTGACCCTATCTATCTTAATAATAACTTGAAAATTTTTGTGATAGCTGTGATCTTTGTGGAGGAATTGTCCCATTTCTAGTGAACCGTTGTTACCACACTGGGATAATTCCCACTGTGAGCAAGGAAGAGCACTGTCTTTAGTAGTGGAGCTCATCCTGTTTTCAGCAAAGCAAAGGTGTAGCATTATGGCCAAACCATCCACATAATTCTACAGAAAACAATGCATTGCTCTTCTGGGAAGTTCTCAATGGTGTGTGAGATTCGTAAGATCTTGAATTCACTATCCCCCTCCTCTTCAACACAGAAGGTTATTAGAACAATTTCCCTTCTGTTCTTTTAATGAAACCACTCATCAGGAATAGCTAATTACAAATCCATTCTTTAAACTCTGAAATTGGAAAAAGAAAGGAATTCCAGGTAGTTTAGCACTCTCAGGAAATGAGGCGAGATGAAAGAACTCCAGGCACGATATGGAAATGCATTGTTAAAGGACCTGTGGGACAAATGAAGTTATCAGCCCAAAGAGAGGAGAAGAATCAGTGAGCAAACTTCAGACTGAAGATGATTTTGGCTCAGGTTTGAGACATTTTAAATGCTTCTAATCTTCAGAGGTTAGGCACTCAAAGCTAGCTGAAAGCCAAATCTACTCCTAGGTAAATCTTATCATTAGTTCTGAGAAACAAGCCTTCTTCTCCTCTCTTCTGCCTGTTTTTTCTCCAGGGCTTTCATTCTGTTGTTTTAAGTCTCTGTGTTCAACCTGTGAGAATGCACAGTGTTTTTAAGAGAACAGAACAATTTTTCTGCACAAGAAAAGCATGGATACATACATTTTCAAATAGATTCTGGAAGTTGCTCCATCCACAATAGTAAAATCAAGCCTAAAACCCAGGATTAATGACTTAACTGACAAAAAATTCTGTCTACCCTTGCTAATGGAAATAAGTAGAGAAAAAGTCATAAAAATCTATATAATTTGTAAGATATTAAATGCTTTCTTAAAATTTGCAACTAAGAAAGATTAAAATAATGCAAAGAGAAGCAGAAACAGAAGGTTCTTAATGGTTCTTACCTCGACAATCTCTGTTGTGAAGATTAAATTTAGCAATATGCTCCTTGTGAAATTACTTCCCTCCTCCCTCTCCTAGTAATTTTTGTAGTGTGTATCCCCAGGTATGAATTTTTTTCCCCCCCTTGATTAAAAAAGTTCTTGCTGGTATTGGCCAATCTGGTGATCAATAGGTGTATCCTTAGTAGCTCACAGGCATTACCCTCTCGTCCTGCATGGAAACTGAGGTTCCATTATTCAGCCACTCATTCTGATTCAAAGCAGCCTCAATTCTCAACCAGTTTGCCTATGGATACAGAAGAAATGAATCTAAAAAGATGTGACCTTCATATATCAAAACAGCTACCATCTGGAGACCATAAATGTTGTGATTCTACCTAGCATAAGCTTCTGCACAGGCATGCAAATTGAAGTCAATTTTGGTAACTCAGGTGTAATGAGGTTCAAAAATATTTTAGTAAGATCACTGGTAAAATTACAGCTTATAAACCAGAAAGTGAGCCACCATCCACACTCATCCTCTAAAGAAGACTAAAACGAACAATAAAAACTCATGAAAAAAATCATCTTTTATAATTTTTATGTTTGACTCCCTTTACTGTGATTTCTCAATGGTCTGTGTTCAATGCCACATTCTTTTCTCAGACGTGTCCGGAAGTTTTATATGTCGTAGCAATGCCTCCAACTCCTAGATACCGTGACGTGAACATTTGAATTAGCACAGATATTCTCTCAAGGAATGCTCTGCCATGAATAGCCTTAGGAATTGGCTATGTACAAAAAGTCTTAGGAAAGCACATACACTCGTTCTCATGCAGCTAACAGGATGGCATCAGGCTGCATGCAGTGAGACCTGGGTCATTGCACTGCATCCTGGCACAGCAGCAAGCCCAGCCTCAGAAGTCTCTGCTCCCCAGCTGCACGTCCCCTCCTGACCCCCGTGTCTGATATGCCTCACTTGTGCCATCATGATTGTTTGTGGAGCTGAGCCGTAACCTGGATTCCTGCGATGAACAGTCTGAAAATAATGTTAATAATCAACCGTTGTATCAACACAGCTGAGGGGTGATGAACTGTAAGAAGGAGGTGGGATTTGGCCGGAGGAAAACGTCTTTGACCAGCTTTGCTGTTGAAACCCGCGGCCTTCTGATTGCTCCTCTCAGTTACAGCAGGGGTGTGAGCAAAGCAGCATTGACAGAATATTAAGAAGCTGGTTCATGGGGACATTCAAACCTTTTATTTCTTTTACTGCTGTGAATTAAATAGCTTACTGCTTTCTGCCACATTTTCTTAGAGTACCTTCAAGGATGACTGGGAATGCAGTGCCAGATCCACCGGTGATCTCTGTAGTCCAGTGCCTTATTGTAAACACTGGCCAGCAACACGTTTCTAAAAAAAGCCCTTACAGTCCAAAGATGCAGTTACAAATGAACCTCCTGCCGACTTCAGTTTTTCACCATCTTCAGTGGTCTGAAGGGGGCTTAAAATTATCACATATAACTTTGCTTTACAGATGGGCTTATAGGTAGTTTGCTCTTTTAAAGTAATGGTTTGTAACTGATACAAAGAATACAAATTAAAAAAAATCAGTAGCAGAGGCCAGATAAACTGCTGATTTTGAAGCTCAGGTCCACTCTTACATATTTGCATTCTTATCATTATGCTTTGAGAGCCATAGCTGTGGCTGTGTTTGCGTGCATGTCTAACACCAAGGCTTGAAGAGCTGACAAATAGACTAGAAAAAGGAGAAGAAATATACTTACCCTTATTTTAGAGATAGAGATCTAAGACAGAGAGAAATGAGGGACCTACCTCAGGTCATACAGAGAGTCAGTAACAGGAATTGAACAAAGTTTGTCTGAATCCTTCCCAGTACACTAATATCTTGACCTTTATACCAAGGCATTTCCACTTCCATAGGAAAGAGCTGTATGGATGGCTGAGGGGAAGCAGTACACGGACAATTAATTATGTTTTACCTACCATTTCTTTCTCCCTAGTTACCTCCTGGCTGTACAGCCAGAATCATGAATTCTTGAAGAATTTTCTTCATTCAGGGAATCTATACACAGATGATAAATAGAGGCTGGAGGAAAAACTACTGAGATGATAGAGTAGGCGGAGGAGATTTTCTGTGTTACCAGTGTATTTCAATATACTTCTCCCTGAGCTCTGTGCAGCTATTATAAAGAAAGAGGGGAAAAAACCTGAATATTTGGGTTTTTTACTCTAAGTAGCAACTGCAGATGGTAGGTGCTAAAGAGTGAGAGAGTATCCCAGCTCTTTAAAGAATTACTGATAAAGAGTTTTGTTAAAAGCAACATGAGAAGCAAGACGCTGTGCTTTATTTCTTTCCCTAAGAACTTCCAGGCATTCCCCAGGAGGTGCAAAAGACACCAGGAGACATTGGCAGTGGTAACTACAATGGTTGAGGAGGCAAATGACAATTTTTTTTTAAAGCACTGATGTGATTTACCAGCATAAGGCCTGCTGACAGGTATTATATTCCTTAGGTTTGCCTGAAATGCCACACCACAATTAACACCTGGAACAGCAGATTTTCATGCATTATCCTTCATAACTGCAAGTGATATTGGATTAGATCCAGTTTTTTATTACACTATAAGGTTTTTTTACTTGTGCTGAGTACTAAGTTCTGCTCTCTTCATATATATATATATATATTTATATATACAGTGAATCCTCTCTGTATCGCGACTTCTCCTTCACTACCTCGCGCATTTGCGATGTGAATTTATCGCAGTTTTGATTCCACCATTTGCGAATTTATGCCGCTCACGCATGCGTACTGACTCTGCTCCACCGAGGGGCGGTGCCGGAGCTCCCTGTGGGAGGGACCATGAGTCCAGCTGTCCGCTGTTACTCTAAGNATCTTCGTATTCCTGGCCTTATGTTTCTATGGGCTCTCGAGGACAGGGTTGCTGTGACTTGAACCATACTCTCACCAGAAACTGGCACTTCCAGCCTTCCTCCATATTCTCTTTCCCTGATAATGCCACCTGTCCAGTGTATCCTCAAAAGACACTGAACTGAATTACAGCATATTTAGTCCTCAGTGCTTGGTATGCTGAATTGTGTTGGGCGTTGGTTTTTGATTTACAACTTTGTGTAAAGAAATTCAGCATGATTTTAGCCTGCACAATCTCTTTGTGTGCTCTCACTTGTGTGGATGGAAACCAGGAGATATACAAAGGCAACCACAAGTCTCCCTGGTTTGAATAGCTTGTTAAAAAGTTTATGTCTGGCACAGAGGGACACGTGCAAACTGTGCTATCTGCTCCTTATATAGAACACCTTAGGGAACACAGAATGATTGTAACAGATGACTGCTTGGTCAATGTCTTGCCCTTCCCATAGAGAGCCACATCTCCTTCCTGCCAGCAGTCATCTGTACAGTGGAGAAAGCTTTGAACAGCTACAACTCAGACACTGATCCCACTAATCCTGCTAATCCCATGCCCCGGTGTGGTCCATTAGCCTGTGAAAAGCAGACATGAACTTCCACAACTCATGGTACTCTGTGCTTCAGAGAAGTGGCTCACACATTTCCTCAGACTCAGCTAAAAGGGGAACAGCAAAAGTTGCAGCCAAAGGAGCTACACAGCCATTGAGCCAACCCATGAAAAAAGCTCCTTGGAGGCCCAAGGAAGATGGTATGGTTTGCACCCACACACCAAAAGTCATTGTTGATCTCTGTTACAGCTATTGGTTTACATGGGAGAAACTTACTGTTTTATGACAGAGTTAGGAGCCAGCACAGTCACTGGAGTATCTACTGATGCACAGATCTGGCCTTCATTTTAGTCCCACTGGTTTCAGCAACAGCTTTTATATGGAGCTACATAGCCAATGTGGAGTACTGGAAGGAGAAAAACGTTTTTACTTCTCTTTCATCCCTCAGTCGGCATTGATAAGTGCAAGTATGTAGTACTTTAGCACACAAATACTGGGAGCTTTCAGTTAAAAATGGCAAGATCCATGTGGGAATAGTGAGTGAAAGAATCACCTAATCCTACAGAAACTTGTTGGTAGATAAAAAAAGTGGAAAGATACTGTATGTGGATGCATGTGTGTATATCTGAGAAAAGCCACATTCTTTGTACTGATAAACTTTAAAGTATGATTTACTCTGTGCAGGCAGCAGTCTCAGACATCAAAGCTTCAGACTTAGTGCAGTGTCAAAAAAGCATGAAGCTTTAAGACTCGACCAAGCATCAACACCAAGCTGAGGCAGAAGCTTTTACTCTTGAGACCGCTGACTGAATGGATTACATTAAAAAAAAAACCAACAAAAACCAACAAACAAACCCACAGCTTTCTAAAACTGCTGGTAGAAAAATAAATTACTAAATGTATGTTTGCTCAAGTATGCCTTTATTTATCCTGCTGCATTCTACACATAATACTTTAACTCACTGCATTTTAAGTGGGGGCTAAAAACAGCTGCATATAAACTAGCCAATGAATTAATGATAACCAGTGCATCCAGCAGAGGAGAAAAAGGGTTGCTTTTAATCAGAGGAATGAAACAAAACCCAAGGTAATGCTGTATTAGGTATTTTTTCTTGTGCTGCTGGTGACCTGGAGCCATGCAGCAAGGTACAGCTCTTTCCTTCGTGCATGCATTTTTACAGAGCTCCTGATCACATACCCAGGGTTATTGTACCAGATATGTGATGGAGAATGTATCTAATAGCTGGGCAGGGAGAAAAAGCATTCTGCTTCCAGCACTGTGGTACATCCTGGTAACTCAAGGACTGCAGATTCCTTAGGCTGTGCCTAAAATTACTGTGGTGCCTAAAAGTGGGACCTGCTTGTGTTGAACTCTCTGTTGGTTGCAGAAAGCTTATTCGGTGTGGAATATATAGATCTAAATAGAGAAAACTCTAGAAGTTTTATCATAGCTCTTTTATATACCTAAACCAAATCATGGAAGAGCTCCTGAGAGGTTAATTAAGGCTTTTCCCATAATTTCAGTGGAACTTAGTTAGATACCTCAATGGCTCACAGAAACTGCACCAAATACCCACCCAAACCCTTCAAACAGTCTGTGAGAGACGGGAAATGACTACAAAGCTCTCTTGTGGGATTAGGGTCACATATTGTCCTTAAAGCAGTGTTCTTTCATCCTTAGATGTAGCCACCTAGAGAATGCTTGAGGAGGCACAACTGGACAGTTCAGTATTTTGAACTTGTGACACCCTCTGCTGCTACTGTTTCTGTTGAAAAAGGTGTGAAGTTAGTTTTATTTGGATTCCATGCGCTTGTATGAGAAGGTGACAGAACTGCTAATGGGGGACACTGCCTTGCTTTCAACAGCATACTCAGATTTACAAATAATCTGCACCAGCTGGTGGGCTGCAGCTGAAATGATAGTTGGCATTAACGCTGTGTGTGCAGCTTACCTACAGGTCTACTTTGAGAGGATTTCGTTATTCAGACTAGAATCAGGCTCCTAGTTTTCTGCACAGAAAAGGATTTCCTTTCTTCCATCAAGATTTTACAGACCAATGTCATATTAAGGTATACTGGTTACTCTTTCCCACAGTGTCATTCCCCTCTCCATGTGCTCACAGATACCAACCTCTCTCTGTGCACCTTTGTGGCAAATTTGTGCACTTCAGAGTTCCTCACCTTCAGACTGCCTATGGCAAATTGACCTAAAGGAAAAAAGGCAAACAACAACAGTTGTTTTGCTACAATACAAAAGAAAACTGAATCTCTTCTTGTTGGTATGTAAGCCCTGCTGCTGACAAACAAGATGGAAGGGAAAACAAAGAGAAAGATGAATTATAGAATAAAGGTCCCAGGTAGGAGGCTGGCCGTCTGCAAAACTCCATCTCTTCTCTCTCCTATTAACACTAAGATAATTTAAGAGGCTCTGCATTTTTATTTCTGTAGCAGGGCAGCAAACAACATTTAGTGACATAGAACAAGTTCTCAAAAGGCCTGCAGACTTTCAGGAAGACTTTAAATGGGTGAGAACATATCTCAGGAGGAGGTGGAGGCCGAGTTCTTTTTATTGGCAAATATGCTACTAGGCATGGTGGCTTTTGAGAAAGAAAAAAAACTTTTATTCCTTTTGTCTCTTTTATCATAAAAAATCTACTAAATCACAAACTGCTCAGCTTTGCAATGAGAGAGTGCCTTTTGTGTCATTTATATTACCCGACTGTGCTCTTACTATTAACAATCTTATGCTTGAGAACAGCACTTGGAAAAACATGTTCTTAAGAGCTTGAAAACATTTCCTGCAATGCTTTCTTCCTTTGCTTCCACCCCAGAATCCCAATCAACAAGTGGATTTTGGATTCAAGCTCCCCACTCCACCTACCCAGTCACTTTTGTGAAATATAATTCCTTCTCAGGCTCCAAAACAAAAAACAGCTTGAGACACTACTCCCTCCAAGAAATGCCTTCCAAGACCCTTAGGGTGTCTGGAGATCAGAAATGTTACAGGGTGAGAGATAGGAAAAGCTAATGTCTTTTATGAAGGAATGATGAATCTGAGAGATAGTCAAGACAATCCTCTCTCAACATGCAAAGCTATCTCAGTAGACTTAAGTCTCTTTTCTCTGTGAAAGGTGTGGGCCCACGCTTGTGGGCCTGATCCCTGGGTGGGTGTTCGCTCGGGAATTGGACTAGATGATCTTGTGGGTCCCTTCCGACTCGGAATAACCTGTGAACTACAGTAATCCTAACTCTCTTTTAGGAGATGAGGATCTTGCCTGAGCGTGTGTGCTATTTGAGTTCACAGATTCCATGCAATTGAGGAGTATAAATTTACAAAATCTCTAGACCAGAGACTAGAGCAGACATCAGATGCTATCCTGCTACATGCCATAATAAGACTCTCATCTCTTTTTTTTTTTTTTTTCCCATGTTAAGTGGAATTATTTTCATCAGTGAAAAGTGCAGGTCTACCTGAGCATCATGGGATAGACCAAATTTGGGAGATCTACCCTACCCCAAGAAATAGGGAGGAAAGAAGGGATCAGAATCAGCAAGTGATGATGTCTATGTATATATATACAAAAAGTAACAATGGAAAGTTTTCCAATACCATTCTGCAAAGTACTCACGGACATTACTATTTCGTTCAGTAAAGCAGTTCAGCTCTGCGCTGGTTCAATCTGTGTGGCAGTTCTGGTACATGACGGCTCAGGAGTTTTTGGAGGCAACTAAGCCTAAAGCTGCAGTCCAGGCACAAACCAAACATGTGTCTACCACTGATGAGGAACGGATGGTCTAGAACAACAACGAGGCCTTTGGAGAGCTTTTGACAGCATGCCTGCTGGGGAATTCCAATCTAGGGATCTACACAAACAACATTCAAAGCAAAACTTTCAAGCTTCATACTGTGCAGGCGGAGAGGTCTTGGCTCACCTGACTCTGTCTGAATCTGCCTGGCATCTGACTGATGTGCCCTAAGATGCAAAATTATTATCATGACTAAGGCCACAGCACGTCTCTTGTGGCAGAAAGTAAGCCTGAAAAAGGACTCGNGTGTCCACCACTGATGAGGAAGGGATGGTCTAGAACAACAACCAGGCCTTTGGAGAGCTTTTAACAGCATGTCTGCTGCGGAATTCCAATCTAGGGATCTACACAGACAACATTCAAAGCAAAACTTTCAAGCTTCATACTGTGCAGGCGGAGAGGTCTTGGCTCACCTGACTCTGTCTGAATCTGCCTGGCATCTGACTGATGTGCCCTAAAATGCAAAATTATTATCATGACTAAGGCCACAGCACGTCTCTTGTGGCAGAAAGTAAGCCTGAAAAAGGACTCAAGTACTATATCATTTCCAAGGGTTTTTTTCAGACTGAGTAGGGAAGTCAGATGCCACTTGAAATGCTGAGGAACAGTGGGTCTCGCTATGATCTCCGTAGAGGCTTGACTGAATTTATAGTCTGCCAGAAATTAATGCAAGTATCTGAAGGTAAGTTGGGTTAACACAACTGCAGAGGAAACATGGAATGGGCTAAGGATTGATGTCTTGGGGATCTTTCTTCTGATACTGTCCATCTCTGACAGAGAGTTTCATAGCAAATGATTCTTAATTTCCCAGATGTACACTCATTTCCCCCGAGTGTGTCTTTTCGAGACTCAGATAATATAAGCTCCCATACATCTCTGCGTAACATTTTGCCCTTTTTAGAAAGGACTTTGGACATGCAGCTCTGAACTTAAAATTGCACGCAACTGATCAATGTTCATGGTTAAATATAATCAAATAAGACATTTCTCCTCTGATTAATTTAAAATGCATTGTCAAAGGTGGTACAGATAATATCAAATTCTTGTTGCAAGGCAAAAGAGGCAGCACAATGTCTCTATACTTTTCAGCTGCCTGATTTGATGAGATGGTAAGGATTGCTGCACACTCAGTAGGGAGGGGCAACTCTCACATACACATTAAAAAAAGGTGGTATTCTTCATGGTTCACCAATAGGGGACAGCCTTTTGCATATTTGCCAGATTAACATATTCTCAGATGGCATTTTCCAGAGGGAATAAAGTGTCTCAAGTTGTTTTTCAAGCTCCTGTGCACTGTCTGAACAGATAGTTATAAAATTGCATTGCTAATGCTTACAGACTTTCTATTCTATGCTACAGTGAAAACATTCAAGACATAGCTACACGTACTCACTGTCTCTAAAGGTAGAGAACAGCTTGCTCTGTCCTAAGTAGAATGCCATGCAGTTAAATGATGGGGCAGAACCAGAGAATATTTCATGTAATGGAGAAGCCAAATTTCACTGCGAAAACACATGCCAGCTCACCTCAGCTGAACTGGTTATGGTGCACTTTACTTACAGCACATCAACCATAAATCTGCTCCATCTCTTCTACAGATTTTCAAATTTCCATCTCTGTCCGTCTCTTAGCTTATCTTTGCTGTTTACTTCTTCCTTCCCACAAATGCTGCTTCCTAGTCTATTGACAAGCATTATAGTTCTGTCCTCAGAGAAAACAGAAACATTTCAGTCTCTCTAAAACCGTCCCCTCTCCCCCTACTGCATTCCCCTTTCATCCCATCCTATTGGCATTTATGAAGAGGGGAAAAAGACTCTAAGGTGGCGATATTAAAACCTATATACTTGGGTAAATGCATTTGACACCTTTAATCTCTCTCAAAGTCAGAAATTCAGGATTACAAAGGTATACTATTTACCAGACCAAGTTACTCAAAGGACAATTTCTCCTTCCCCATTGTAGATATGTCTGAACTTCTCATTTGTCATTCCTTTATAACATGCCTCTTTCATTACAGTCATCAGTTTCAAAGTCAGTTTGTTCTGTCTGGGATCTGTTTACAGACTCAAGGTGAATATAAAGGGGCAAGGTTTATTGCTTCAGTTTACTATATACTTTTATGAAACCTATATGTCAGTAACAGTTGCTGCTTTGACTGATTAGACAGATTCTAAGTAAAATGATTAAATATGAATAACACAGGATATTTATTCAGACTTGATTTCCCTCTCTCAATCCTCAAGACATTATCTGCAGAGGGTTGCTAATGCAGAAAATGTTGCTCCTATCATCCAAATAGCAATATGAGGTATCCCATGTAAAATTTGATGAATATACTTTCCCACAATGAGGTGGGAGGTGTGCAGAAGGCAGAGTTTCCAAAGAGCAGATTTGAAATTCCATGCATCAGAGTTGTCAGCTAACTGTGTATCAGATTTACTAACAATCTGTACCGAGGCAGGGATTTCTAGTTTATCACTGTCTTACACTGGAAGGAATGCTTAAAATACATAGACTGGGCTATTTTAAGTAAGACCTGCAAATTAGTCTCCATCTTGTTGCATCCCCCAGATCTTTACCGTGAAAACACCTGCAGTGACAGAAGTTGACAAAAGGCTGCCTGCTTCAGATCTGCAAATAGCACAACACATATTGCAAGGGGGAAAAGCATGGAATAGGGTAATATCCCATTTCTATAATTCAAACCTACTTTAATTTTATAATAAAAAATGCCCTGTATTTTGGATAATAACTATCCACATCCTTGATAGGTGTCCATTACATTTTTCAATCTAGTTCAGTTCAGCACTTACCATTTCATTTCCCAGACAGACTAAAATCTTTACAGATTTCTTTGCCTAAAGACTTCTTACAGCAGTGTGAAAACTGTTACCCAGAAAATTCCTTCTGGCCAGAAGTTTTGTCCCATCTGTAAAAAGCTGATTTCATGGCTTCTTCCTGACTCTGCTTCATCAGAAACCTGGGGCTGACTGATGTGCATTTAGGGTTTTGCAGACACTTGCTTCCTTCCAGCCCTCAAACATATTCATCAGGATATGCACTTATTCTGCACTGAGAGAAGAACAAGAAGATGGCCCCAAACACCTTAAATTTCTGTTTTATTTCTTCCCCCGAGGGTATTAGATGAGACTCAGGCTCTAAGCACAGCATAAGTGCCAGGTTTCCTGTTCCTTCTCACTGCGTGATGTCTTGTTGAGTGATTGAAGGCAGAAACAGTGTGGTCACCCTTGTGTTATTTAATGCTGTTTTTCCTCAGTTTAGCAATTAGCACAGTCACTGAGCTGTTTTACAGCAGGTGTTACTATTCTGAATTGTTCTACAGCTGCGCAGGATCAAAGAGTCACAAAGGGAGCCCAGTGCAAAGATCTGCCACAATGTCCCTTTAACTCGGCTTTGGTTTATGTTAATAGTTCTGACTGTGGTCATTAACTCTCTTTCTCTATAAGATTTTTTATTTCTTGCAACATATCTGAGAGCTTTGTTCCAGACTAGCAAGCCATGACAATGAGCCAGGGAAGATGAGATTGATGGAACATAGCCAAGGCTGTGGCACTGTCCTGCAGAAATATGTTAGCCAGGAAAGGAAAGATCACCCACTGTTTCAGTTAGTATCACTAGTGTACTTAAGAGCCCTTAAGGATGTGTTACTTGTTTTCAGAAGTCTAAATATGAATGCATAGCTAGTGAGCCTTAAAAACTATTGTTTTACAAGTGCATCCTAGGGAAGCATTTACAGAGAGGACCCAGTGAAGAGAAAATAAGTTAAAACTGAAGCCATTAGATGAAAAAAGCAACAAAAAACTCCTCCTTCGTCCTAAAAAATATTACTATAGCAATACCTGTTTCTCAATTTCCGTATTTCTCAAGTTTCAAACTTTCTGCTGTAATAAAGGTTTTGCATCAATAGCTCCACCTCAAATTGGTGTAAACTTTCATAGCCAACAATGATAGATATGACATCACAATAGCTTTGGCAACAGGTTTTCCAGAGCAGTTGTTGCTGCTGATCTCTACTCTCTGGCAACTAGGGCCCCGAAACGTAACACATTCTGCAGTCTATGGTGAAAGACAGGGAGAAGCAGAATGGAAGCAGAATGGAAAGTGATTTAAGCTTGATTCAATAGAACCAGCACACATGGAGGATAAAGAAAACCCACTAAACTTGCATAAGATAACATGAAGCAGGTAATATGTAAGTACAGCCATGAGCTACTGCTTTACTTGTTTTACTTTGTCAACATGTCAATGAAATTTTACCCACTTACCTGGCACTATTAAGATTTGGCAGAATTCTGACCCTTTCTCAATTAACCCCATCAGGAAATATGCAGTCCAAGAGCAGCTTCAAAGCTATGGTTTTTCCATTCTATTAAACTCTTTTAAGCTTGTGCAGATCATAAAACTGTAAACCTGACAACCTGGTGATAATTCATTTTCTTCCTTCCCCTATCCCTAAGCCACTACTCCTTTGCCCCTCTGTTTTGCCACTTGACATGATAAGGTTCTCATACTTCAAGCCCTGATTTACTTTTCAAAGGCACTCTGTTGTCCTAGCCATCTTGAAAAGTTAATAAAGGCCAAAAGTCTGTAGCTGCGACTCAAAGACAGTGTCTCCTTGCAGTCTAAATTCTCTTGCAGCTTGTGAGACAGCTCTCATTGAAGAACAATTTCTTTAAACCTGAACAGCAATGCAGACAAAAAAGGGTTGAAGGTTTTCTGAGAATGGTGTAAAATTCTTGCAGCAGCGAGGTAGAGTGTAAATCAGAAATTTTAGGGATAAATATTCTTTGATTTATAAAGGTGATTTTTGTTACTACAGCATACCACTATTTCTCCTGCAGATCATTTAACAGTGAGACTCATGTCTTCCTTGGGGATAACTTGTCATTTAGGATATGGATATGGATCCTATCATTTTTCCTCCCTGTAAGGACAGATGTTTTCTCTGACTGGCAGACCTAAAGAATGAATTATTTTTCTCTCTGCTGAGATAGATATACTCTCTAGATAAATTTGAGCATGATCAACAGATATCTTCTTTAGAAGACTGACACAGAACTTGAAAAATGATGTACATGTCCCCTGGCAGTAACATCCTCTCTGCCAAGCAATGACATAGAACAGGAAAAAAATGATCTATGCTCCTTGTCCATTCCATCATTTTATTCTGTGCTCTACACCTTTATCAAGGCAATCATAAGATGAGGGCTTTAGACAAAGTAAAAATATGGTACATTGCCAAATAGTTCCTAATAGTATTTTTGGCTTCTCCTTTGTTCATTATTCCTTAGGAGGATCTTTGTTCCTTGGCAACTAGATGTCGAGTGTTACTTCCAGGCTGTGCAGGGAATTAAGACTTGTTCATGACCTCTTCTTACCTCCATAGATTTAGGGCAATTCAGGGAATGGTGTTTCTTATGTAGCAGAAGCACTAGAGGAAGACAAAGAGTGGGCCAAATCCTGCTGTGAGCCAGGAGACCTTGCCAGAGCCTCACAGCCTGCTCAGGTTCTGCTCCTGAAGAGATGTAATCAGCTGTGATAGGAACTAACTCAGGGGCTCCTCCATGGTCACAATCCTCCACTGAAGAGCTGGCCAAGACATTACTTGGGAAATGTCACTTCAGCCACTCAAGCTTCAGGACCCCCTTCTAGCCTAAATCAAACAGAACTTCTCCCTCCCATCACTAAGTGGAGGAAGGAGAGTCAAGGAATGAAATTTAAAGAAAACAAGACATGGCAAAAACTTCACAAAATCTCCTCAAGGCTATGACAGTCGATAAAATTACAATTCTTAAAAAATGGGACACAGAGAGAGAGAAAACCCAGTCAGATAATGGACTAGTAATTCACCATGTCCGAAAAATGTGTAACATCTTGTCATTCAGTGCCCATTTCCCTTTGTCTGTAGACCTCTAATGACTTGCCAGATGGAGCATCCACTGTGCAAGCAACTATGTGTGCAGCTAGAGTTCCTTAGAAATATCATTTGAATCTATTTTGATAGTGGCTTAATTTCTTGTCTGCATTATGCTAGCCCCAGTTCTATCCTAAATGACCGTGGAAAAGGCTGCCTAGCATTTAGACACAGAACTCTATTTAAATTGAAATTAATACTGGATTATGAACAGTGCTGGACTGCTACTTGTGTTCTTCTGCTGCTTGGAGGAAGAGCTAACGTGAGTCTTCTTGGATTCTAAACAGTTTTAAACTTAGCCTATTATTGTGACATAACAGATGAGACATGGGATGCAGTACTTGCATTATCTGGATATAGCTGTGACAAAGCACTGCTCTGTTCAGCACTAAAACTTCCTTAAAATCTCATCTTGCTATTGAAATCCTGCAACCCAAATGTGGAACCCCATGAACGATCCATCAGGGGAGTGCTCAGTTCAGTGGAGACAATGTCCTCCTCCTCTTCAGCCTGTAGGTAGCTCTGCAGCGGGGCTCATCCCAAGAGGAGATGGAGCACTCTCTCAAGCCAGCACTGGTGCTGCTGGCCAGACATTCCCACGGGGAAGACTTCAATCATCTGAAGCACCCTCAAGAACCTGCTTATGTGCAGTCCTCTTACCTTGTTGGTCGATGAGAGGGAAATCAGGCACTCCAGAGACATGAAAGGATGAAAGGGAGTGCATTGGACTTCCTGAGCTGCCAGGAGAGTTATTGCTGTGAATCAACCCCACATAAGAAATTTTGTAGAAACTTATTCTGTGACAGGGTGTGTATACCCTGAAATCACTATGGAGGAAGTGACTAAATGAGATTTGAGGACATGGTACTATCATGCTTTATGGGACATTTCTTACATTTCATACCCTTGATATTTTATGAGGAGAAATCTTGGATATTACCTCTTGCAATGCTGTATTGTGGAGAAGTGATAGAATTACAGAATCATGGAATCATTAAAGTTGGAAAAGACCTCCTAGATCATAGAGTCCAGCCTTTGACCAACCACCAATATCAATTAAAGTGTGGCACCAAGTGCCATGTCAAGTAATAACGACTCATTCTGCCACCTCTCTGAGCAACCTGTTCCAATGCTTAATCACACTTCCAGTGAAGAAATTCTTCCTCATGTTTCACCTGAACCTTCCTTAGTGCAGCTTGAGGCTATGTCCTCCCATCCTGTTGCTGTTTGCTTGGGAGAAGAAACCAAACCCCACCCGGCTACAACGTGCTTTCAGGTGGTTGTAGAGAGCAAGAAGGTACCCCCTGAACCTCCTTTTCCCTCAGCCATTCATCATGCAACTTATTTTCCAGACCCTTACTCAGCTTTGTTGCCCTTCTCTGAACTTGCTCCAGCACCAAAATGTCCTTCCTGAATTGAGAGGCTCAGAACTGATCACAGGACTCAGAGTATGGCCTCACCAGTGCCAAGTGCAGGAGAAGAATCACTTCCCTAGTCCTGCTCGACACACTATTCCTGATACAAGCCAGGATGCCATTGGCCTTCTTGGTCAACTGGGCACACACTGGCTCATGTTCAGCTGCTGTCAACCACCACCCACAGGTCCTTTTCCACTGGGACACTTTCCAGCCACTCTTTCTCCAACCTGGAGCACTTCATGAAGTTGTTGTGACACAAGTGCAGGACCTGGCACTTGGTCTTGTTGAACTCAATACAAGTGGCACCCAGCCTGTCCAGATCCCTCTGCACACCCTTCCTGCCCTCCAGCAGATCAACACTCCCACCCTATCTAGTGTTGTCTGCAAACTTACTGAGGGTGCACTCAACCCCTGGATTATTGACAAAGATATTAAACAGGACTAGTCCCAATACTGAGCCCTATAGAACACCCCTAGTGACTGGCTGCCAACTGGGTGTAGTACCATTCACCACCACTCTCTGGGTCTGGCCTTTCAGACAGATTTTAACTTAGTGAAGAGCACACCTGCCCAAGCCATGGGCTGACAGACACTGGAGAGGGGTGATTTTAACTTCCACATTTAAAATAGTCTCAACGGAAGCAATGGGCAATGGGCTACCATCAGAACTCTGACTTAACAATCCCTCTCTTGTATTTGGTCATAATTACCATTCACTGTGCTCTATTTCAATTCAGATTGTAAATACTTCTGAACATAAACTGTCTTTATTTGTTTCTAACACTCACTGGGTGCCCAGCACTAATGATCACCACAGCCACTAATGACTCAGAGGATTCCGAGTACTGGCTGTACTTAAAAGAACCTCAAATATCTCAAAGTATGGAAATTCATAGTTGGGGCTTTCAAAATATTAATTAATATGTACCCCACTGCTAACCCCTAACTTACCATCTTTGTTCCATCCACACTTACTTTTTAAGGTGTGTTTATTCTTTCTAATCAGTAACTTTTCTTAGGTTGTGTTGGAATGCTGCAGCAACACACCAAGAATATATTCCACACAGAAAAGCCACTGCAGTTGTACCAATTATTTGCACACCACAGAGCTTTCCTTTTATAATTGACTTCATACATTCATGTCTTCAATGCTAAGTGCATAGCTTCATCACCACACTAAGCTTTGTTCTGTTCAGAAAGCAAGCACAATAATTCCCTGATCTGGGCCTGGGAGGTTTATTTATCCAGACATACCAAGTCCTAAAGCTAATGACATTTGTATAATTGTTGGTCCATGCAGAGGGAGCATTAGAGCTGTTGGAGCACAGCCTCTGTCTCACTATTTGCAGGACTTCCCATCTGAACCTATTGACTCCAGTTCTCCCTCCTCCTTGATTAGGGAGCCTCAGAAATTGCCCCAGTATCTCCATCTCATTCTGTTCTGTACAGAGTCTGAACAGGGAAGGAAACCTTGCCGAGCCCACTACTTTCCTGATTGTGAATGTGGAGTATATAGCACCTATTTTTCTTTGTTCTGCATCTGGCCATAAAGAAAATTAGGGTTGGCAGAACTGTACTACAAGATTTAAAGTAAGTCACTGGTAAAACAAACCTGTTTGTAACGGAAATATGAGATTTAAAGTACATCATTTATAGATAAAATGAGTCTGTTTGTAATGGAGATAAAAGCTATTTATATTGCTGTGCTACTGGGTAAACATTTTTTTTTTTCAGTCAATAATAAAGTCACGAGAAAATGCATTTTCTCTTGTCCAGAAACTATTCCTGATTCAGGTCAAATTTCCTAATGGTTCCATCTGAGAAAAGAACTACTGAGCCAGGACTCTCAGGAGGACTGGTAGATGGTTTTGTTACCTTTGACCCGATAGTTTCATGTAGACCCAGTCAATTAATTTTTTACTGAGGTCCACTTCTTCTCAGCAGAAAGCAATATGCCATCTCCCACCCTGCCAGGATTTGCATGTTGTACTTTCAGCCAAGAGGGACCATTGCAGCTGTTCCCTCATTTCCCTGCCTTTCCACCTAGCAAGATGTTAGAGAATGGTGAACAACAAGAAATTTGAGGTGTCTGGCTTGAATTACATACCGGTAACTGCAGTGATGCCTCAGGGAAATGTGCACGGGACCTGATCTGACCCATCCTGGTTTTAAGGGTTCATACATCCCTCCTGGCACATGTGGTAGTTTCTCCTCTGACACTGCATGAGCAAATGTTAGTTCGTGCAAGACCTGTGAGACAGTTCCACATCACAGCTGAAAACACAAACCGCTCTATGGATTCCCATGCTCACCCTTCCTTCCTCACTCTTCCTAACACTGTTGAAATGTTTCCCACAAGAGGGACAGACTCATCCATAGCATCCAGAAGTTCTATCTCCTTGTAAATATTATTTCTCCTGGAAAGTGGGGAGGTGTTTTCTATGTCCATCAGGAAGGAAAAGAAGCCAAATCTGGTTCTCCATGTTGTGGTGACTAATTCTAATCAATAACCTACTGAATGGTAGAAGGATGGTTACTAAGTCCCTCCTGCTTTTGTTAATTAGCCATCACCTTCTTTCTGTAATCAGTATTAAAACAATGACGGATTTTGGGTTTTGTTGCATGGAACTAAATAAATTACTACATTTTATAAATTTTGATTATTTCTTGCATCATTTTGTTCAATATTTCAGTTTTTATTTCTCTTGCCTGAAACAGTCCTGCATTGCACTCATCTTGACTTATCACTTTGATTTATGCAGGGCTAGATGAATTACAGAGATGTTTTTAATAGCAATTTTCACAGTTCTAGATTCTAAATAAGTATTCCTGATAATTAGTTTTTCCTTTGAATTTTTAGCCCTTACTGATGGCAGGAAACTTAAATAAAACCCCCAAACGTATAATATCTGAAATTGTTTTGAAAAGAATCTTGACAGAAGGAACATCATATCCTTGAGGGAGTGTCCCGAACAAGTTCTCAGTCTTTAGTAATCTGGGATTCCTCTCACCTCTCCCCCAGTTCGTTAACCAATGTTTCTACTTGTAAATATTAGGAAGTGCTGCAAAGGTAAGATCTCAAGAAGAGCTTGAAATAATATTAATAAAAAATTCTGCTAACCAAATCCACTCGTCTATGCAGATCAAAACTGTAATATGTTTTGCTCCCCCTTTTAGGTGAAATTTTCCAAAGAATCTGTTTACTTGAAACATTTCTCCCAGCTTTGTTCAAAGGGAGAGACTGGGAACTGAGACAGTTGGGGAGATCTCAAGGATGCCTAACTTTGGCTTTGCACGTTCAAAAATTATCAGGATATTAATTAAGGATGTTTTTTGAGAAACCAAGTGGCCACCTGAGGTCTAAGGTTGGGCTGAACAGCAGCCACACAACTAAATCCTTATGTCCAATAGCTTGAAGCTGTGAATGAAGAATGCACACAGCAAAACACTGACCTCAGTGAAGTGGGAAGGAAAAGTCCCTTCTTCCTCTGAAGGGGAAAGGGCAGGTTGCAAGAGTTCACCAAGTGTATCGTATTCCCTGTGGTTGTGAGATGGGAGGCCCCTTTCTAAGACAAATGTGCAATAGTTGAAATTGAGCTGGCTGAACCTGCCTGGGGAACAAACTCACCTTTTATTAAAACAAAAGAAAACTTGCCAGAGCTGCTAGGCTCAACACAGCTTGATTAAAGACATTGGGGAATTTACCAATCAAGGAAAGGGCAGAGCACGGAAAAAATAAGAAGTGCTAGATCAGTTAAAAGTAGCTAGAGAAAACCCTGAGGCTCTGCAGCTGGTCATTACTGATGCAGGAGATAGACTGCCTCATGGAGAAGGGATATAATGGGAGAAGAGGAACACATTAATCTGAAGAGCTCAGCATTAAGGCTGACTAATCACACAGCACTGGCAGCTGTAGAGCACAGACCACCTTCTTAGAGTAGGGGCTTTGATATAAATCCTTGTTTGTCGTGAAAACATGTATTACCATGTCTGTACAGGTCACTACTACCCTTCCATGCCAAAGGAGATTGGTGTGAAAACTAACTCGACACTGTGTCCACATTAAGTGCAAATTGAATGTACTTCAGTGAGCTGCACTGATCGAAGAAGTGCTTAGTACTTTGGCAGCAGGTTATCACCAGTCTTGCTGGGCAGTCAGCCCTGCTGGAAATCATTATCACTGGAGAGGCTTCAACAAAAAAAAAACTCTTCCAAAGGCACTTTAGTGAAACAATGTTAATTGCTAATTGTGATTCCTTGCCTGCTACAAGACCATGAGACAGTGATGGTAAGAGAGGATGCCTGAAGTGAGCACCCTGAGGCAGGTGTTCAACAGGTGTGTGCTTACTTAGACACAGGTAAAGTCATAAAAACATACCTTTCTGAGTTCTTTTCACACCCTCATCAGCAGCACTGGGATGAGAAATTCAGTGTTTCCTTATGCAGAATCCATTCTGCCTTATTGAAGAACCTGACTCACATTCAGGGTATAAAGTAATGCTGGTTAATAAAGGGACTTGAAGGCATGTGGCCACACACCTGGTTAGACCATAATGTTTCACCAGGTTCCTGTACCTGCTGTATAAGAGAGAAGGAACTGAGGCCTCAGTTGCTTTGTCCATGCCTGTCATGAAGACAGTTATACAACCCGTGGATGCATTTTCAGGCGTCATATTCACTGCCAGAAAGGGCACACAACAAAGTCAGTGTAACCTGCCTCCTTCCCATTGCCGAGAAATTCTATACCTGTACTAGGAAGAAGTTATTTTGTATTTGCTGGTGTATAACAACACAAAAGAATGGCAACAAGTCTTTCTTGCCCTGCTGCATTTCAGATCTTTGTACAAAATTTTCTCATCTCATCCACTTCTCTTTCTGTCTGCCATGAGAAGTGTCACAAGACGTCAGATTCCAAAGTCCAAATTAAATGTAGTAATCTGATCAGGATGAAATGCCAAATGAGTCACCTCCTGCATCAGCCTCTCTGCCACCTGCCCTTTGCTCTGCCTCTTAGCTTTCATAGTTTGCTGCTCGATACAGTGTCCAAGATAATATAAAATGGACCTGATAAAGAAGAGGCAAGTGGATAAAAACACCTTGAGAGCCTTCAGGTAGAAGACTGCAGTATAAGCAGATATAAGTGATGACATTTGTGAGGGACCTGCCCTATACTCTCCCTTTTTAATGGAAAAAGTGAAGTAATGTTGATAAAATAATTCTGAATTTTTCACCTTCTCTCTTCTAAATGGCACATCACTGAGACACTGACAATGTTCTGACCATTAAACCTGACAAAAAAATGTATGTTCCCTGATTTCAGAAGGCTGCAATAATGTAAAAAGTGGTATGAACCTGGACGAGATGACCAGGTGGGGACCTGAACACAAAACAATGTGATATCAATTACTTTTTCACTTGCTGAATTTGGCACCAGTTCTTGTTCCTAAAAATGACAGAAGAAACTAATTTAAAGAAGCCATCTGCTGCTTTTGGTTTGGTTTGGGTTTTTTTTAAAAAGAGAACAACATGTTGATGAGCTGTGAGTTTGTGGGAAATAGAAGGAAGACTTCAGAGAAGTAACTGCCACCTCTAATTCCTTCTCATCAGCAAGCCAAAAGAAATAGTTCTGCTCTAAAATTTAAGAAAATTCGAAAAATAGGTTTCACCCTACCCCTCTTCACACCTACTTTTTCTCTTTGATTATACACCGTAAGTTCAGTGTAACTCAGTGCTCAGGCTTCCTAAGGTATGACACCTTTGTAAGTCACTACCATGCCCCCCAGACTGCCCTAAAAGGCAGATGAGGCATTTTGTCTTTTGAAAGGGTGTTAAATCTATCTGAAAAGAAAAAACAACCCGCCCTCCTAATTCCTCTCCTCTTAAACAATGGGCTTTCATGCTTCACATACCTGTTCCCCTTGCAGTCAGGAGTTCTCAGGTCACATGGCCAACACCTCTCATGTCAATCAGATTTTATCAGTAATAATTATTTGTTGCTACCAAGGCTAAGAAAAAAGGTGAACCAAGCTAAGAACTAGGTGGTGGGAAAGCCTGTTGAAAGAAAAGATCGATCCAGTGGAAAAATGGGCCGTGCTAGGAGTAGATGAGCCATTCATGCTACATACAGCTGTATGCTGCTTCCCTATATTCTTTGTCCTTTTCTAATATCTGGCTGACTTCCTAAGGCTTAAAACATCTTTGATAGTAGGACGGCAAAACTGTCCTAAATGTCTTCAGAAATCTGCTTGCTTATTAGTAATTCCCTAGAGACAATGTAAAGAAAATCAAACACCAGACGTCACATCATGAGCAAGCCTGGTTATGCATATTTAATAAAAAGAAACATACAATAAGAGAAAAACAGGTGTCCATGGAAACCGCATATCTCTCTTTAAGAAAAAAAACCCCAACAAAAATGCAAAATCAAACAACATCATACATTAAATTTTACATATGATTTTCTTTCATATAGACTCCCCCTCTAGCAGTTTTGGTGTTATGTATTGACTGCCAAAGATCTTCACAGCATGACTGTTATCTTTGCATCCCCAGGACGATCTCAGCCCTGCACAGCTCTGAGATGTGTTGTGTACTGCGCACAGCTCAGGCTTTTCTGCACCAGGCAAACATTGGCTGCAACAAAGCACTGATCAGCACGGCTTGCTCATAGGAGTAACTTTTTTGTAAGCGGCTAGAGGAAGGAAAACCAAACCAAAATGAAACAAAATGGCATGGGGAAGCAAGAAGCAGCATCTGATCTGCAAAGAGGGAAGGAGGAGCTCCCAACTCTCCCTGGTCCCTGTCCTCACACTCTGCAGGTATGGGGGATGGATGAGAAATATGGATATATGTCTCCCCATAGGGACACAGGGATCATCCATGGGTTATTTTCAGCAACTACCCCGAGCCTGCAGTGCTGTCACAGTTCAAATCTACAACCAGCAGCTGTCCTAGTGCTTTCCATGGGGTAGCTGAACTGCAGCTCTGAAAAGTGGGGTTCATGCTCAGGACAGTATTAAGCACGTGTAGGGGTGTACATGTGTGTGGATCAACAAACACAGAATCTTGTGGCTCTCTCATGTACCAGAACATTTCCTAGCATCAAGTAGTGCTCAATAAGCCTCTTTGTTCACAGCACCAGCTGCTAGGCACTGTGAAGAGTGTTGCAGTAAACAGTGTTTGCATGTGTAGAGACAGACAGCAAAAGAACAGTGTTACAATTAGCACAGGACATACAATCAAACTTTTAGCAAAAATGAAAGTAAAAGGTGGCTTCCTCAACATTTTACCTTTAGCAAACAGGCAAATATGCCAATTCTACCAGCTGGCTCTAGTGCAGCTCTGGGAAAGTGATTTGTACACACTGGGACATACTGGGTGACACTCAAAGGCACCACCTAATTTGCGGTGACAGCAAGGTCACCATGGAATACTTGACCTTTTCCAGTGTATTTCTATATGGATCCTGCTGTATGAATTGCCTTAGCACTCAGTAGGTTTGAGGATCAGGACCTTCACATAGAAAAGCAGGATCCTGAGCCTTATCACCATTGTTTCCAATAGAGTTTCCATTTTCTCGTTTTCTGTAACTAGGCAATTAAATTCGGTCTCTACTGTATTTTTAATCGCAGTAAGAATTTCCACAAGGGGATCACACATTTAAACAAAGAGCAGCAGTTTTCTACCTCACTCTACGGAACACTGACAAACCCCACCTCTACCCTCCTCATCCTTGTCTTCGCACCTCTGCAGACATTCATTCTGTAGCTGCTGCCTTTCATTTAACTTTCTCTTAGGGAAAGACATCCCAAAGGTTTTAGTTGCCCAATTACTAGAAAAATATAACCACATACAGCTAAGCAATGCAAATAAATTCTCTGCTTTTGCATCCAGTACACTTATTTTGGGCTTCAATATGCATTCATAAGCAAATTTTGTTTCCTTCCTCCTTTCCCTCTGTTTGTCTTGCACTAGTGACAAGTTTTATCTTGTTCCCTGTTATGTCATGCCAAGCATCCATAAATTCATTTATGGATTATGAATCTCCTCACATTCCTGCAACTAAGCATCTGCGAATTCTGAGATTGAAGGTCCATGCTGCAGGTAGAGTCTTTCAGGACCAGAACACCAAGCTCACGTAGCAATGCAGAGGCTCCCTGGTGTTCTCATCATCCTGCTGTAGTGGTCCCATTTGTGCAGCTGAGACCTCTGACTTCCCACACTCCTTTTCAACATTACTCCTAAGGTTTTTGGAAAGCACTCTGGCCTGTACGTCTGCGGTAGAGAAGGGAATGACATGGTCAAGATGTGAAATCTGGATGTTCCATACTCCAAGACTCTCATGTCTGCTATCCACCATCATATGTTGACAAGGCTGATTAAAAAGGGCTGCACAGTGTGAGCACCTACAGAATCAGTCCCAGGTGCATGCATCACATAGGCAGTCACTACCCACAGTGACACAGACAAGGTGTGCTCCTAGACCACGGTGTCACAAGTAGTACTTTTGCTCTGTGGCCTTGCCTTGGCAGTTTTCACAGCCTGAGGGTTATCAACAATGTACTCACTTATGAGGAGGCCCAGAGAGGACAAGAATGTGAGTGAAGTGGTGAGAGCTTGCAGTATTCATCTCCTGCCTCTTCCTGTTTTGTTGTAGATGGTTGTGGTTTTGTTGCATCAGGTGTGGGACCACCCGTAGACCACACACACACTGGCCTATCCCAGCAGTGGCACTGTGGAGAACAAGTGATGAAATGCTTCTCTGCGGCTTGCAATACCAGATATGCTCAAGTAAATATGAGAGTCAAGCAGGATGGATGACAGGAAGAAGGGAAGTACTGCACTATACAGTCGGCAGCAGGGATACAATGACACAGAAGTTGCTGGGAATCCAGAATTTTGATCTATGAGTTGTCACACACCTCATTCCACTTATTATTCCATTTGCTATATTTTAGCCATCTGTTTTGTTCCCAGCACTGAATTCTTTCTATGGGACTTCCCAAGGATACATTCTAAATATATTTCTTGCTGTCAGGGTAAGAAACGGGTTAAGTCAGCTTAGAAGTGGGTTTGTTCTCCAGCTAGCGTCTGTATGCCCTAATAAAGTCAGATAACTGTATTACTGGGGTAGCTTGAAAACAGACAAAATCTGCTTTCTGTTTTTGCTAAATCCACAGCTAAATTATTTTTGAGGGGGGATGTTTTCATGGGAGATAAAAGACTAAAATCAATGATAGGACTGTCTGAAGATTGAAGTTTTATTTTATCACCACAAAAAAATCAGGAGTCAGCTATTCCAGTCGCTCTCTATTAAGTTTTGGTTTAAAAATGTCACTTGTACTCACAGCAGTGCTGAAAAGACTATTTATCTGAATCCAACAGTAGCATAAAGATTCTCTTGGAATCTTTTGTTTATGGAATGAGATAAGCATATGTAAGTAATGCCGTTTATTGCAAGAAAAGGATTGGTAGATGATATGAAACTCAAACTCTGATATGTGACAAAAATTAATAACAGTAATCATAAATGGTTATGAGAATGGTGTGAGGTCTAAGAGAACACCGGCATACACTTAGACATCAATCTGTGGTTTAGGGAATTTAGGAGAAAAGTGCCTGACAGTTCAGAAAGGAAAATTACCATGTCTCCCAAACACTTTTCAAGAGCTGCAACAAGAGTTTAATGCTCTAAATTGTGAACTTTGCTGTCATATCATAGTGATGGCTCAGTAGCACATCTAAATCCAAGTAAGAACTCTGAGAAGTGAGAGAACAGTACAAGATGGAAGTTATTCAAAGATTTCACAATCTAAAGGGATACATTGTTTCACCTTCCTGATTTTACAACACTGTAGAATCTTTTCCAGAAATACAAGCTTCTATAAAATTCCTCTAAAGACTTAGTTTTGGTCTAGGTAACAAGGCAGGCAGCTGACAATGGTTCCTATGCGGCCACTATACCCAAAGGTATACATTGTTGACCACAGTAATTGGGTGACTAGAATAGATGGTCCTTGATATGCTAGTCTTAAAATTCTAATTTTCAAATCAGTCTTTCTTTGCAGCTGGCTCTGTCTGGAGACTCCTATGAGAGGAATTAGGATTAAATATTTCTTTCTAGACACAATTCTTTATAAACACAGATCTAGCTGTAAAGTGCAACTAAGTAGAAATGAGCCCTTGCTCATTTTCTCTTTGTGAACTAACTTCTTTTATAAAGAGCTTAGTCTCCGGTTCAGCTAAGCTTTTAATTGTGTGCTTAACTTTAAGTATGTGCTTAATGTCAATGGGACATATGGGTGAGTATGAAACTGTGTGTTTCGTTGAATAGAATAAGTTACCTCAAACATTTAAGTGTTTTGCTGAACTGAGGCTGTGGTGAATAGAAGAAGAAAAAGCATTTAATGGGATATTGAAAAGAAATAGTTTCTTAGTATCACTTGGTAAAACTAGTATTTAAAGTTTTTTCTCTTCATTGGTATAATTACATCAATAACTCATTTCTGCTCAGCCTAGAAGGAAAGATTTCTTTGAACGTTAATTGAAATGTGGGAGCTCAAACTAAGTAACTGAACCCTTTGCTTTTGGGTATCTTTGATCAGAATGTCAAAGATGTTTGGATATTTATTGCTAATTCATCATGCTCATGACCTTGCCACTAAAACATATATACAAATCTTCACAGCATTTCTAGGATTACTCCATTCCTGTAGGTACTCAACCAGAAAAATGATTAGGTGAGTATCACACTTAAGAATGATATAAAACCAACGTACTCACTCACTAGGATTTCAGGGCTGTTGTGATGGGGCCCTGCTGAGGTCCTTCCCCCTGATTTATATACATTCTCGTTACTGAGCAGCGTTAATAATGGCTCTAAAGAAAAGGAGAGGTATGAAATGATGAACACCCTCTTATTGCTGCTCCTGTTCTTGAGCCCTGTTTCATGAGTTTCTGCAGTTAAGTACTTTCTTTCACAAGTAGTTCAGTCATTGCATTTACCGTCATTTGTTCTGTAACAGACTCTACCTTGAATCAACTGAGGTGAGCAGTTTTTTGAAAAGCTGTACCTGGCAGACAAAAGCAGCCTGCCTTTTGGCAGCTCTCTTTCCTTTTCTGTCCCTGAGCTCACCCTGCAGCAGAATGAGGTGTTACCCTGTAAAAAAGAATAAATGCCATATGCAGGAAGAGCGTTTCTCTTCTCTCTTGCCATATCCAGATGCGTTCTACTCTTGTCTGTCCTCTACCTATTGCATCATATCCAGCCTCTACTTGTCCTCTAAATCTTGCCAGAATCTATATTTTGGCTCTTCAACTGAAATTAATGACCACACCTATTCATCCCTCTGACATGTCTGTTCTCATTACTCCTTCATCCTTTGACCCTTTCTGGTGTCATTACCATACTAATATCTTTCACCTTGCCTGTCTTCAGCAATGGGAGCAATTCTTTTGCATGACTTAGTACAGAGCAGTACCAGAGAGGCAAACATTTTCTAAAGGCTCACTAATATTTTTCTTCATTTCTTTCACATGACAAGCCACAGAAATATAGAGCAGTGGTACCAATATTTCAGAAAATGTCTCAGCAAAATTCTTTTATCTAATGGCTATAGTTTAATTTCACAATCTTGGCTACATTTCAGTGGTAAAAAGAGAAAGCCAGTGACAAGTTATAAAGGGCAATAAACAAGGCTTACTGTAAGCCATATGCTAATAATTATGCTATTACTACATTCAATTCCTAGTGTCATGCCTTCTCAGATTGTTTTTTCCATGCAGCATTTTGGGACAGCTTATTCAGTTAGCAGAAACTCATGTCACTGCTCTTCTGGATTCCATTTTAAATTCTGATACATAATATTTGCATTGCAGCTACCACTAGAGGTTTCTTAGTTCTTTTAAACACTTCTCTTGGAGATTTAAAATGAATGAAGCACATATTCCTATAGGTCTTTCATTTTGTAAACATTTTCTTCTTCAAACAAAAATCTGCATTCTGGGTCATATTTGGAGATTTGTAATGTCTCTTTAATGGATTGTAAAACCAAAGGGATCATTACAATAATCTATTTTAAATTAACTTCTGTTTAAATAATAGTACATTTTTCAAAAATATACTCAGAGGGGGAAAATATATTCTGATACTAGATAAATTGTTCTGGTAATCAATTGC
>WEKX01020280.1:0-55283 GCA_013390025.1 Pitta sordida
TTGCCCTTCTCTGAACTTGTTCCAGTAGTAATATACTTCTTTACCTGGGAGAAACAGCCTGTCCTCAAACCTTAAGTTACTGACTGGGTTTCAGCAGAAACACACACAACAAAATTCTGATTATTCAATCTTTTATTTATTCCAATAAATCAATAGGTAAACAGCTATGATTCACTTTACCTTTCTTAATGCAGGTGTACTGATGCCAGAATTACAGCGACACTTTAATGGGGAGGAGAAAGGGAAAGTCATCTTGTGCAGAACGAGTTCCATATTTACTTGTCCAGAAATGTACCCTTCTGTATCACAATCTACTGCTTTACAAGAGATGAGCTATTAAATGTAAAGTTTATTCGCAAAAGGCTTAGAAGGTAGATAAAAGGTCAAGTCATACCTGACCACCTCCGAAATAACACAACAATCCAATAGTTAAAACAGTTAATTAAACAGTTAAAATTCATCTTGATTTCACCTAAACTGACAAGAGTTACCACTAGAATTACGTAGTAAGCGTTTGAACACTTAACATAAACAATTCTGGTATTTTATGTTCTGCTATAATTCATTTTGACAAATGAGTCTTGCCTTTTTTATATCAGCTTATTGCAACAGTCTTAGAGAATTCTTATGAATCACTAGGCAAATAAGATACATGCTTCTTAGCCTTTTTCCAAAGCAAAAAAAGGCAAAAATTAACCAACCTTCTGAACACTAAGACTTCAGTCATACCCGTCCATGCTGCCCTATGACCTATTCACACCAGAAAAATTAATAGAAAAAGTAAATCATAAATTACTAATAATTAAAGAAAAAAACAAATCCCTTTCTCAGAATGAAATATATTTAATGTCTTTTCAAGTAAAATTGTTTACATGGAATGAATTTTACACTATACATGTTTTTTGATGTTGAGGTATATACACTGCCACGAATGAAACACATGAATACCTGTACATTATTTACACTTTAGAATACTTTACACAGCTCCAAACCACCAGCACCATTTAGCTGTACACATTTCAAACTGGAGTGCCAAATGCTTAAGGTTTTTTAGCATGGAAATTTCACCACAAATGCTGCATTCTGTTCTTCATTAATTCAACAGACTCGGGTATTAACTTGCTCCATGCCAGCCATCAGTGACAATGCTAAAGATTCCACTGTGAAACAAACCATAAAAAAGTAGTTAATATCTGCATTTGCAGCAATCTGCAAATACTTATTGCAATATTCAATTCTGTTGTTTAAAAGGAAGATACTAGTTCATTTTTTAAATTGTAGTACTTCAGGACTTAAGACGGTAAGGTATTTTATGAGTCTGTGACAGTTTAGACAATATTTCACCATGTTCATAATCAGACATCCATTAGTTATTTCATGTGGTAAGAATTGTAAAAAATCGCCTCCTCTGTTTGAAATACTGTTGTACACACCAATAAATAAATTAATAAAGGTTGTGGAAGGTTATATAAGCAAGCTGTTCTCACAGATGATTCTTGCAGGCAATCTTCTGTAGACAAGAGTAGTAGTGATGTCAGATATTACCTGTTTTAGAGTCACAAAGTCCTTTAGGTTGGAAAAGACTTTTAAAATTATCAAGTCCAACCATTAGCCCAAGACTGCCAAGTCCACCACTAAGCCATGTCCTGTAAGCGCATCTACAGATTGTGTGGAAACGTTTCAGAACATCTATCTACATCTCAAATCACTGAGCAGCTGCTCCCCAATTCAAACCGGCATTGATTAACAATTTAAGCTAATACCAGGTTGTAAGTAGAAGCACAGGCACATCATCTTCTGCTGTTTCTACTACCAAGGAAGTAGCTTCCAACAGATGGGCAGTGCCAACAGCTCAGTGCTGTGGCAGCTGAGGCACGATAATATCAAAATTTTATCTGCTTTATCACAGCTGTCATTCAATAACAATGACAAGAAAACTCTTCTATGCCCCCTGAACTTAGTTTCAGTAGTTAGAAAACTGCTTGTCACTTGTTTGGCTACACCATCTTCCCTTCATCGAGAAAGCAGATAAATTGAAGAGAGCTGTCATGAAAAAGCTCTGCACAAATGCTCTAAAAAAATAATTACTTTAACTTAGTAAGAAGCAAGTCCTCACGCCCCTCTGTGAGTAACTTGCAAAATGAGATTATTTAAGATGTACTGACAAACATTAAAACAGATCAAAATGTAAACGCACTCCCAGCACACTTGTGTAAGTGCAGGTATGTGAAAAGCCTCATGTACTTACAGTGAGGAAAGGAGCCTCGACAGACAGCTTTGTTGAGAATAGTTACAAGAAACATGTGACAGTTTTTAAAATCAGATTCCATCTTCTCTATAGATTCCATCCTACAAAACAGTTGGATAGAGGAATGCTCAACAGACCAGACACTACATGATCTTCAAAATACAACCAAAATTTCAGAGTAAATGACAAAAGAATTTTTTACAAATAATTCTGGCTTGAACTTACAATATTTCTGTTATGCCTGCATATGCTACTTCTAGAAAACAAATGCCATTTTGACAGAAGCATCTGAGCACCATCACAAAGGCATTAAAAATTTCTAAGATCCTGCAGATCTTAGAAATCTCTGCAGTGATTCAGAGGAACTGTGTGGTTCCAGCTGACAAACCTATGACTACACAGGTTTGTATTTGAAGACAGCCTGTCCTGGTGCCTATTGCTTCAGAGTTTCTTGGGGTCAACTTACACTACCAGTAAAACAGGGACACCCACATTGTTTTACTATCAGCCATCCTTTGCATTCCGCTTTGAACTCTGTCAGCCAGTGCCCACCAGTCAAAGGAGAAGACCTAACTCTCAACAGTCACTCCTTTCCTTTTTTCCCCCTCTCTGAAGACAATAGAGATGACACTACACCAGCTATGACATTTTCCTGCCACATCCAGGAGCACACAACCACATGCACTGAGTCTTTATCAACAGCATTCACAATCGTTCCTGACACTTTGAATGAGAAAAGCAATCCAAAAATAGCAACTTCCTAATGCCCCAGGAGAGTGGGATCCAAGTTCTAGATAGCATCTGTACCAAAGAGAATTAGTCCTGAAAAATACCAAGTGAGCCAGTCCACATCAGCTGGCTTCAGAGCCATACATTGACTTCTGAGTGTCTGACACAGCCTTGGAGACTCGCCCGCTATCATCCATCCTTCAAGCAGCAGGCTGCACAAACTAAAGTATAAATGAGGAAAGGAGTGGCTGGAGAGCAGCCCTGCGGAAAGTGATCTAGGAGTGCTGGGTGGGCAGCAAGTCATCAGGAGGCAGCAAGGAGCTAGGGCAGCCAGGAGGGCAAAGCCCATCCTGGAGTGTATCAAACACAGCACAGTCAGTCGGAGGAGGGGATTTTCCCACTGTATTCAGCATTGGTGTGGCCTCACCTAGAGTGCTGTGTGCAGTTCTGGGCACAAAATCGTACTCAGAGCTGAAAAATTATGACCATGTAGAATTGTAGGCATGTGTACTTACTTCCAAGCCCCCAAACCGGCCTGCCAACGGTCTGCAAACATCAGTACTAAATTTAACACTTTTATTATAGCTTCTTTCACAAAGCTCACCTAAAACAACAATTGAAACACAAGGAGTAAGTCAGAAATTCATTGTTAAACTTAAAAATTTTCATACTACACTGCAATACACAGACATCGTATGCCATTTAATCTGATCAGTAAAAACAATCTCCTAAGTACAATCTGATTCTTCCAAATTTAAGACTTGTATTTGTTCTTCAGTTCATTTCACAGCTGATTACTTCACAGTGGACTATGCCATGTCACTATATATAATCCTCATTACATTGCTCAGCTTGTTCAAAACCTCTCACCTCTTAGAAGCAAACAAGTGATGTAAAATTACATTCTTTATATTGGCTTTTATCTTCTCTCCTTGATAGAGCTGAGTTGAGACCAGCAAGGGAAACTGGATCTCTTACATTAACACTGGAAAAGTTAATACCTCAGAGTTTACACATTGTTTAGCATGTGTGAACTGCAAAACTGAGAGCATAATTAGTACTGAACTACTTTCTTGTCCTGCTACACTCATGATATCAAATTTGTTAATTTTTTGCCCACCTTTTCTCTCAGTAAGCAGCGATCATGAATTGTAGACAGGTATCTGTAATGAATCTTTATCAATTGATCTAAATCTTTGGCTTCTTCTACCTGATGCTGAAACTCCAAGCCTGTACTGTGAAGAATCTTAAAAAGAAGATAATAGTTATTAAATTCAGTGTTGCACACAAGTGATTATGACTCTTCCAATAAAAGTTGAAAAGCCTGAAATTGCATGATTGATTTGCTCTTCTCTCCTAAATTTTAGGATCAGCCTTCAAATTACCAAATTTCAAGCTCTTTTCTTAACTACACAACAGCATTCCTCATACGTATGGCAATACTGCCACAATACAAGGACACAGAGTCTATCTCTGAAGAGGCTGAACTGGAGCATATTAATTTTATTAAAGGCAAAAAAAGGCAATAATAGAGCAGATATAAACCTACAGACATTGCTTTTATATTCAAGAAGTCATGTATACACTGTGTACTAGAGATTTTTTGAGCAGGATCCATATAACTAAGATATCTGTAGTAACACTTTTGTAAGTGTATTAGCTCTTAAGAGAGAAACAGCTTACAGAAAGCTCTTTTTACATGACTGTGCTTCAGTCATCTAGCACTGGAAGACGCAGTCAAAAAGAACAATCAAGAAGAAATGTATCCAAAAATCAATCATGCACATGCAGAACTTCTAAAACATTTTTGGAATTACTGATTTAAAATGGCAAAGTTAAAACTAAAACATGTCAAGCTCAAAATCACTTTGCAGAAAGGACATTATGCTTACATTTTGGGTTTGGGGTTTTTTTTTGTTGTCGTTGTTTTGTTTTAAAAGAAAATTAATAGTGCATCTACAGTTAAAATTCTTAACATGAATGAAACTGTGACATATGACAAACCCTTGTCATGATGTAGTTGTGCAGGCTGTTAACAAAATGCATAAGTTTCACTCTTAGGAGGAACATGCGATGTATTTGTTGTTTTATACTTTCTGTTTGTGGTCCAAATAGAGGAAGTGTTCCTTGTTCTAACGAAGTCCCCTCCTTAACCTGTGGGTTTTCTGCAGCAGAGACTAGTTCTATCAAGAAAAACATACAACAAAAACAGGAGTATTGCTCTCTCTGGGAAAAGACTTAAGCACAAAATCACACTCAAAGTCTAAACAGTAGAAAATTACATCCTTTTAGGAAGATAATTACTTAGCTGATGTTCAAATCATAGATGAACCTACCAATTTTCTCATTTATTTTTCTAAAACATGAAGTCTGTATCCACTTCACACAGGACAGGAAGAGTATGCACATTAACCTGGTGAAGGAAATACTAAGCAATCTTTCTAGAATCCCCAAAGAGCTTACTGTTTCAATCTCAATAGAGTATTTTTTTCATCTTGTTTTCTTAACTTGTCTGCAAGGTGTTACTCATAAAAACTTGGGACTTTACAAAACCATAAACATTTGGGTGTGGTAGACAGACCGTCTTTCAACAGCAAGGTCTGAAGAATGAAGTAACAGGCTTCCAATATAACTAACTAGGCTTGAATCAGAGACCAAAGGAATGCATGAATAGCACTGTCCCTGAGGCTGAAAAGAAGTGAAAAACATGCCCAAATTAATACATCTAATTTGTGATGCTAACAGAGATTAATATTTCATAGAATGAATCAAAATTCTAACTAGTTTATACTACTGCTTACTGCAGAAAGCAGAAGGCTATATCTTTAGACATAAAACAAGTTTACAGAGTACCTTCCATTGAAAAAGTATCTTACCATCAAATCGTAAAACATCTAGACTATACTTGGCCCACTTTATTTGCAGTAAGAGCAGAAAAACTTGATTGTAAATTTTTTGGCACTCTAAGCTTATAACTATATCCACAGGCCAAGGAACCTATGAAGAGGAGACGATAATCAAGATAGAAAATATAAGTTATTTTAACACAACATTTGAAATCTGTTCTAGAATAATAACTATGACCATATTAACTCACTACCTTGTAACTCAATGTCAAACCATCTAAAGTGTGGACAGGGAGTTTCTTCTTTGCTGTATCAACACTTTCAAACGATATAGACAACCTATGCAAGGAAACAAGTGATGTAATTGATGAGAATCTGTTTTAAATTAGTAGTTAGTTTTTATTTCTTACAGTCAACAGTTTTTATTTCTTACAGTTTCAACTGTCTGATTTAATCTGGAGGACTTGGGTAGAAAAGATGACAACAGCTCAAATTTTCATTTAAAGTTATTTTAATGAGCACACAGTAATTAGTACTGTGCAATGCAAGTTAAGCACATTAACATAAGTAAACATGAAAGAAACGTAACCAAAGTGTGTCTTGCATTTTACCTTGCACTGTCCTCTGGATAGCGTTGTCCAACTGCTTCTTGTAGTTGAACATTTAAGAAAGCAATATTCTGCCATGTTTCCTTTTCTCTAATTTTGTCAAAAATTGATGTATAGAAGTCATACATGGTATCTCCAGCTTCAAGTAAGAAAAAGTTTCTCATTGCCTGCAAATATTCTACGAGCCTAAAGAGGAACAAACATAAAACATTTCCTCAGTCTCATACAAGTCTCATACAAGTCTCATACAAGTCTCATACAAGTCTCATACAAGTCTCATACAAGTGAACTCAAAACACAATTGTTAAAGAAAAAAACATCTTAAAAAACTCTTCACTACAATAAGTATTGAACATAAATGTAACGAAGTCCCCAGTGGGTCCTTTGTTTAACTCTCAGAGAGCTTTCACATACATTCAAATAAAATAAAATAACCACAGAACTCTTTTTCCTGCAAGCTGGAACATCCCCACTAACTTCAACCAGAGTGCCCATGGCATTCAGCTGTCTTACAGATACAGATTTTTCTCAAAAATAGGATAGTTTGGAAATCCTGTATGAACTGAAAATGACAACACTATTAAGCACTGTTTGAAACAATTTCCTCACTGAACATCCACTGAAGACAAATGATGGCTTTGCTGATAATTTAAGCTAGAGCAAGCTTTCACCCAGGAGTCTATCAGGTTAGATTCCCCTTTTCTCCTTAATGATTTTATTGTTGATTACCAAACTGGAGTAGAAACACAACATAAAATTGCTTCTTTTAGTGGTGCCCTACACTGGTAATACTAAAAAAATAAGTTAAGAAAAACAAATCTACCTTCTTACCTATAATCCTTCTTTAAAGTTTGCATCAGATTGCCACAACATTCCAAGTACTGCTTGTCTATGTGTGGATAAAGGCAAGACCTCAACGTCAGCTCAAAAGTCTGGCAGGTCACGGACTCTGAGGATCTATCCACACAGACATCCCCACCAGTAAACTTCTCGTGAAAGTCACTCTGTTCCAAATACAGTCTTCAAAATAAAACAAACTACTTAGGGATGAAGGTTCATTATTCATGCAATATATAAAAACAATGCCATAACTTCAAAGATTTTAATAAATTCCAGATCCTCTGCTCTAAAATATATGGTGCATGAGTACTAAAAGTTGATTTGTAACTAGAGTACATATCAAGCCTATTAAGTAATCCACCATACTGTTTGTGTATCACCAGACACAATATTATTAAAAAGGACAGCATTCTATAATCATATAATTGCTTAAGGTATACTTCTGTACAACACCAAGTGCAAACACTATACAGCTTAACAAACAAACTCATTTTCATAGGAACTTTTAAAACTCTGTTGTGCATATACAGCAGTCAGATGAGCTTCCCAAGAAAGAAATTTTTTTTTACTTTAAAGAAAGTAAAAATTCAACCAACAACCACAAAACAAAAAAATCCCTAAAACCACCCCACACACGGAGAAGTGATTCGAGGCATCCTAATTATGGTGTCCCTATCTGTAATGCGATGGGAAAAGTATCTGTAGTCTACATTTAAGGCTTTTTTACAGAGAGGATCAAATTATTACAATATTGCATTAAAAGTACTTGCCAGCTGAACCCACTGTTAGAGGAAGTCCAGCTCACAGCAGCTATTGCGGTTTGATAATCAGGAGTCAGACAAATTAATGTAGCAGTTTTGACAAACAATACAGTGAACCCTCACTAGGTCACGGTTCCTCTCGAAGGTTCACTTCTTCACGGGCTGTTTTCTCCACGATAATGGAAATCTGTTTCACGGTGCACTCGCAACTGCGCCTGCACTAAACTGACAGTCATGAATATGCAAATTATCCCTGCCCACTGTGCCACTCCACTCAGCCCCGGCGCACTCTAGTGGTGTGTCAGTGGCTGCTGGCTCCCTGCCAGCCCCCCATGCCCAGGAACGGCGAGTGCCAGCCCCTGCCACCAGCCTGGGGCCACAAGCGGCAGCTGCCAGTCCCCTGCTGCCCCCCATGCCCAGACACAGCGAGCACTGGCCCCACCGCATAAGCTCTCCCCTCCAGCACCAGAGGGGCAGGGGACACTCCCCTGCCATCCACCCTGGCCCCTCAGAGGTGGGGCACACCCTCCACCACCCTGTTCACTGCCACAGGAAAAGCCAGGAATCCCCACACCCCGGTCCCTGCTGAAGTGAACCCCAGGGATTCCCCAGGCATGGGGAGGGGTCAGAAGAGATTCCCTTGGCTCCCCTGACCTGTTAGAGGGCGTGGGAAAGTGCTGGGACTGCCCCCCAGGGCTCTGGGACTGAAGGGGGTGGTGCAGCATGTGGGGCAAATTTACATATTAATGAGCTGCCTATCATCGCGGAGCAAGGGCTTCACGGCAAGAGGATAGAGACCCACAGCCTTGCAATAATTGAGGAATACTGTAGTACCAATGAACAGAGGAAATTAATAAAGTCTTATTTACTATTAATTATGACTTCTTTACAAGTTCCTCCTAGAACTGAAATCAAAATATGTATACTGACAATTGGTAGGAAGATGTATACTGACAATTAGGAAAAACACAAATAGCTATTTTCTTATTTGTAATCACAAAATAAGTAAGATTTTCAGAGTTTGTCTTTCCTGCTAATTTCCAAGACATTTATAACTTCTATAAGACTTCCCTCATCATGAAGAATGAAGATTTTTTCTGCAACTAACATGAATTTTGGAAGGCCTTTACAATTAAATTATATGAGCACAGCACAACTGAAGCTGCATGCTTCTAAGAATTGATGCAAATAAAGAACATTGTGTAAAAATTCCAAGCAAACTCTTTTTAAAGTTGAAATTCTACAGTAACATTCATTATTTATATATATATATAATATATATTCACTTATTTGCTAGAAGCCTATTATGATAAAGACTACTCCAATTTTCTATTTTAACAACTGAGAGAAGTACATTCTTCCCTGATTTCAATTGTTTTACTTTAACTAAGGAGGGCAGTGCCTATTTAGCTTCTGTCACCGATTGTTGGTGCTCCTCTTTATTCTGTGCTTGCTTTTTTTTAAAGAGCAGCCACAGCAGCAGTGAAAATGTGGTCCACCAAATGTCACCAAGCAGAACATCACTCTCAAATGCACAGCAAGAAAATGATTCATTTACCTGGCAAAATTAATAGCTAGCAGTGGGTCATGGACATCATCCAGTTCCAAGTGTCTTTCTGCTATAGATTGCATCTTTATCAGGCTCTGCTTTGTGGCCTGCTGTTCTGTAATAGCATCAGGAACAGATTCTTCCCCATGGCGCAGGCGAGATTGCACCGATTCCAAGAACAGCGTGTATAAACTCTTTCGTTCAGCATCTGAATTGGGCAACACATTCCAGAGTAAGATTTTGTTCTAAGAGGAAACCTCATCTGAACCAAAAGAATTCCATAGTCCAGCATTGACTATCTACCTTTTAAAATACTAAATTTAGGCCACTATTCAGGAAAAAACCTCCTCAAATATGTATCTAAAATGATAGGATGAGTCCAATGCCTAAGGTCAGACATAGGTTGAAATGGATTGCAGAATAGATGTCTGAAATATTAAATATTTCTGAGACTGCTAAAGAAATTCATACTTCAGGTGCAAAGGCAGCTAATTTTCAGCACCTTGAACTACCTTCCAGTATTCACTAGAATAGATGACAATCTCACACTAAAGGGGGAAATAAATCGAGTCTCTAAAGTAATTTAACTCTCTCTACTTTTAAATCTCAAGGAACATCAAAATGAAAAAATTTACTTTGTTTCCTCATTAAAAAAAAGCCAAAGAAAACCCTGACATTGGAGCCCTTAACTTAATCCCTTTGCTCTTTTCATTTTTTTGCATTGAAAGAACATTTTCCATCAGACCTGAAGTTCCTAACCATAATACTGACATTCAACATGGAGTGTTATATTATTCTAAAGCCACGGGAACACTCTTTGCAAAAATCGGCCCATACTGTTAAATACCCTAAGGCACAACAGGGTACCAACTGCCATCTCACCTCGTGATGCAACCTGCTGTGGAGAGCCATCTTTGCATTGAAGATTCTTCAAGAGCTGCATGGATTTTCCAGCCATGATAATTTGCTTTAGCACAGGTTTCAGAAAAGAGACCATGGTGTGCTGTCTGCTTGAAGGGGCCTGATCACTGCCCGAACTGGCACTGGCATTATCGCTCATCTTCTCTTCATTCTCCGTTTTTTCTGACACGCTGTATAATGTGTAGGTAGCATACCAGAAATCTCTGTGATTAACTGGAACATTTTTGTTTCTGTGAAGAAATAAAAAGCTGTTGAGTGGTGCCCTTTTCAAAAGACGAAACTTCATTACTAGAAGAGAAATATCCTCTTTGTTCTATGCTTTGCCTTTCTCTTAGGACAATCACAAAGCACTTTTAAAACCACGTAAAATTAGCTCATTCATATTGCAAACTATCTAATGACACTGAAAAGGATGGTATCTTTGGCAAGATAACAATCAGCTCACATTAGATAAAACAACTGTACAACCAAACAAATCCCCACAACAAGCCAAATACAATAGTAATTATAATTAAATTTGTCCAGGAAGTTAACAATTCACTCTGGCATAAACCCTTAATGTCAAAATGATTGACTTGCAGATCTATTTAAAAAAAAAAAAGGGAAGCAAGTATTACTGGGTAAGCTGAAAAATTCTTGAGTAGATGAAACTCAATATGTAGTTCACTTTGGGGCTTTTGTGTTGTTTACACTAGATACAGAGTTTGGCCTTTGAAATCAGACAGAAAACAACCTAAATTAGATAACTAAAATGAAGCATAAATAAAAATTGAGATTAGCTCTGTTGGTAGCACTGAAAACTACTACAGAACCACAAAAAGATGACATAAAAGGATTTGAAAGATCTTTTTGTTTATTTATTCACAATAGCATTAGACTAACCACAATAGTAGACTAATTGTCTTACTTCAAGCTCACCTCGACATGTATTAATAGACAGAGGTTTAATAAACTAGGGTAGATAGGGGCAAATGGATTTGTAAAAACAAGCCATTAATTTTTATATTGCTTTTCCACTCCAGGGTGTCAAAGAAGGGACCAGCAAAATATAGCACACAAACAGAAGGAAAATTAACAGCTCAAATAATGTTTAAGCCATGCACATGTAACTCAAGACACCATGGTAACTTTACTACAAGTTCCAATCAAGGAGTATTTTAATTCTAAATAGCATTTATTCATAACAACTATAGATTAATAAAAGAGCTAAACCATAATTTTGCCATTTTTGCAAATGTTTCGGTTTTGAAAAATAGTTAATTGCTTTTAAAAAAGTCAGCACACACTGAGTCAGCCTACTCATTATTTACATTATTTACACTAGAATAGACGGAAAACAATATAATTGATTCCTATTCTAGAACAGTATCTGGTAAAACTCTGTATCTACTGTAATTTCCCTAATGAGAAGTTTGGAACAAGTTATAAAAGTACAATTAAGAAATTAATTCTTAAGTAAAATAACTTATGTGAAAACCTACTTGTACTGTCACTCTAAGTTCTCCAACAGGTTTACCTGCACAGCATTATGTGCGTTTAGTATCAGCATCCCTACCTTTGAATAATAAATTCCTTTGCAGGATCAAACAAATTACCATGGACTATCCACTCATCCACTGTCTGCAGGTATGGCCTCACAGTTTCAACCCAGAGAGAGAACAAAAGGGATACCTGAATTTAAAGGAAAAAGAACACAATGGCTGAATATTTTTATACTAAGCATTGGAAGCAATGTAGCCTAACCTCTTCATTGTGCAATCACAGTCTATAAGTAACTACACTTAAGGATTTTAAAGATAAAAGGTTAAAATAAAAGTTACAGCTTTAGAGGCTGGAAGCCTGTATTGTTCATGCTTCCCCTTATTTTTGTTATCAGAGTTGCACCCAAACAGCATTTTTTCACTCTAACATCTCTTAAGCAGTAAGGTATGGTCATAAAACACTCTCCGGCTTCATAACACAGAAAACAGGAAAACAAAATGACATGGACTTCATTTTCAGCAGTATAATCAGCAAGTTACTGTAAAAATCCAAACCCCTACATTTCTGCATTAACTGAATTGTGCAGTTGTAGAAATAGGAGAGAAAGCTATTCCAAAAGCTATTCCAATAACTATTCCTTCAAAACAGCTTCCTGGCCTCTGCTTCGCCACAGTTCCTCCCCCTGGTCCTAAAAAATACTGCTGCTTATCTCATCATAAATCAAATTTTGTCAAGGTTGAGTGAACTCATGTTGGAAAAGAATACACAATGCATTAGTTACTAATCTTCTAGTGTTGTTCTGTTAAGGAAGGAACTATTTCCCCTACCGTTTGCTCAGATGCCTCTCCAACACTGTCATATTCAAGAATAGCTTTGTAGAGAGTATTAAGCAGATGAGACGCTCGGACAACATTCCTGGTGTCAGGTGGCACTTCTGCTACTCCTGTGCTGAAAACCTTGTGAAGTATCTTCAGCTGTGCTAGCCTGGGAGACAACTTATCTATTACTATTGAAAGTGTGACTGTTTTATCTGGAACAGAAAACCCCAAGATGCATAAAAATAACATTCAACAGAAAAGTGAATTTTGTCAGTGTTATTAATTTGTGTGCATCCCCCTCTTATAAAACCTCCTTTGCACTGTACCTTTGTTGATTATGCATTTTTCAATTTCAGTAAGTTCTTCTTTAAAGCTAATAAAATATTTATACAAAGCCCACATAAAAGCTTGGTAGGTTCTGAACGGGGCTTCAGTAGTCTTCTTTGGAGTGGAAACTGTTCCATGCATTATGCTTTCTGGGCTGTGTCCCATCACTTCATCAATAAACTTCTGGAGTCTAAACACAACTTGACCATAGGCTGCTATCTGCTCCAATACAGACCTCAGGCAATTCTAAAAAAAATCATACTTTTTAGAATCATCTAATAAAAAAATATTTAATAAAGCCCAGACTTTGAATTATTGTATTATTTTTATGAATTCAAATATTAGAAAATTCTGCATTCGCTATTGCTTCATCTCATTCTCAGATACAGGAACAGCCCGTTCAGTTTTATTAAGCCAGATGTCCTTATTTTAGACAAAACACAATTGTAGAAATGTGATTTTTTCTACAGGCAGTTTAATTTTTTATTCTTCCAAATTACACCTTTCTAATTATAGATATATTCAGCAGAGATTCAGAAATAACTTACATGGGTTAAATGAGTTACAATAATATCATTCCGCACGGTCACTTTTCCATCATTCAGTTGAAATATAAAAAGCTTTTTCACTCCCGAAAGTAGCCTTGAAAAGAAACAAAAAGAATTGCAGTTTTTCGCCTTGATGCACTTATAATAATATGATTAATAAAAGTACTCTCCTTTGCCTAAAAGTTTATTCTCTTACATTAACAGGAGACCACAGATCAAGTATGATGCTATTGGTAGTATTGGTTTTGGCCAGAAAAAAACCCAAGTAAACAGTGGCATCTAGAAAACATTTCTTCAAATTTCTTTCCACTTCAGATAATTTCCAGCTACAGAATGGCTCAACCTAATTTATAAAATTTGATACTATACTAAAAATCCATAGGGGCAGGATAAGAACAAATTGGTTCTTTTTAACTATGAGACTTGAAGAGTTGATGCAAACAAGAAGTAGTAAGCTACTTCTTTGTGAATCACAGAATGGAAGAGACTTTAAAGATCATCAAGTTCCAATCTTCCTGCTGTGGATAAGGAAACCTCTCACTACATGAGATTGCTCAGAGTTCCATCCAGCTTGCCCTTGCACACTTCCAGGGATGGGGCTTCCACAAATTCTCTGGGCAACCTGTCCTAGTACCTCCAATGTGAATAGTTAAAACATTCCATTGTCAGAAAAAGTGTAAATTAAAAGTCAGTAATAATTCCTTCTTCAGACGTATCTTCAAAGACAGATCTTTTATTTCCTCGAGAGAAATACCAGAAGTTAAAATGCAAGCTTTGTGCTGCTACTCTTACCAAAGAGTTTCACGTATAACCTGAGTTTCTGTGACTAGTGTTCTCTCTTCTGGCACATACAAAGGATTACTGGTGTACAAGTGGTGATCCCTTAGGCAAAAAGGAAATAAAAACAATTTAATGGCTGAAATAACAGCTGAACAACCTGAAAGAATGAAGCAGCAATCTTCAGTTTTGTTTTACTTGTATCTAAGCAGATTCAATGTTCACGGGGATCATTTCAAGCATATAAACAAAAGCGCAGTTGGTTTTCATATTGTTAAGCAAGACAATATGGAAAATACATAAATACGTACCATATATGGCAAGACAAGCAATTAAGTACCAAATACCTGAACTACTGGATTTGCACTGGGTTTGGGGCTTTTAAAAATTCTTGATCTTTGATTATTCAATTATTTTCCTTTCAATGCTGTGAAAAGTCATCATTACCTCCTGGGAAAAACACTAAGCTAAAAAATAAAATATCCATTTCCCTGACCCATATAGGAAAATTCACACATTAGCCTGAAAGTTTACTTAAGAAATGGAAACCTTTATAAACACCTAAGGACCTTCTCTTATGACCCTTTACGTATGCAATTCCTTGCAAACTTCCACAGTAGTTTTCATATTTTACAAAGTACAGAACAATTATTTAAACTTTTAGTACCTTACTCATTAATATCATCAGTGCCAAAAGTTATGTAAGTACGCTCAAAATTTAGAAGTCAAAATTAAGTAATACTGGTTATATATCACATAAATATGGAACACATATCTACTAGCAACACTGCAGCAGAAACAGCATTGTCTTACTCATGTTGTTGATTTATAGTAAATTTGTGTTCATAGGTGGTTAGATAAACAACTTAAAGTAATTCCCAGATTAAGAAATCCATTAAATTAAGAAAACCAAAGACAAATCTAATGAACTTTATTGCTACAGTACTGATATGGTACAATTTGGGATAGGAAAGAATCAGGCTTTTTTTTTTTTTAAATTCTTATTTTCTTTGCAAGACCATGATACATAGATCACAGCAATTTATGTTCCTTCCCCACACAAAATCTGTGTTTAGGACTAACTTTGTAAAGGAGACATCAAAAACAAGGTAAAAACTGTGGGGAACTCCTCACTTCCAGGACCACTTACAACTCACCTGTATTAGTTCCTCAGAGACTTTTGTAAGGATCAAGCAAAAAACCCAAAAAATCAATAGAAAGATTTGCTTCTTTGAAAAAAGAAAATCCTCTCTCTGATATTAGAAAACAAATAAAAATTAAATAAAAAGAATCTATTATCCAACAACTCATTTGTCACATAAACAGCTCATTTGTTCATCTTATCAATTCGTACCCCTTTAATTCTGTTATTAAGTGAACTGTAATAGCTATATTATCGTTAGCATTGTATGCCAGTAAGGAATATAAAAGTGATACTATTTTTCTTACCAGACTGCAGCCAGGTTGGAATGTAAGTGCAAACTATGTGAAAAGCGAGGAGCTCTTCCTGTCCAGTACTGAGGAACTACATGCTGCTCCAGCCAGCTACGGGCATCAGGTTCTCCAACTGTGAAAACATGCGACAGTCAGTAAAGTACTGTTATTTATGCAGGAAATACTTACAGAAGACAGGAAAAAGTTATTAATAAGCTTATCTGCTCAGCTGCAGAATCACCAGTCTTTTCAAATTAATTTCCATTTACAACTATTCACACTTTCCAGCACTCATATATATGACACCAACACAAACTAATTTACATTAAAATGCCACATTTCCTAAGCATTGTAAAAGTAAAAAAAAAAAACAAGCTCTGCTCAGTGCTGGTGCAGCATCACCTCAATTCCTGTGCGTAGTTTTGGTAACCACAACAAGAGGAAGATATTAAGCTCTCAGAGAGCATCCAAAGGAGGGCAACAAGGATTGTGAAGGGCCTTGAGGGGAATCCATATGAGGAGTGGCTGAGGTCACTCGGTCTGTTCAGCCTGGAGAAGAGGAGACTGAGGGGAGACCTCATTGCAGTTATAACTTCCTCAGGAGGGGAAGAGGAGGGGCAAGCATTGATCTCTGTGGTGACCAGTGACAGAACACGAGAGAATCACCTGAAGTTGCGTCAGGGAAGGTATAGGTTGGATATTAGGGAAAAGGTTTTGCACCCAGAGGGTGGCTGGACACAGGAACAGGCTCCTAAGAGAAGTGGTCACAGCATTAACCAGACAGAGCCCAAGAAGTGTTTGGACAATAGTCTCAGGCACATGTGAATCTTGGGGCAGAACTGTGAAAGGCCAGGAGCTGGACTTTGATGATCTTTGTGGGTCCCTTCCAGCTCAGGATATAGAGTAATCCCTCGAATATTGCAAAGAGTTGGTTCCAGAAATATGCTGCGACAAGCGAAATATGTGAAGTAGCGGTAAATAAGGTAAAGATGGTAAAGACGCGGGAAAAAAAACCTGATGTATTGTACCTGCAAATGGTGAACCGTGGAGTAGTGAGGGATTACTGTGCTATGATTCTGTAAGCTTAGAGATTTATATAGTTCCCAGTTTTTTCTCAGAAAATGTACTTCTGTCTTGGGCAATTCTCAAATGCTATATACAAATCCAAGGTGATTTAAACAATGAACTGCCAAGTATCATCAACTTCATCACTATGTTCCTTTTTACTAAACATTTAGTAATCACTTAAAGTGTTAATTTTGCAAATGTGATTGTTAAGTGAACTTTAACAACTTTGCCTAATCCCATTTAGGTAACTACTGCTTATACATTACGCAGTATTCATATAGAAAGTAATCTGTATCCTACAATATTCTAAGAAAAAAAAATATGGCTACATGTAATACTCCCTGAAGCTATTCAAGAGTAAGCCACTAGTGTTTTAATTACCTAAAACTACTTTTTCCAGAAACATTTCATACCCAGAACTGAGGCAACTATTTCTCTTGTCAACCAAATTTTGTTTCAGCATTCTTATACATAATAATAAAAATTTACATCATATCCATGCAACTGTGAACCACACGCTACATTTACTGTGTAAGTTTTCATTTCTATATGGGAATATCCATGTATATATCCACAGAAATAAACAGAATTTTTCTCCATTAGCAGTAAGAGAAATCAGATTAAACCTTCCACATTGCTTCTTTACTGTAAAAAAAACCCATCAGTGGTGAACAGTAAGGTGCCCCTTATGTTACAATTACAAAACAGAACGCCTCACTAAAGAATAATGAATAAAGCTGCATTAGCTTGATAAATTTGAATATGTATTACTGTATTAGAAGAACTACAGCTTATTCTAACCTTTCCAAGAAACATTAGGTACAGTTTTCTTATTTGGATCTTGGTCTTCTAAAGGTGTCCTGTCTACTTGAATACCCGAGTCCTCCCTGCTCAAGGGCTGAGTGTCTTCCTCTTCACTTTCTCCAGACCAATCCTGTTAAGTGCAACAAAACCCAGCACACTTCAGTACAACACAGCAGACAGATCTATATTCAGATTAACATAACTATCTACCAGAGACTGATTTAAGTTACGCATAACATTAATAACCAGGCAAACGAGAGATCTAGAAAAGATCACAGAACAGCACCAATTTCTGAATAGGTAGTAGCAGGGGTCAGCAGAAGCAGCCAGTTTAATTGCAGGACTAAGACAAAACATTCTAAAAACCAAAGGTGTTTGTATCACTGTTATTCTGTTTGTGTCTGCGTGTATTTCAGGGTACAGTGATCCTCTGATTAATCGTGATCCGTATCTTTGCGGGATCCAGTTAGTCATGGTTGANGAGGATAGGAGAGGGGAGAAACTACGGGCAGCAAGCACAGGGGAGGAGCAGGCTGTGGGCACTCCCAGCGCAGGGTGCCTCTGTCCTCANGTTTTCCACAACTTGTGTGAAGCACTGGGGCCGTGCCAGAACTTCCGGGCATGGCGGCACGGCACTGCTGCAAACTGGGGGATGGCGGGGTACGGTTGCTGATGGTTGCCTCCATCAATGACAACTCTGGGGTGGCAGTGGACAGAAGGTTTAATCCCCAGGTGGGTGGGAATGGAGCAAGTGACTCAGCACAGCGCCTCAGGGCTGCCTGCATGGCCGNTGGACAGGACCGGAGGGAGGCAGGGAGGCGGACCCCAGCGACACCCTGCCAGGAATAGGGCAGGCAACAGTGAGCCGGGGAGAAGCGGCGATGGTCANACGACATGGGCGACATAACCCGGTGTGTCCCAATGCCAGCAGTGCCGGCTCCTGACGTCAGAGTGTGACCCCCAGTGCGGGCAGCGAAACCCCCCCTTGCTGCCCAAAATAAAAAGTTCCTTCAGGGCAGCAGGAGGGTATGTACATGTACTGTGGGGTTTTCGTAGATGTTTATTGCTGTGTCAAAAACACAGAAACAATCAATACTGGACAGGCCTGGGGGAGGGTCTCTTCTAGGATGTGTGGGGCAGAGGAGGTGCTAAGGGAGGATAGGAAAGGGGAGAAACCACGGGCAGCAAGCACAGGGGAGGAGCAGGCTGTGGGCACTCCCAGCGCAGGGTGCCTCTGTCCTCAGGTGCCGCGCCGGCTCCTCCTACCCATCCGCCCCCTTCCCACGCATCTCTGAGGAGTGGCAGCAGGAGCGGATTACAGAGAGCCGCCAGCTCTTTCACCCTGCGCAGCTGCTGCCAGCCCACGCTCCTGTGGACAGGGCCGGAGGGAGGCAGGGAGGCGGACCCCAGCGACACCCTGCCAGGAATAGGGCAGGCAACAGTGAGCCGGGGAGAAGCGGCGATGGTCAGTGGGGATGGTCAGCTTCCCTTGGCCCACAGTGTTGGTCTGGCTGCACACAGCTCTTGGCCTCCCCCAGGGTCCTGTTCCGCTGTGTTTGAACACAAGAAACATACACCAGCAACCAGAAATCCCAAAAAACCGCAGCACAGACACAGCTGGGAAAGGACAGTGGCAGGAGGCTCTGTGCCCACTTGGATGCACAGGGCACGGGGTGCACCAGCTTCAAGGCTTCCTACTGCACCAGCTGCTGTGAGGTTTCTGTACTCAGAAACGCAGCTCCTTTCCAGGAGCCGGGATTCCGTGGCTGTGAAATGGCAAAAGGCATTTCCTACGCTTTAATGAGGAGCTACAGAGGGAGCCGCCCTCCCAGGACCGTCCTCCAGACCTTATCAGTGGAGGGGGCATGGCCACATGTGTGGCCTAATTGAATATTCATGGATCCGCTCTCTTCATGGATTCCTGAGTCGCGGGACCTGCACAGACCCAACTCACTGCAAGTTCCAGAGGTTAACTGTATTAAGCAATGTACTGGGGAAGAAGAATCAACATGCAGAGCATACAAACTAGGACAACTCAATGAGGTCACTAACACACTTCAAACCAGTTTATATAGTTTGGGGGTTTTACCTTAAGAAATTACTTACTGGTGTATCTACACCTGGGCCAAAATAAATTTCTTCTCCTTCCATTAGAAACTTTCCCCAATCCAATTCTTCTTCCTTTTCTAAGAGAAGTATAAAAATAAAAATAGTAAGTATAACACAACTCTGGCATTTTTTCCCTCTAAAAGCACTTCCAAAATTTAAATTACCTTGATACCCCATACCTAAAACAAAAGGCATCCCCTTCCATGTAAGGTTACATCACTGTTCCTTGAACAAAGTTACGCACTTTCAACACGACATGTAAATTGTAACATATCCACCATGTATATCCTTTAGTAATTCTCCATTTTATTGTTTATACACACAAAATATGCAACACAGTGTAACAACAGCATATTTATCTGTATTGTGTTACACCACCCTACACTTCCATCCTGGAAAAACATGCAAGAATGCAACACATCACTTATTGTGACTAGCTCTGTTTAGCTCAATAGAAACAATCTAAAGAAATGCACGTGGATCCTGGACTGTCAACAACATAAAACAAGGACTGTCTTACTCTCCAAAAAAGACACCACATACCCATGATGTGATGTGCAATACTTTAAAAGTAACAATCACACTTACAACATATTATATCTTGAACATGAAGCTTACTCAACTGTAATTAGTGTTGTTTGAGATAACCTCTTCATATTCACATTCCTGGAATGGGCTGAAAGTGCATTCAAAACACCGCCGAGGGAATGTGCAGAGATCATTCAAAAAGGAATCTTAAGATGCAAGATTTTCTTTAGGTTAGTCTGAAATATTCTTCTTTCAGTCTATGATACAACACTGTAAACAAATGGGGGATGGCATCCACTCAAACTTAAGCACAAGCCTCATTTTCAGGCACTGAGTGAAAAATTCCTACTTTAGAAAGCACGCAGCTGGGATCTCCCTCTGGAAACCTTCAAATGTATCTACCTTTCCTTGATTATATAGCAAATATAGGAATTTACATCACCAAAGCTGTTTCAACAGATCTACTATTGAGGTGCAAGACAGAGACTCAGAATAGAAAGCCTCTGTCTGTCTTTGAGCATGTAAGCACTGCTGACCAGGTGGAGAACGTTTGTAAGCGACAGTGGTGCAAGTCAAAGAGAGTTCCCAAGGTACTTAGATGGCTAGAAAACTTAATCAGCTGATGTAACATAAACAAGGGTAGGAAGGATTTGCAAGCTATTTTAAATGCATAAATCATAAAGAAGACAACGAATAAAGCGATGTGAAGTGAAGGAGATAATAAAATGGAGAGGAAAAACATCTTTCTTATCAGATTGCATTAACAGATTGTGTCTTTCATTAGCAATATAAACATCTTGTAAACTTACCCACTTCTTTGACTCTTGGTTTCTCCACATAAGTGGTGTTGGAAGGAGAATCAGACAAACACAACAGAAGAGACAGTATGGAATAGTGTGTATCTGTCTTTAAAACACATTGAAAAAGAAAACGCAAGTCTGTAAGTGATCTAAAAGATTTTAAGAACAAATTCAGCCTATTATTTGCATGAATGGTTCCCATTCCCCAGCTCTGAATTACAAAAATGACGTCTGCCACGTGATTCTTCAGCCTTCTAATTAGCCAATCAGTATACAAACACAAAACTAGCCACAGCATAAGCCACCTCTTACTCAGCTGATAACCAGAGAATATGGAAAAGATGCAAGAATGCTGAAAGTAAAAGTTCCAGAACATGGGATAATGAACAGCTACACTAACGTGGATGAGCTGGAAGGACACAGGTAATGGGCCTGCAAGAAACCAAGTTTTAGGTTCCCTTGTTCTCATGGCCAATTATTTCAAAAAGAGGCTAAAATGAAGTTAGCTAAAACCATTACGTTTTAATGTCATGTTCACATTATCTTCTCGCATCCGAAAAGCTACACAAATCATTAAGGGTGATTCTCCACCTGCAGTATTGCACCAATGCAGCAATGCACCAAAGTGCAACAGACGCCTTCAATCAGGTTAGAATAACGTGCCAACACTGATAAGGTCCAGAGATCTCTGTTATGCTGCTCCCTAAAAATCTGCTTACCAATTTGGACAACCATTTCCTACTATAGAAAGATTTTTCTTTGGCTGATTCTAACACATATCTAGACACATGGACACATTCTGCAATCTACATCCTATATACATAAACACCTACAGAGCTGTTTTCAAATGAGATCCACTTGCATTTTAGAAAAAAATAATTCAAATTACTGATAAAACAGCATTAAAATCACCTACTATATATATGGGTTATAATATGTTCCTACTAAACATTACTGACTTTACAAGTGTTTGTCAAAGAGAACCAGTAGGTCATTGCCAGAATCACATGTGTGAGCTGGTGTTTCACTTACTCAATCTTCCCAGTTACACATTGCTGCTAAAAACGAAATGCCATTTAACTTCATACATATGAGATATTAGCTAGCTCCAAACATACTCCAGTTGCATTTTTAAAAAGAAAAATAGAAAAAGAAAATCTTTGGATACTTGCAACATTCAAGTATTAAGTGCTTGCTTGGGTGATTGGATTGGTTCGTTTGGTTTTAATTTTATTTGAGTCCCAAGACAAGCAAAACTAAAGGTTTTTCAAAAGTCTAGAGAGTACAATGTAACTGAAAATGTGTAAGCTATTAAGAGTTCCAGGGTTTTCCCCACAAATTAAAAGGAACTGAAAACACTGCAAGGAAAGGTAAATGTCAGTTCAATGAGAAATAAAATCAGGTTGCAACTGAGAACACACAGTTCTGTTAAAGAATATCATTACATGGGGCACCAGCGCTTGAATTACAAGTTTAAATTTCCCAACAGCAGCAACTTTCAGTTTTCAAAGATCAAATTCATTATTACACTGCCACACTGGAAAATATCTAAGTGAAACAGCTTCTACCATATTCATCCACTCCACATCCTACACTGATGTGATACACAGTACATACAGTATATCAGTGGTTAAACATATACATAGCCTCCATAAGGAAGCTACAGGACAGCAACACTCCAACTGGAAACACTAAAACCAAAATATCCAGATGCATTACTTAATGTAAAAAAATTGGCAGAGAATAAGAACTGATCAGTTCATTGTTGTTTTAGAACACAGGGGAATCTAGATTCAGCCAGACTCTGGCCACAGCACTTGTTCAGTGCTGACCCTATCTCCCTGCACAGCAGATGTTTTAATGTCCTTTTAAGTCATGGAGACACACATGCTGAAACTCAAAAAAGACAATAAATGCATTTTCATTTCTGGAAATCCATGACCAGAACAGCAACTGCAAAGCCCACTGCTAAGTCTCCTGGAATTTCCAACACAACAGTACAGCTGAAGCCCCATCACCAGTACAAACTCAAGAGGAATGGGAAAAAAGAACAAGACAACTGCAATGTACGTACCTTTGTTTCTTCAATACTTGGGAGTGGCAAGTTCAGAAATTTTTCTGTTAGTCTTTTCCAACTTGCAGCTTTTCCAAGGTCAGAATGAATTATCAATTTCTCATGTATTCTAATAACAAAAATAGTATCAAAAATGCTTCAAAGCAAAAGAGAACCAATGCATTACTAACACGTAGGCATAAAACTTACCCTTCTATTGTCCTCTCTACTTTATGACTGTTCACATCAAGAAAACGGTGAAATCTGTGTAAGAAACACGCATTAGAATATGTCTAAAAGGAAGCATCAGGAAGGAAGAAAATAAAGCTGATTTACACACATGAAAGTGACATCATTTTAATAATGCACATTTAACTCAGCAACAGCATTAAGTATCAACAAAAATTAATGTCGGTGCCTCTTAGCTTAAGAAGGATTAACTACAATCGACCTGAAAAATGGAAAAATTGAGTGCAGGTTACATTTAACCAGCACTTCAAGCTGAATGGAAAATTACTACTGTAGCAGCAAACTAGGCAATTAAAGTATGCTGTCTGCTAAGTGGAGCAACGAGATCAAGAACTGTGCTGTCAAAGGCGCCAAAATTACCTGGGACTTGCATCACAGACAAAACAAACACCCACAGGGGAAGGCCTCAGAACCCAAAAAGAAGCTCCTTTTCATAAAGAGTAAAGGAGAGTGCCTTGGAGAACGAGCTAAATAAAAAATAAAACCAGATATACATACCAACAAAGGTACAGGGACAAAACAAGAACTTGGGAAAGGTAAGATGGTCTTTGCAGAATAAATTAGGCTGTGAATAGGTTCTCCAGATATAATCAGAAATAGAACAGGGAGTAAGATGTGATAGCAGTGAGCACAAGATCAGGACACTCTATATGTGGGCCACCAATTCCAGCAACAACTGTACAGAACACAGGGGTAGAACTCCAGCGACCACAGACAGAAATGAAAACTACCGGATCAGAGTCATGAGCAAAAGTCAGGCTCAAGAGACTGAAATTGAAAAGACAATATAAAGTCACCTCAATGTCAAACTAAGGATCTGGAAAATGAAGCTGTAGACAGAGAGCAAGGATTTTTAATGAGAATCACTGGAAAATGAAGACAGGCTAATATGAAACAAAAAAATATTTTGTTAATTACAGACCTATTAGTCTGATTTCAGTTGTCTACAGGGATTTGGAATAAAAGCACAATAAAATGTAACACTGACCAGGTAGCTGGCATTTAGGTAAAGAAAACACAGTTTATCTCATTCATTACAACACATCAGCTTACATGGAAAAGCATCAGCTCAAATGGTAAAAGGTGGGAAGTGTAACAACTGGAAGACTTAGAACCTCACAATGGAAAGACAGAAAAACAAACCAAGAATCTGCACTGAAAAGAAAAACTAAGCTGCAGGTAAGTTATTAGAAAAAATTCCATGGTCTATTACTTAAAGTTTTAATTAATAACAGTAACACACGTGCAAAAAAATTATCAATTATTTTAGGCAAGTGGGGAACATTGTGAATAGGACTAGTGTGCTGTATGGAAATCAACAGTCAGATCTGAGAACTACAGCACAGAAACATCATTAAGTTTGACAACACAAACCAAAAGCTTCACAAACTTGAAACTAAGAGTTTCTGCTACAATGTAAGGTCTCATTGTGTGGAAATGTATCTTACTACTAGACAATCTCAGGCTGATGTTCCACACACATTTCTCGGACAACAATTCTGGCATTAAAAACCCTTCCTCTTCCCAACTCTCCCTGTCATAAGCTTGTTTTTCATTCTGCATCACCCCCTCTGTTTTCCAGATGTTTCGAATAAACCCCAAACAACAAAAACCCAGCAATTCCTCAATCTCAGAGAGCACACAGCTACACAAGCAACTGTGAGACCAAAACACAGGGTGCTTTATTTGAGCCCATTAGTAGTTAGGATTCACAGATGCAATGCAGTTATGCCATTGCTCCCTCCAAAGTGGATGTAACCAGCATGAAAAACGTAAAGCAGCATTGATTTTACATGGATTAGGTACTTGCTGCATCAACTTATGCAAGCAGAGAGGATTCTGAAGAGGCAGCAGCCAGTGAGAGCATGGGTAACTGGAAAGACATCGTGTAACAGTTTCAGATCTCACAGAATATTCTCAGTTGGAGGGGAGCCACAAGGGTCAACTCAAGTTGGCAGAAGACACTGAAACAATAACTGTGATAACTGAAAACAGTGTGGAAAACTTGAGTAAGGGCATTTTAGGTGGCAGCGTGATAGAATTAAAGGGATGCAGATAATATGTATTACAGGTCAATAAAGACCACGTTTCCGACAAGCCCAGTTAACACCAAACACATTCTCTCCTGCAGACTGATAACTTCGCACAACGCCGATAACTCTTCAAATAAGCAGCACAGCGGTCTTGGCCAGAAGCTTTATCTCGATTTAGCGGAGTCCTCTTTCCTCGCTCCTCACCCAGAGTCACACCTCACCTCCCCTCCAACAAACACAATTGTGCATGTCTAAATGGAGACGTCGGAAGGCGCAAGATTTAAACGTGACGGAGTCACAGCCCCTGACCCGCTGACAAACCCCCGCGCCCCCGCTCACCTGAAGTTGGACCAGGCGAAATTGAGCGCCGCCTGGAAGCGCTCCCCGCCCAGCTGCTCCTCGGGCAGGCCGGTCANGGCTGGGCGTGGGGGACCGGGCGGGAGCAGGGGGTGCCCCTCGCCCTGGGACGGGCTGGCTCTCCAGTCTGCTGCGTGCCCTTGTCATGGGAGTGCGGCTCGTCTTCCGAAACGTCCCCGTAGAGGCGTGATATCTCGGGGTCAGTGATCGGCAGTTACTGATTTGTCACAGAATAATTGATTTGGAAAAGACCCCTGAAATCATCGAGTCCAAGCCATGGCCATGTAACCAGAGCATGGCGCTAAGTGCCACGTCCAGTCAGTGGTTCCATCACCTCCCCGGGCAGCCCATTCCAATGTTTAATCACCCTTTGCACGAATAAATTCCTCCTAATGTCCAACCTAGGTCTCCCCTGGTGCAGCTTAAGACTATAATGTTCCTAGAAGGATTATCCACCCAAATAAGGGTTTGTGTGTTCCCCCCTGGCTGAATCCCTGGTTTTGCACAGCTGCATGAGCCACCATCAGTGAATATTCCGCACAAAGGACTTGTGCCTGCAGACAGGAGTGCAGTGGAAAACAGTTTGTCCCAGTTCCATGTCAAACCTTTGTCTAGCAGCCTAAAACACCTTTGTCCTTCCATGTGCTTTTATAGCAATGCAAGGACAGCAGCCTGGCCTTGAAATTCCTCCTGGAAAGAAACTAACCAAATCTGTTGGAAATGGTATTAGTGACCAAATCCTGTAACAACCCCTGCAGTGATGTAGTTGTCCTGTCCTTCATTGTTGGGTTTTGTCCTGCTTGATCTCATCAACAACTATTGGGTTGTAATCCAGCACACCAAATTTTTTTGTTCTTCTTCTCCATTAAAAAATAAATTGGCACAATGAAAGCAGTAGCCAGTAGATCAGGAGGAGTGGTAGGAAGAAAACCTTAGAAATGCCCTGTTAAGGTTAAAATAGATTTAATGCACCAACATAATGTAAAGAATTGTGTAAAAATATAGTAGTTAGTATAAAATAACATTTAAATTCTTATAAGTTGTGGGGTGTATTAAGAAGCTAGACTACATCTGACCTTAGAATTGAGATACAGAACTGCAAGAAAGTGGTAGCCACAGCGCACCTGCAGGCAGGATGTTCAGCATGAGCATTAGCTCAGAGGGACTCTGCTCCAGGGCCTTTCGTTAAAAACTTTAACTTAATAAACATTCAAAATCTGTAAAACTTTACTGGTGTTCCTAAACCTCCCCTTGATGTTGTCTCTGTTTTCTACTTTAGATTAGCAGCAGTCTTGATTTTTTACTCTGTGGTTGATGCAGTGAAACAATGTTTTGAGCCAGAATTGGTTATCCCAGATTTTATCTGAAGGTCTGCACAGTCAGTAGACACTCCAGTGGTCTGTCCAGCGGGAATTAATAATTGTAATACTGTTCACAGGTTATTCCGAGTTGGTAGGATCATCTAGTCCAACTCCCAAGCGAGTGCCCACCCAGGGATCGAACCCCAACCCTGGAGCTGCGGGCACCACGCTCCACCCATCCAAGCTTCCCATCGTCTAGACCATGTCACTGAGTTCCTCATCCAAATGTTATTGCAATTAAACAAAAATTTTATATACTAACACTTAAAGTGTTATTTATACAATGTAACTGTTGTCATCACCTAACTCCTATATTTTTAAGCGTACCTATGCTACTGCTTCAATCGTTGGTCAGAGAGGAAGTTCCAGGCTTTGCAGCATGACAAAAGCATGCCTATGTCACCTGTGGTGAGAGAAATCTGGCAGCCACCTATTTTTCACAGTGAAGGATTACAGATTTTAGCAGCTGCCTCAAGACAAGCTGAGTATGGTGAAAGACGGGCTTTAAGGACAGCATTGTCTGAAAGGTTTCCTGCTTCCTGACTGCCTTGTACAAGTCCACTTCCCTTCACACCACACCCTCAGCTGCGTTGTTTGTGGAGTAGTACAGTAAAACAAATCAGGGAATAATCCAGGTTAAAAATAGTCTTGTTTCTCTTTTGCCAAGAATTTTAACCCACTGATCCATTCCTTTGGAGGTGTCAAGAAGTGAGGGAAGAACCATGCTCCCCGGCACTGGAAACCACCAGGCAGAGAAACTACACCCTTTGTAACTGGTGAATGAGAAACTTGTGGCTGGTTTTCAAAACAAGGGTTGGGACAAGTGCACAACATCTGTGCTGCCTCACACATAAAAGGCTTCAACGCTAAAACCCTTTTCATCATAAGCTTCATTTCTATTTTGGTTCACAGGTTCACAGGTTATTTTTGCCAGTTTACAGTAGCAAGGCTTGGTATTTGATTTCAGCTGGGAGAGAGAGCATTGGGCAGAGAGAAGGTATGAAGGCCCTCTGTAAAAGTAGATTTAAAGTGGTTTTTTGAATAAGATCTAATGCTAGAAAAATTAGTAGTTTACTTTATATTCTTTGATTCATGTGGTAACTGTCTCTTCCCACACAGCTATCCTTCCATGTCACACTGCTATGAACTAGATATATTTCAACTAAAATCTCCCTTGCTCATAATATTAGGTCATATTTGGGAGATGTATTCCCTTCTGTAATGTCCTATAAACACCTATGTCTAGTCACATGTTGGAAGAGGAATTACAATGCAAATCTTCTGCTGAACTGTGGGTCCTTCAGAGAAACTGCTACGAGAGGCAACCTCTCCCCTGCTTTTCAATGCCAATTAATGAGTAAATTTGTTAAGCCGGATTCTAAGGCAGGAGAAGGAATGCATAGGGCAAAACACATCAGACTATAGGAGCCCATTAGACAAACCAGCTATGGGAGCTTCATGTCTCCCATAACTTTCATGAGTCGTCTCACCAACAAAGCATTGGGTGAATTTCACAGAACTGGTGAACAGTATATTTAAAACATTATGATTAAAGAAGTACTTAAGATTTTAAGCTGGATTTTTAAACTTTTCAGTGTATCTATAGAAACAGTTATCTAACAATTAGGTGAAGGGGTTACAGAACACTGTTATTTATCATAAAAATATTGTGGCTTAACTTCCCTTTAACACCAAATTTAGGATATAAGACTGATATGCAGAACTATCAGTAAAGAACGAGACCTACCTTCATATAGTCATGCATAAATCAATTCGGGCAACTGAATACCAGAGGAGGCTGTAAGTTCATCATTTACACCAGAACTTACACAAAATTGCCCCTGAGAAGCAGCAGGAAGATGATGTACCTGATCTTTATCCTTAACAGGAAGGAGATTATCTGATAACTTTCTACTAGAGTAGTTTTTGAAGTGCACTATAGCTTCTTACTCTGAATTCTTCATCTGGTGGAGTTTCACAACTGAATATAATACAGGATGTATTTAAAAACCTGCTGAAACTGACATTAAGTTTGGATTTTATAGTGATTCACACTTCCTGTTAGTGTGTTTAAATAGACATTTCAGGGCCTTAGTTAAAAGTATAATTAACTGTAGATCTAACACATTTTTGTTTATTACTGATAAATATTTGGTGTGAGGTTCACCTTAGGTTTATGTCACTCATCCCCTCAGGGCAGTAGTGGTAGAGCTGTAATATCTTTTGCTGTTTGATTTCATGGAAGACCTAGTCATAGGATATAGAAATAATGTTATATCCCAACTATCACTATCTCACAATGAACAACAAATTGTTGGAATATTGAAATATCTTCCAGAGTTCAAGAAGTGTTTGGACAACGCTCTCATGTACATAGCATGATTCCTGGGGCTGTCCTGGGCAGGGCCAGGAGTTGGATTTTGATGATCCTTGTGGGTCCCTTCCAGCTCAGGATATTCTACGATTCCATGATCTCTAATGTTATTCAATAGTTAAACTTCAACAGTCAGGCTGTAGTGTAATGAAACTGGATCTTTGCCTCTTTGCTGAAATGATGATGCTTTTTAATTGGATATATAGTACATTTTGTTTTACGTAGTAACATAATTGAAAAAGGTGAGTGGAGTTGTCCTGGTCCTAATTTTTCTTACCTGCTTGTGAATTAGGCTGAGGAACCATTCTTCTAATCCTCTGTGTGAAGTGAGCTTGACCTTCACAAATGCTAGCAAGTGTTTCAATTTGTGGAGCTTGTCACAGCCATTTATATCCTGATTCTGCTTTCTTCATTTTCTCCCTCCATTAAACTTCCTTAGACAGTTTCAGTGTGTGCTGCTTTATTTACTTGTTTGTTTGTTTGTTTATTTTAGTGTATGCTGCTTTTATTCCTAAGGGGGAAAAAAGGTAGATTTATCTTCTTTTACTGTACTCTTTCCAACTAAAAATATATTGCTTTTCTAGAACTGTCTTGATTTTTCTTTTCATTGTAAATGCACTGGTTTAAGCTTCCACCCATGACAGATCATTCTGGAAGTGTATTTTTATTCTCTTCCCATGTGCAGAAATATTACAACTTGTGTAGTGGTATGGTTGCTTGGTTTTGTCAGCTGCGCTGATATGCAGTCACTTTATCTATAGAGCAACAAGAGTTTGTTAACTTCTTCCCTCACACAGAAAAAACCCCTTACCGATGGGTTTCCAAGACCATAAAAATCTTACCAGATTTTAATGCAGGTTTCTCTTGTTTACAAAGGGATCTGGCCTTATAAGCCTTCTTTGTAAAATTCTTCAGTCTATGAAATATCAGAGCATCCAGCTTTCAAAATCTCTCAATCAGAAGTTTCTTAAGGCTGTCCTGGTAGATAACAGGAGAGCAGTGAATATTGTCTACCTGGACTTCAATACGACGTTTAACATTGTCCCCCATAAAATTGTCATTAAAAACTCTTTGAAAGTATAGGCTGACTGAGCAGAAATGAAGTGGGTTGGATACTGGCTGAACGGCCAGGCCCAGGGGTGGTGATGAGTGGCACAAAGCTTAGTTGGAGACTAGTGACCTGCAGTGTCCACCAGGGGTCAATACTGGATCCAGCCCTCATCAGCACCTCCATTAATGATCTGGAATATGGGGAAGTGTACCCTCAGCAAGGTGCTGAAGTCACAAAATAAGGAGGAGTGGCTAATACACCAGAGGATCATGATGCCATCCAGAGGGACCCCAAGAAGCTGGAGAAATAGTATGACAGGAGCCTCATGAAATTCAACGAGTGCAAAGGGGAGGAACAACCCCAGGCACCAGTACAGGGCTGCCCAGCTGGAAAAGAGCTTTGCAGAATAAGCCCTGGGGGGTCTGGTTAGCAGCAAGTTGAACAGATGTGCCCTTGCCATAAAAAGGTTGATGGGTGTCCTGGACCCACAGGTTTGGGGAGGTGATCCTTCCCCTCTATTCAGCATCTGAAGTGCTGGGTCCTGTGCTGGGCTCCCCAGTATGAGCAAGGCATGGACATACTGGAGAAAATCCAGCAAAGGGCCACCATGATGATCAAGGGACAGAAACATCTTTCCTATGAAGAAAGGCTGAGGTAGCTGGGACTATTTAGCCTGAAGAGGAGAAAGTTCAGGGGGATTTTAGCAATGTAAGTACCTGATGGAGGGAGTAAAGAAGATGGAGCAAAGCTCTGCTCAGTAGTGCCCAGGACCAAAAGCAACAGGGACAAACTCTAATGTAGAACATCAGGAAACACTTTTACCTGCAGAAGTACATTCCAACCTCAGCCATCTTGTGATTCTGTACCCTTTGTACCCTCTATCCACCACTGACCATGGAACCCTTTCTATCTCCTAGCACTATTCCACATTCACTAGGCTTTTACCATATCATTTTAAGTTATACATACTTTCACTACTAGAACTGCAGCACGGCATGCATGACAGCAAAAAAATGTCCAGTCATTCATCTGGGAAGAAAAGAGCTCCAGAGAGATCCTCAACTCTCGTAAATGTCATAATTCTGTGATCCTGACACTTCACTTTAACTGACATTGATATCAAGTCCTTGGCCACTATTTCAGTAGACTGACCAGCCAGAAATTAAAAGCAGGTGTTTGCTCCTGGACCTGTCTGCATTGAAGAATCTAATACAAGTGAAGACATTCAATAAAAGAGCTAGGATTTCGTATTTGGTACTAGTGACCACTCCCTGTTCTATTTGAAATAAGTAAGCCACAGTGGTTCTGGTACCCAAACACACCTTAGTCCCTGGTCCTGAATCTCTGCTGCCTTGTACCTTCTGCAGTCATTTGCAACTATGCAAAGGGGAATGAAATGTCTAGTACCCAGGCCTCTTTATTTGGATAGCCCTCAGGAGTTTCCAAGGGGTGCTTTTTGGAAAACACCTCTTTCTACCTCTCCAGAAAACCCTACATAGTATTCAATTATTTCCAGGCATTATGCTTAGTGGAAGCTGTTGTTGTACAAGTAATCAGCAAATCTGAAATAATTTCAGATGTTATGCTGGAATGAGCAATACCTTGTCTATTAAGCTGGAGAGGTTTCCCATTTGAGCTTTGACAATAGTATTGTTAAGGGCACATCTTTCTATTCAACTGATTCATGGAGTTGCCGTGTGTATTTGGTGACAGTGGGGTCTGAATCTGGTTTCCAGATAGAGAACAAAGAGTGTAAGGACAACATTCAAGAAAAAATTAAGTACAAGAAATTGACTTGGCTTGTGCTTGAGTTGCAAATTTCTATGGAACATAGTGCAAATTATGCAGTTGAGATACATACATACATATATATATATAGAGAGAGAGAGAGATAGATAGTACATATATAAAATAAGCTAATGTATTGGGTCTGTCTGAGCCCATAGCAGTCCTCACAATGCTGTGCTTTAGAAGGGTGTTGATAACACACAAGTGTTTTGACTACAGCTGGGCACATATCACACTAATGTCTCTTCCCCTCAATTGAGGAGGAGATTCGGGGAGAGCACACGAGCAGACCAGCTGACCCAGACTGACCAAAGGGATATTCCATACCTTATGATGTCAGCTCAGATATAAAAGCTGAGGAAGGGAGAAAGAACGGGGCAGCATTCATTGTTCTCACTGGCTGCCTTCTAAGATGTGTAGGAGCCTTGCTTCCCTGGATGTGGACACCTCTGCTGATGGGAAGTAGAGACTGGCTCTTCTGCTTTGCTTCTGCATGTGCCTTTGCTTTGCTTTATTTGTGCTTATATTAAACTGCCTTATTCCAACCCACTCTTAGTACATCATCTTATTATCAGGACTGAGCGACCGTTCAGGCCCCTGGCATCTAGTCAGGGTAAAACCCGATACAGCTAAATTGTGGGAAACATGGTAATTTAATATGATTACAAATTATATTAAAACAAGGTGAAATAATTGGAAGCAAGATTCATTTTTCATTTGAGATAATTGCAAGAAAACTTTAAGTTCCTTTACCTGTGCCAGCAGCAGAGATTAAGACAGCTTTCTACCCAAAATTCTGGTAATATCTCTGACTAAAAGAATGAAAAATAACAGCTGCTCACAAGTTTCTCAGGAATTACCATGGGCATTCTCAGAACTGTTTTCATCTAGTGACATTTGGAAGGATGAGAGATAGTCCAGATGGTGAAAGAGGTAGACAGACTTCAGAACAGTCTAAGCAAACTTAGCCATGCAATGCTGAGAAGAGTATTTGTGGGGCATCAATTTGGTGTTCAAGAAAGCAGAACTCTGTACTTTATTTTTGATACAAAAAACTGTGCTGGACACTAAGATCCTTCATGAGTTTTTCTTTTCAAATAAAATAATCTGCATCAAATCCCACACATATATTGCACAAAACTTTTGCCTGAGTGCAGTTGAAAATGGTGCCTGCAAGCAGTTTAGTCCCATAACTTGTGCACATCACTATAGAAAAAGTAGTACATATTTCCATCAGATCATGACAGCAGTTTTACAGGAAAATTAGCATTTGCTTTATGCCTTACAATACAGCTGTCTTACATATTTTGCTGAATTTAGCAAATACATCCCTCTGGAGATGCTAAACTAACATAACCCTATAAATTATGAAGGGTTTTCTAGCCTTTTTATCTGCGTGATTAGGGAACTAGGAACCTCATCTATGTCATCATTTGACTCTACTCAGCAGCTAAGCCCCACTTAGCCGCTTGCTCACTTTCCCCTCATAGAATGCAGGAAAGAATTACAAGAGTAAATCTGGGGAAACTCATGGGTTGAGATGAAGACAGTTTAATAGTTAGAGCAAAAGCCACACACACAAGCAAGGCAAACCAAGGAATTCATTCACTGCTTCCCATCATCCAGCAGGTCTTCAGTCAGCTCCAGGAAAGCTGGGCTCCATCACACAGAGCGGTGACTTGGGATGAAAAACACCATCATTCCAAATAACCACCTTTTCTTCTTCTTCCCCCAGCTTTATGTGCTGACCATGACCATGACGTATGGTAGGAGGTATCCCTCTGCTCAGTTGGGGTCAGCTGTCCTGGTTGTGTCCCCTCCCAGCTCCTTGTGCACCCTCATACTCCTCACTGACAGGTTGGGGTGTGTCGTGGTTTGACCCTGGCTGGATGCGAGAGATTCACCCACACCCTCTCCTGGAGGAAAAAAACTGGAAAAAAACCTGTTATCACAGGCAAAGCAAGGCAAACTACAAGTGAAGAATATAAAGGATTTATTTATTAACTAACAAGATCAGAGCTTAATGTGAGAAGCATCATTTTAAAGGCAACCTTTTCCCCCCTCCCCTCCTTCTCTTACAACAGATCTCATATTCCCTTTTTCGACCAGGAAACAAAGGGGGAACAGGGTAGGAGATAAGCCAGGCAAGTTGGTATTTCTGACCAGATCCAGGATAGGAACCATCTCTCTGCCCTTCCATAAAGTTCTCTCTCCCTCTCTCAAGAGAAGAAAAGTCTTTCATGACCCTCTCCCAAATGAGATCTCGACCCAGGGACACAGTTCTTCCATTCTCTGTTATCCAAGAGTCACATCACAGGATGCAGTGTTTTAAGCACTACTTTGCTACTTCATTATGAGCCCATCCCAAAGTACATAGTTCAGATCCTACCGCAATACAATTCTGTCACAAAATGTCTGTCCAAAGGATCTCTGCTGAGCTCAGCTCCGGCTCCGTGTTTCTGGGCTCCCAAACATCTGCTGCTGTTGCAGCATGATTCTCCATNGCCAAAAGAGGATTGCCCAGATTTGCCACCCATCTTTAACCCCTTGTCTCATGCATATGCAAATCATGCCATGAATATTCATCCCTTCAACATTATGTCATGGACTTGCGCTTTGCCAAAAGTCCTTCAACCAATTAGCTCCAATGTTGCTCATTCTTTTCCCCTTGTTGTAGCTAACACTCACTTTTGATTACCTTCAAGGACTGCAGGACAGTGTTTTTCACCTTTAATATTCAACCTTAACTCTCAGGCTTCTTGAATGATTTTGAAAACTACTAATCCTTCTAAAATTCACAAAAAATTCACTAAATTTTCACTAATTCACTAAAATCCCTAAATCTCTATGCCCTTACCTAACTCACTAAAATTTGTAATTTTCTGAATCTCCAAATCATCCCAGCTAAATCCAGCAAAATCCAGTTGATCTATGGATGATATACCACAAGCATATAAATTTGGGGAGCAATGTTTATCTGGTTACTTACACATTTTTCCTTGAGAGTTATGAGACTAACCAGAATTTGCCCACCATGACTTCTCACAACATTCCTACAACGACACAATCAAGGAGGAAAGATTCAGGAATGGATAATAAGGGTTTTTTAAGCAGATCATTCCCAAGTGATAAACCCCAGGTAGCTGGGGTAGCTAGCCCCCAGTGTGGCTAGTGAGGATGTAATATTTTAGGGAAGATGTAATATTTTCATCTGTATGAGCAGAGGATGTCCCATTGCATAAAACAAATCTCACTGCTGAAAAAAATACTGGGAGCCAAGCTGGCCTCAACAAGAGACTAGATTAATCTGAAGGATGCAATGGCCTTTTCCAAAACACAGAAAAAAGCTATTTCTGAAAGGACCTGTAGATCATACAGGTAATGAAAATTGAATTGAACAACATGAAAATAAGAAGAGAAACAAGCAAAACTTTGGGTAAAAAGAGAACTTTTAATATCCTTAAAATTACTATTAGCAGATGGCTCAGTTTCAGCAAATTGTACATCAAAAATCACTATTGTTAACTTCCAGAATTTTTGTGACAGAGATCTGGCAGTGCTGTCTCAGTGCTGTTGGAAGCAGAGCAAACATTGATGCAGGGAGAACCACTCAGGGAAAGAACTGCTACAGATTATTTCTAGCTCAGAAAAAGAAAATTCATATATACAGTATTAAAATCCTTTTTTAAAAACAGTAAAGGAAAAGGTTCTCATTATAGCTTGTTACAGCATGTGGTCACTGAGGTTGTTCAGGATGACATACAGCTCTTAGGTAGTAATTTTAATGAAAAATGACAATGATGTTAAAATCTTGGACACGTTGGCTCCAAGTCTAATCAAAATGGTGAATGATTAAGTCAGATTTTCCTGTGTAAATAACACTGTTGGTTCATGGAGCTCTACTTTCAGATACATAAAACGCCTTGAAACTCTGCAGAGTGTGCTGCAGAAAGACATTTCTGGGAAATCTAACAATTACTGGCAAATGTACATGCCCTATTTGCTGCTAAACAGTCATAAGAGTGACATGTCACTGGAAGCTCACTGAAATGGAGAGGGTCTATAGACACCTCTTCAGCAGCCCACCAGTAAAATACAGAAGTACTCAATGTTTCAGCATAAAAGACAGAAATACTCCATGTTTCAGCATCTGAAGAGCTGCTTCAGTTTCAAAACAGCAGCTGTGAAAAGCAAAATATGTAAAAACATGAGAGAAATACTGATAAAGTGGAGAGAATAACAGCAATAGCAAAACAGCTTAACAAGAAGCAACAGAAGAAAGAAGACTGAAGCAAACTTCATGAGTGCAAAACAAGTGAAGATACAAGCAGTTCCCCCAAAATATCCTGGGTTCTGTACAGAGCACCTAAGCAGGCCACCAGGAGCAGCTGGAAGGTACATAGTCTGCTTGCCACTTCCTACTTCTCTGACACAGATGAGCATTGCAGGTGCAGGGACATACAGACTGGTTTCATGCATTTCTTACTAGCTTGGGTACCAGACAATATTAATGTAGCTACATTGCTTTGTGTTTCAAAATCCAGAGACAACATCACCACTTTCCCATGACTCTGAACCTGAGTAAATAACCTGCACCTGTCAGGTTCAATTGGATTTCTACAACTAGCTCATGCAGATGTGTCTAGACCACACTTCAGTTGCACTAAGGAGCACAGAAATATAACACTGAAGTGCTTCTTCATAGAGATGAGATCCATGATTGCATTATGCCTTTCCACTTATGGACTGTCTCCATATAGTCCAAGGCAGTGAGCCCTGTGTGGCAGTTTACATGCTGGTAGGACTTCCCAGCTTGGACACAAGCCATACTAACAGAGCTTGGCACCTGCCACTGCTAACTTTTACAGAATTAGAAGCAAAATACACTTCAGAAGTATGATTTTCCAGAATTAAAAGTATGATGCACCTCATTCTAACTGCAGTATTATTTCTGCACTGCTAGCCATGAAGAGGGTGATTATGGCAAGGAGCTGGATTTCTTTGGATTATCTTCATTACTATGAATGCCTCGATCTGTTAAAAATATTACTCAGTGCAAAAGAAATTTCTTCTTCAAGTAAAGAAACCAAAATATATTGCTATATGAATTCCAAAACACCTGAATGCATAGAGAAGTATTACAGGAAGAACTAGAAGAAAACAGTTTCACTTATTTATATAGGTAACGAGCAGTGAATATCTAAGCAACAAACCTCCTTCATAAATTCAGAACATCTCGCTCAGAAATATATGCTTTCAGTGCAGACTTCATGCTTTTTTTGTGAGGGGACATGGAAAACCACTAGGGTGTCTATTAAAAAAGATTGACTTATTATTAGGAGTAAATGCTCCTGGAAAATCCTCAGAGAAAGCAATTCTTACAACACTGAGGATTCTAACTAGGACAAGCCCACATCAGCATCAAGCACAGCAAGACAATTGAAAGACAGATTTAGGGCATCATCAACACGACTTCCATAACAAGTGATAATATGGATGCCATCTGGAAATCACAGAAAGAGTTGGATATGGATACGCTTCTGTCAAAGCTAATCCTTTTTTTGGTGCTATTTTTTGTGCAAGTCCCTAGCTGTGATTATTTTTATATAATAAAAATTCTCTTGCTCATGTAATCTTTTAGCATGCTTATGGGTGGAGAACTTCTTAAGGGCATTGAGGGAAGAAATGTTTAGTTCTGCAAGGTTTCAGAGAAAGTTTTTAACCTGACTGGTGTTGCCATCATTTGCTATGATGTATCCTAACAATTTCGAAACAATTTTTTCACTGCCTGGTCGCATGTGCATGAATTTCTATCTGAGGCTGGCACAGCTAGGTAATTTTATTGGCCTTAGTTTTGCTTTATAACACTGGGATGAAACTCTAATCCTTTTAAGGAAGAGCACCTCATTTTATCACTTCCAAATTCACAAGTCTCTTCAAACTTGTCATCTTCCTGTCAGCAAAAATGGGTATCTGCAAGATGTAGTTTGATCAATCCCCAACTTGCTGTAATTACTTGTTGTCAAAAGCTAATTACAGCTGTATTTCTTTTCTGCATAGAAATGGTTATAAAAGAAGTAGCTGTTGAGGTCTGCAGTATAGAAAACTTATGTGCCTAGATTCTCATAAATTCAGGTCCTAATTAACCTCTTTGCCAAAAGGGAGACATTTGCACAAGGTAATTGACCTGTCTATTGGTAAGTTGATACCAACAGAGGGCAGGTGACAAGCCCAGACTCTCCAAAACACGGTGGCAGATCACAAGCTAATGCTATCTGAGATGGTGTTTCACAAACTGGGGAGTCATAAATTAGTACTGTGTTTAGAGCTGAAGTGTCATGACTGTGGGATACAGGATGTCTCCAGAAGTGTATTTATATTCAGCTGAATCACTAGTATGCCAAAGAAATTAATTGGAAAAGTTGTGCTGTAAATAGCAGCTTGGTGGATAGCCCCAGGGCATACAGCTTGTCAAGGGAATCAGCTCCTGACTCCAACGAGCTGCAGATATGTCCTGGCTGAATAAAACAAGGAGAGGACTTTGAGAATCACCCCAAACACAGGTAGCCAATAAACTTTGTGTTTGCTCTGTTTCTTTTTAGTATTTTTTTCTGTTATCTACTTGCTAGTTTCTTAATTTATATTACTTTTTTTCTGGCAACTGTCACCTGGCTTGGTAAATACTTTCAGCAGGAGCTGGCAATAGCTCAGGTGGCCTGACTTCAGAGGAGAGCAACATGTATAACAAATATCCACTAATTCGTACCTAGGTACTAAGTCACACATGCTTAAATTAGACTCTGTCCTGCTACTTTCTGGAAGGAAGTTGTGCAGGGAGAAACTGTGAAAGAAGAGTTACCTTCTAAGCAAGTAAACTAGGAGAGAAGCCAGCCTAATAGCAGTGGCTAGATAAAGTATGAAATGTTAATACCAAAAAAAAAAAAAAAAAGAGGAAAAACCATAACAAAGAATAATCAGTCAGCAATGCAATGAAGTTGCTGACTAAGAAGCAGAGGGCGAAAAATTGGGGCAGCAGCTTCCGAGTCAAGGAGGCTCATCACTGAGAAATATGATGATCTGAAACCTGAGGGCAGATACAATTCTTTTCAAGTATTTAACACTTCAAGTTCTTCTGAAAAAAGCACAAGTTGGTAATTTAAACAAATGCAGAAATTAAATTCTTGTGTACCAACCACAATGAAGTTAATACTACAGCAACTGAAGCTGCGAGGTTGGGGAAGCACAGGGAGGCTGAAGAGTTCTTTGCTTTGCTGAAGGCAGGTCTCCAGCACAAATCAGTAGCCCAGCCCATGATGCACAGGCTGAGACATGAATCTCATATTCAATCTACTCTCCGTGTAGGCAGCAGTCAGAGAGAGCCTGCTTGGGGGCAGGAAGATCTTGCATCCTCCAAAGTGAGGATATGAACCCAGTGGGACACTTGTAGTTAAAAATACTGGAAACTTCCTCACATGTACAGGAAATACGCTCTCCTTTTGTTAAAGAGAGAGTTGATTCTTAGAGAAGGCTGCCAGAAAGCAGTTACTCAGGTTAAGTGCACAAGCTACATCTGGGACAAGTATATTCCTCAGTGTATTTAGCAAATTAAATTCTTTCAAAGGAATACAAATGGAAGGAGATTGCTCTTATTTAAAGGGTCATGAAAAAGAAAGCAGCACTGGACTCTTCTTCATTAGTCAGGAAAAAGTGATTTGGTTGGAAGGGGCAAGTAAATTACTGAAGGTCTGCCTGAGTGTCAATAGGAATGGACATACCTTAAGTGTGATAGTATTCCATTTCCACTTTGCCCACCAAGAGATTTCTTGGCCTGTGCTGTGTTTGTCCTTTCTGACATATATGGGTAATACACAGAGCCCCTTTTGCTTTCTTTAAGGACTCCTAGTAAGCAAACACTGGATCTGAAGATGCATGGGAAAAGTCTGCCATCATCACTTAGTTGGAATTTCAAAACACTTATAAAATGTGAACTAGTTCAGACAGGGCAATGTATATTCAACCCTGTCTTTACAGGTTAAATTTTCAAGTTCAGCAGTAAGGTGGGAGACAATAAAGAGCATATAGAGCTGTGTCAGAAGAGTTTAAAAGGTGAATACAAAGATGAGAGATGAGGATAAATCTGCTCGGATTTGACATTCCCAGTATGGACATCTGCTGTGACATTGGGATCTCTTTGTAGTCAGCTGAGAGGAACAGAGGTTTCTGGGCATGACTAATCCCATTTGAAACCTGGTACTAGTGCTAGATGGAACAAACTGCACCCTGAAATTGCTGCTTGTTCTCCAGTGACCAAGGAGGGTAGACAGGGCGATCAGCTCAGCTGTATATGGTTCCAACAGAGATATAGAAAAGCAAGTTGGAAGGTGAAGTGGGTGTTGGACCAGAAGACTTCCAGGGGTCCCTTCCAGCCTTAACCATTCTGTGGTTCTATGAAGCCCAGATCAAGTGCCAACATGTAAAACTGGTGCAGTCAAAAGCAGCTGCCCGTCACAGCATGTACCCAAGCTGGCTGTGAGCCCAATCCTTTGCCGAATGTGAAATGGAAACAGGATGGGCATGAGGGGTCAGTGATATTGTAACTTAATTTACTCACCTGGGTGAAAAAATACAGACTTTGACAAGATAGTATGTGCAGAGGTTCATTACATGATTGTCAGGAAAGCAGAGGAAAACTTACTGAAGATCTATTCTGTTACAGATAACTCTAGTTTTGGTAAGGTATTGATCCATGTGAAGCAATCAGCTTCTGAAACTGTCTCTTGGAAACAGAATAAATGAAGTTTTATATCCTGAGAGTTAGCCAATTACTGAAAAATATTTATTTTATCCTTTTGTGACCAGAGTAACAGATGCTACTCAACTGGTGTCCAAGCTACTGAGGAATATTAAGTGCCTTAGGAACAAATTTAGAGGGAATAAATTTGCAGCTGCCATAGGAAAAGGGAAAGATGGAGGCCTGCAATGAAAATGGCATGTTTCTGAGGACACTGTGATGGCCAAAGAAGCAACAGACTTGGAAAAGATCCCCTTATTTGCCTGAAAGCCTCACTCTGGCACTAGTTTCTGTGAATAGATCAACTCAGAAGAGTAGGTGTAGTCATCTCCAAGCCATTTATGAGTCGGAGATGAAAGTGGGCTGGTAGGGTGTGAAGAAATACAGAGGTGTGAGGAAAAGAAAGTGCTCCTCTGTGACTGCTGTCAGATACAGTATCCAACCACCCATAGGTTGACTGCATTGTGGAGGAAATGTAATACCCTTTGCAATCATCATAGCATTTGGTTTTCATTATTCTTTAGGTTTGTGTTTTAGTGCAGTTGGCTAGGCCCTACAGGAGCACCTTGACCTACGATGGCCATAATTCCCACCCCCAAAAAATATCCCTAAAAATGGCTCTGAGGATTTAATGAGTAAACTCAAGGTAAATATAGTAATTCCTCAAATTTCACAGAGGGTCAGTTCCAGAAAGATGGCACAGCAAGCAAAATCCACAAAGTAGCGGTCAAGACAGTTAAGACACAGGAAAAAACCCATGATGTATTGAACCCACAAATGGTGAACTGCAAATTAGTGAGGGATTACTGTATTTGGGTGTATAGTGACAGTGAATAAAGAATTTGTTTACCTAATTCTTCCAACTCACCAAACCATGCTCAAGAGCTATAGCCCCCTCTAGGCTGCAAGGTGAGATGTATTCACCTCCACAACACATTTTTCCTTCTGGTGGTTAGCATTCCTTTCCAATACATATACCAAAAATGTACATTCACTAGGCAAATAAATTTTGTTAACCAAACCAGGAATATGACTAAAAGGAAACCAAGGACAGAAGGAGAGTGAAAACCAAAACATCAGCATTCTTACTGATTATTGAAACTATTTCTTGTCTGACACCAGAACAGGTAGAGAAAGATGGAGGCATTAGGTTGGCATTGGCAATTTTATATTCAACCCATTTATTGCTTTCCTAATACAGTTAGTTCACAAAGGATCTGATTCTCCACTTGGCTATCCAGTTTGAAATCAGGTAATCATGGAAGGCTATACATACCTTGTATCTTTCACTGTGCTAAATTAAGAAAGTTGGCTTATGTGACAAGGAAGTAGATGATCTCACAGATGTATTTACTATAATATTTTAGTGTAGTCATGCTTAATTTTTTACATGTTCACAACAGACAAAAATCACTGTCCTGAAGGAGCAGACAGGTTTTTCTGGTGGTCAGCATTTCCAAGTCCTATGCGTGAGATGAGTTAAGGATCAGAAGCAGATGTCACAGCATGATCAGTGTGAACCAAGAGTAATTCTCATAAACATGCACAACATCAGTAAGGATAAAGTGCAGACACCAGTCACTTTGAAATACACAGTTCAGTAACTTGCAATGCCTCTAGACTACCTCACCCTACCCTGAACAAGCACAGTATTTTCAGGCCTGACCAGTGAATCTTCAGCTGTTTGTTGCTCTCAACTAAAAAACCACAAACAAACACATAGGGAAAAAAATAAATCAAGAAACCCTTTGCTGGTAAAAGCATTGCAAGAGGATCCAACAGCCCAGAAACTATAAAAGCAAAAATTTAGAAATTAATAGATGCTTTTTTCAGCAGACTTTTACAGTCTCCATTATTTAGTTGGTTTTCCATCTCATCCCAAAGCATATCTACGTTTGGTTGGTCCTTTCCCTCTGAGATTTGCTGTGATGCTGTCAGCAATTCGGAGCAGTACTTACTGCACTCTCAGCATTCCAGCCTTTTGCATCTTCTGAAAGAAGGGGCCTGTCCCCTTCTCCCCAAGAAGCACTGTGGACACTCTCCTGGGCTGGCAGGAACACCAGCTTCTATCCTCTTGGCTGAGCTCAGATTTACTACTCCATCTCCTCACTTCCAAACATGACTCCCTCTTTTAACTTCTATTCTCTGCTTTCTGTGCTGGCTGCAGTTACTATAAGCAAATGACAGATGGGAAAATGGACAGCAGGTACTTTAAATGGAGTGCTCCCAGATTTGCCTCTGAAGTGAATCCTGCAAAGGTTAGCCTCCATGACTGTTGTAAGTGCAGCTGTTGCTGCAGGAGCCTGGAAAGGCTGGCCCTGTGACCCATTTTAAACACACAATCCCTGATTCACGGCAGAAATCTCATTATGGACATTCATTTTTTTAAGAACTGCTGAGCAGCGGGTAACAGCATATCTTCAAATTAAATCCAGTTCAATAAATAGCACAAAATTAAATCATTCAAGGTCTGGTCTGCCTTGAGCTATACTTAAGCCCTTTGCATGATTAACAGATTAGAACGCAAAAAAAAAAAAAAAAAGGCAGCTCAATCTATCTGCTGCAGAGATACTTTTATACCCCTGTGCTGCAAATTGTTTTATCCCTAGACACTACACCAGTCAGTCTCTGTGTGTAGGTCTAAGCAGATGGTGCGGCTAGAGCACTGAATTTTCAGTTTACTCTGAAACCTGGGTATTTGTGTTGTGTCCTTTTAATGATAACACTGTTTTCCGTTCTTGCATAGAGGTATTTATTTGTCTGTATTTTGTTCATTACACTAGTACTCCAGTCAAGATCAACACAAATACTGAGAGGCTCAGATTGACCCCAGGCCAGGCAGTAATTCAGTATAAAAGAAAAGGCAATGGTACCCAGATAGCCCAAATCCTACTATAATGCTTTATTAGCAGCAACACACTATCTGCTATGTGGTTGTCACTTACCATCCTTTGAATGAGCACTTTATATTACAACACTTAAATTCTAAATGTTCCACATTATAAACTTCAATTAAATAACAAAGCTGGCATTCCCAACCTTTATCATCTTAAACAGAGCCTGCTTTTATTTTTTTATAAGGCTGCACAGCTGTATGATGCTCAGGTCTCAATTAGGAGTACCAGGCTTAGATGCTTGGAACATCACTACAAAGTCTTTGGCACTTAAATAACCAGAAAATCACTATCATCATTTGCATTTCATAGCTGAAACTCAAATATAGGGGCATATCAGAATAGCAATGAGACACACTGGAATATTCCTGTATTTTTAAATATGATAAAATCCCACCCTGCTGTAGCAGGTGACATTTTGCAGTCTGTTCTGGTACCTTCCATCATTTTTGCCAGCTACTTCCAACAGATGTTTTCTGCCAAAGTGCCTGAACAAATTAGAAAGTTGCTGGCACAGAGGATTTTTCAAATTGAGCAGTGGGATTTTAATTTAGCAATTCTCTTAAATTACCAACGTGCTACACTCAAACTCCTCTGTGGGCTCACAAGCTAACTGGGCAAATCACACTGGCCTCGGGTACAAAATCCCAATGACAATCAGCCTGCAGGAGCTGTAAAAGCAGCGTGGGCTAGTGAGTACCCCAGCAGAGTGACACCACATCACCTGCAGGTGCTGAGGCAGAAGCTTATGTTAGAAGAGAAAAGCTGTCCTAGGAATCGGTTTATATGTCAAATGGTTTTCTTTCAGTAAGCTTTCATGCAGTTGTCCTCTGTGAAGGTTTCATAAATGAGTCAGGTGATCCATGACCCAGTTTTAAACAGGAAAGTTACCCCAACCTGCTCTGTTATCATGAACAAGTACAGTCATCTGGGTTTAGGTACTACTAAAGGAGAGTTGATTAAATAAATAATTTGTTCTTTGCTGTAAGTTTTCAATGAGCTGATGTTTGTGTAGCTAGCTTTGTTGTGTTAGAGATTTCTAACAGTAATTTCTGTAGTGACTTCACTACAACAAAGGCTATGTGGTTTTAAGACCATTCAGTGTGATAATGTTTGTATGTGTAATATATACTACTTTTCTGAAGAAATATTTCAGAACAGTAATCTATAATGTTGACAATTATAAGCACTTTTTCAGTTGCTTGCATAAAAATAACTGCATTTTAATGCCTTGCTTCAAATTCAAGTGGCCATGACACTTATACCTGATTGATCTGTAAATCTCAGGGTTTGGATTGCATAAAATTGAAAAATAATCAAGTGAGACTGAGACGTCAGATATTTGATGAAAGACTGATTTTCCAGAATCCCCAAAACACAAAACCATAGGAAAAGATCCCACCGTCAACAGCCAAGCCTCACAGATGCTCCCCAGTTCACCTTGAGACTGCGAGAAACATCATTTTTTGTGATGAGCTCACTGCCTGCAGTGCCAGACTGTCCTTCCAGAATCCTGAGGGCTCGGGAATGATCAGTGAGCCCCCAGCTTTTCCCAGCCTTTTATTTTCAGTGCTGAAGAGACATCTATCCCTGCGTTCTTACTCTTTTTTTGTTGCAACAAAGACAGTGACAGCTTTGCGCATGCCAGGTCTAAGAGGTCCATGTCTATACGCAGCCCTGCCAACATCAGCAGCCAAAGAGACACAGCAACAAGATTAGCCACAAAATCTCACCATCTTTCAGACACACGGAATTTGTTGTGAGTATGCAGATTGCTCCTGCAATTGGTCTGCATGTGTCCAGTAAGCATTAGCCCAGCTAATCATTTTTAAATTGCCCAGGATTCCTGGGGAGGCAACAGTGTGGCCCACCAGAAATTCCAGAGAGTGCAGAAGCCCAGAGGACATCAACAGTGCTCCAGTCAGAGCTACAGGGAGGTCCTGAGTTGCACAGAATGATTTTTTACGGTTGAATGCTGTAGGACTGAGGGAGGAGAAAAAAAGCTGTCAGTAAGGCAAATAACAAGAAAGTGTAGGTGAGAAAATTTTCCCTAGGTTTAAGATGACCCTAAATATTTTCATAAAGAGAGTCTCTGAGCTATTACATGCATCTAATTTAACCTAGGGGTTTGAGACTTTCCTTTGCTCTTGTTTAATTAATATTTGTTCAGAGACATGTTGAAAGTAATGTGAGAATAATAGGAATAATCCCATCTTCATAACAAAAAATAAAGGGAGATTCATAACTGATTTAATTTTATTGTGTTTCAACCTCTAAAGACATGAGAAATACAAAATAAACCGTATTTTTGTCAATAGGTAACACAGGTAACATGAGTATATAACTCTATCAAACTGAAACTCTAGCTGTTTCCTGTTGATAAACGTACGATTCTTACCACTACATCCAGGCTTTGGATTCAGAAGGATGGATCCAAGGATGTTGCTTCTGGACTGATGCAGGCTGGCACAGAAAGGGCTAAGAGCAGGGAGTTAATACAACCAGGAGAACTGCAATGAGCCGACAGGAAATACCCTTTCTGGTTTTAAGTAGCTTAAAACTTATTTAAAAAGACACAGAAAATGCATTCTTTTTTTATTCCTTAACTTCAAAATTAATACATCTTAAAATGATAATAGAAAGACAGCAGTTCAATTTGATTGACAAATTAATTATGATTGAAATATTAGACATTAGATATGTTTCATTTATTGTGGGTTTTTTCACAGACTGAAATACAGAAACATATTTTTAATTTTAAAATACTTTCCTACTTTTCATTTCTTACAAACACTGATAAAGATGTTTTTGTTTACAGTGAAAACCTCTGTATTTTTTCAGCTGACAAGACATTTACTTACCTACTGACTTCTGATGAGGGTATTTAGGATTGATGAACATCCACCATTTGAAAATTTGAGACATGCCATTATAATCTATTAAGCATATCAAATTATTTTAAATTCCTTGACTGTCTTCTCTTTCAATAGCATTGAGATAGGCAGCATTCAGAAAGCCACACAGTTTGGTGTTGACACCACTTTTACTTTCATTACGAGGCAGTTGGAGCCATCACTAATCAAATCAGAGAAGACATTAAATGCTTTATCCTTGAGCGTGTTGTTGAAGAGGAAGAATTGTGGTTGTGACAGTAAAATTTCATCCTGCAACATGCTGGGCTGGAACTCAGATCACAGCTCTTATTCAGGCCATGTAGAGAAGGAAAACAGGTCTCCTAACACAAACACAGATAATTTTAATTACTTCAATTGTTTTTGCAGGAGCCCTTTAAAGAGAAGCTCAATTTTTTAGGGCTCCCACAGGAGAAAGATAAATTAACCAAGTAAATAGACACAGAGAATCTAAGATCCCAGACAAAACATTTAAGCAAACTGATCTATTTGACTTCCTTGCAGAATAACTGTCAGGCTTCCTCAGAGGAATAGGGATGGCACTGAGCAATCCCCAGGCATCATCTGAACCCTTGAAGCCAGTAAAGCCAAACTACTGTGAAAAGCAGTGATTTAGATTTCCCTATGAAATTGTTTTGATGGAATGTAAGGCGCAGTACATCAAAGCCCAAGATACTCCTGGATAAAGACAGTTCATACTGAAGAAACAAAACGCCACTTTTATAAAAAGAGCAATAAACAAAAGGGATCAAAAATTAAGGAACTGACATTTAAGCGTTTTTCAGAGTACCAGGCATGGCTAGACTGACTGATATCCTTGATGATGGTCAGTGAGTCAGGATGCCAGGCTCCAGGACAGCTGGAAGAGGGACACATACTCCTGATTGAGTTTGTGTTTCTAGAAAGTGTCCCTCAGGAGGTGACTTAAACTAGAGCCTCAAAGAAGGCCCTCAGTGTTCATTAAATGAAAGTCTGCTGTGGATAAGTTACTCCAGAGGAGAGCAAGAAACACCTTCATTTCAAGTCATTATGTAGATTGTGAACACGGGTGAAATCTTTTTCAGTAAGACTAAGTAGATAAAACCACCAAATATCTGAAATGTCAAGGGGCTGTTTAGCTCCCTGGTTCTGCTCAATTTAGAAGCAGACACGTCTTGTCATGTCCCAGTAGTCAAGAGGACACCCCATGCACTCCGCAAAACAGCTGTGTGTGTATCAAGGAGACTCAGTATGGCAATTGGTCAAAACAAGATCTAAATTAGGGGCATTTCACCACAGTACCAAAACAAATGTGAACAGTCCTCTGTAGCTCTTGCCTAAGCAGTTGCTTCAGCTTCAAATGGATTGTTACTGTTCCCTGAAGGTTGGGTGACCAGATCATCCAGCAAGGGGATAAACAAACAAACAAACAAATTAGGTAAGGGAACTGAAGACAGTGAAGGAAGGAAAAAAGAAACATCATGCACCACCACCAAATACAGCAAAAGAAACTACAATAACATTTCCTGTAAGCAGAGCAGACGTGTAGGAAGTTTGAATACATGCTGCAGCCTTGGCCATTCCTCATGTCCAGCAACCTGGAGCAGCCTGATTTGATCTGTTTGGCCCTACCATCAGCAATGTCTACATGCTCTTCTCTGTACAGCCAAGTTCAGCAGCTAAAAAATGATGTGTGAAGTCTGCTTGGACGGAGCATAATTCAGGAGATGCAGTTATCAGGTTTTCCCAGAACATTTCCACAGTAAGCCCAAAAGTCAATAGGTGGAATGAGCAGGAATTTCTTCTGAGGAGTATTGCAGAAATTGTACTAAGATCAGCTTAAAGTTTTCAGGATGCATTTAAATATTTAAATACCATGAGCTGCATGGTTGAAATAAATTTGTGAAGCAGCTCTGCAACCGCATGTAACATTTTTTTTATTGTTGTCCAGGTAGAACAATTCTCTCTCCTTTGTTACTCAGCCTAAGTGACGTTCTGCTGTGTGAGTTTTTTTCTGTTAACCCACTGGTTTCATGAGCTAGGCTTGTGGGTTTTCTTTTGATTTCTCTAATAGGTATCATAAGAGTGAAGCTACTGTGAGAGCAGAAGAGCAGGTGGTTTCTGTGCTATAGCTTTAGTAGATTTTGTGTGGCAATTTTCATCATCATAAAAAATCGAAACCTGCATTAAATTGTCTGCATAGCTAAAGTAACAAAGAGCCTGACAACTAACATTTGCATACCAAAAACTGCCCAGAGAAAATTTAAGCAGTTCCCCATTACAGAAAGCAGTGTACAGTAAGTTCCTTGTTCAAAACGTTTTACAGCCAGACCACAATGATTTTCACACAGTGTTTTAAGCATACAGGCACATGGATGCATCACTAAATCAATGATGTCCTGCAGGTGCATAGCTGGCCATGATCACTTTGGACAGATTTTGTAAAGCTCATAGTGAGGGCCCAAAGCAAGAGATTAACAGCAATTTTGAAATCTGTGGAATTCATTATGCAGTTGAAAAAAGAAATTGTGGACTGCTGACCACCATTCCAGTTGGAAAACTCCAATTAACAGCATAACAAGCCCAAAGAAGACTTCCTCATTGATAATAATGAGAGCCAGGAAGTTAAACTGGTTCCCAGAGGTTCCAGGAACCCAGGAATTTCCCAGAATCACTATCTTTTTGCCTGCTAACATTTTCCTTATGAAAGTTAAATAATCTAGCAGAAGCATATTGATGAAATTTCAAGTGAATTATACATTCTAGCATTTGCCTTTCATCCATACAGGCACAGTAACATCTCCTAGGAACCATCTGCATCAGAAATTCTGAATTTAAAACATTATCTTTGGAAAACTTGATAGGGCATATTTATTAAGTAGGTATCCTGATTGAGCCCTCAGCATTTTCATTTGCATATGCCAGTACGGATTTGCACATATGACTGAAGTGAATAAAAAGGCAGATGGATGCTCAGTCCAAAAGTTATATTCTGTGCCTGAAAGAAGAGAATTGCAAGAATTTGGCTACAATGGCTGTCAGAGGGATTATTTTGATGGAGGGGCAAAAATCCCTGGTTAAAAATAGGTCTCAAATTTTCTAGTTCATTTCTTTGCTTGACTGAACTGTGAAAGATTTAGTTCCCTAATTATGCTGACACAATGGCTTAACTTGTTGAGTTGCAAAAGCTTGCTGTTATTCTTAATCAGCATCTCTAATTCAGCAATAGTAAGCTTGTGACAATGAAAGAAAACAGAAAACAATTCACAGTTTCTGCCATTAAAAACAATTATTTCCCATGCATTCTAGTGCAGGAGGCAGTACTCAAAGCAGTGAGATCCCAAACACATTACCACTGGAATAATTTTTCTTCGGCAACCACTGTTAATTGCCAGGTAGCAGGAGGCACGACAGAGGGGCTGGTTATTGGTGCAGCATAAGCCCTTTCCTGGGCTGTGAGAGGACTGTCTCTGCTAATAGGACAACAGAGCCCACTCTGCAGGGGAGTGGCTTAAAGTCTTCAGATTAGAGTCATCCTTGCCATAATTTAGAAAGACTCAAGTTGCATCAATGCTGAGTTGGATCACAAAATAGGTGGTTTCTTCTTTCATGTTGATAATTCATTTGAATTTGCACTTCTGTAAAAAATAACATTTTTCCTTCTAAGCTTCCTGTTGAACCTCAACTAATACATAAACTTGTTTTGCTCTGCCTTCCACTGCCTGGATTACCTTGTTACATTTCCTAGTAGCCTTTTCTATCATCTTCAATAATGGAATCAGCTTACTTTCTTAGAGGATGTTAGAGGAGCTCACAAGATCACTGATGACATAAAGGGAATGTTGTTTTAAACTAAAACAACCCTCAAACCTCACTTTCAATTATTTTTTTTACCATTTCAATACTCAGACTTCATTCTTGAAAAAGCCACATCTTGGAAAGCCACAGAAAATTCCCACTTTGACACTTACAGTGTAGTATACGTATTAGCAGTATCTTAATTAATTAGAAAAATCAAAGATGAGAATAAAACATCTCTGCCTCTCTTTGATGCAGAAGAGCTCCCTTAAATAGGTACACATCAGGCTGGTGCAGCTGGTCCAGTGATGCTGGACGGTGCTATCAAGCATCCCTTAGCCCCAAAACAGGCTGCAGTGCTGGATTTGGTTTCACCTGAACACCTCTTCAGCTCTGTCCCCAGCTCTTACATTGGGCAGCAGAGAGCAGCAGCATGTCTAACTTTACAATGGTACCAGTTCTCAGGAATAACTGGAGAAAACTGGGAGACAAGGGAGAAATGCATCCCCTTCCTTCTGACTCCTTACATGCCGTTGGTCCCCAAACTCAACTGGCAGCTCCCCACAGTCTGAGGGGCACAGAGGAGTCTTGTGCCTTTCTGCTGCCCTTGCCCTTCTGCAGAGCCAGTGGGTGGTGTGATTTGCATGGTGACTATATGATTACATTAACCAAAACCTGAATCTGTACACTTGGATTCTTTCAGATCAGCCCACAGAGAGACTCAGAGGTCTTACACTTGTGCCAGTGTAAGGAGTGAAAGGAGTACAACAACCAAGGTAATTGGGAATGCCACAGTTTTCCTGCATCACTTCGTGGTCTTTCTTGCAGGTGCTGAAGAGTGACATTGGGTGTATGACCAGAAAGTTGAATTACGTACTAGCTTCTGCATATGGCTTTGCATCTGAAGCCACTTCCACCCAGCTCCTCACCAGCTCCACAGTTAAAAGTCCCCTCTGCTTTAGTCTGATTCCACTTTCTTCAGATCCTCTAAATTTTCGTTGAGTCTTTCAGCACTTCTGTACCACTTTGACCTTTTGCAGGCGCTCAGACTCTTCTGCTTTAGGGGAAACTCTAATGCAAAAAAATCCCTTCTGCGCCAGCCACCTTGCCTGGAACAGCTTCTTCATCCTGCTATTTTTGGCATGTCCCTTCTGAAATGTCAGCTACAAAGTCTGGTCTTATATGTGAAACATGTGCTATTGCAGATGTTGGAACATCTGATGACAAAGCAACTTCAACAATAAAGATGTTGTCCTAGCTTGTTGGCTTCTTGAAGGTTTTTAGGCTGCCATTAACCACCGACTTCCTCTTGGCTGAAGCCTGTGAGTGACAACATGTGCAAGCAGAGAGCTCATTAACAGTCAGGATGTTTAAGGGTGGTGCTCCCTGTGCAAAGCATATTTAATTTTATCAGCTAATCAAGCTATTTTTAATCACAAAGCACTCTTTGAAAATGAGAAGAGCATGCGAGAACTGAAAGATGGCTAGATATAGAGGCAACTACGTATATCTATTTTGAAACCTCTGCTGAGAAGATAAAAATTATTCTCAGGCTGAAAGGCTGCATTCCAGCATTTACTGCCTCTCTTGTCAGTAGAAGCTCCGTGGGAGACAGAAGAACAAAAATTAAGCTAAAGAGATAATACACAGGAAGCCAATGTTATGTTAGATTAAAAACAACCAGTACTTTCAGTGACAAGCTTGGAAACTATAAAGGAAATAATGCAATACTAAAATACGCAGAGCATGTTATGCCTATGTTCTTTTTTCCCCCTTTACAAAATATGTAACATTAAGCACAGAATTATCACCAAGATGTCAAATGGGCAGGCTGCTTCGCAGATCAGTGAAGAACTTTGCTGTCTCCCTTGGGTATAGAACTGACCTGATCTTGGAAGCAGATGGAGAAGATCATTTGTATATGTAAACTGTGTCTTTTTATTGCTTATAGAAAAAGCCTAATGGGGGAAAATCATCCCCATTATGCCTGTGCTGAAGAGAGAACACCTTAGTATAGAACTGAAAACCAAGAAAAGAGAAAGCTGGTCTCTTCCCAGCTCTATTGAGACTAGCAATCTGCTCCCCAAAGCCCAAATTAGGTACTTCTTGTGACCCGCCAGAAAGGCTGGAGCTTGGCAATTTCAAGCCCTGCTCAGGCACCTACTGAGTGGCAGAATCAACACCAGCTCAGTTGGAAACTCCCATGCCAGAAAAGCCCTAACCCAAAACACTAGTAACAAAGTAAACACTAATAGCCTAATCCTCTTGCACTAGAGCAACCATTGTGAAGGTGCAGAACAAAACATTTACTGTCATTCTTTTTTGGTTTGATAATCTTTTAACAAGTACGGTTTTATCCTTCCTAAAAGATGTAGCCTGTGATAAAGTGATTTGCATCTTTCACTTCTTCTAGAATAGTTGCCACAGAAGTTTGTAGCTCCATTGTCTGAAAAAAGATCAGTGTAACGTACCTAGTTTTATTTCTATGGTTTCTCATTTGTCTGACAGGCTGTCTTACTCTCTGAGACATTTGATTCTTTTCAAGGCAGCTTTACTTTAACTAGGCAGCTTTAGGACTTTGATTTTAGCTCTTAAACAAGTAGATGTCATATGAACCAATACAAAGTTAGTTTAGGGTAACACATGCTGCAGCATGGCTCATTGGTCAGAAATGGTGCTGATGCTACTGTCAACTTGGTATTTTGTTCTACAAAGGGGAAACTCCAGCATTTCAGAGTTATCTGTTCTGCTCTACACTTCTCAGGATCCCATCTTGGTAAATCTAACCAAATTAGTATTTTATGTGATGCCACAGAAGTTAACTACACTGGAAACACCTCTCAAAATACTAGATATGTGTCTTCTTCAAATAGGGGAAGGGGTTTTTTTGGCAAGACTTTAATCTGATTGTGGCAAGTGTGTTTTTATTCTCTTGTCCTTTAGTTGCTCCATGCTCTGGATGAAATCCTGATATTGACTGAGCCAGAAGTGAAACTCACACTGGTGAGTGTGACATGCTGGTGGATACTCATGTGTAGAAATGGGTATGGTGTTTAGATAATGAATATAAGCAGTGAAATACATATTGAGGTAGAATTTCCTTTCCAATGCTATAATTTCTCCACTTTTCTACTCAGGAGCTTAGAAGTCTTGTTTGGCACCATCTACTCATTCAGCACACTATAAAGGGCAAGTAGCCCGGTCTTTAACACTTATTTAACACATAAGTCAAATAAAGCACTAGCAGCAGACTGCTGACTCACCACCTGGACAGAAGCATGCTTTTTCTCTCACTTTGATTTCTGCTTCTTGTATTTCGTTTCCTAAATTTGAAATAAGATTATTCTTTAGTTACTGGACATTCACACTATGTGCAGCAGCTTCAGACTGTGTATCTATATACATCTCCACTATAGGAGGAACATTTTTAGAACCCATGTAACTAGTTGGTTGTTTCTGTTCTCTGTTGCATGCTCTGTTGTTTGATATTGTTGACGAAAGCTGTGTCGTGTTTTACCACAGGCGCATATATACCACATAGGATCTCCTGGGAGACAAAGCATTACACACTGAGGGCAAGAATTGTGTTGTCTTCTCTGAATTTCACTCTGCACATTGTACTTAAATATCCGTAGTGTTTTACAGATTGTGCCACCCACTGCCTAAAGGCTGGGATAGTCAGCAGCTCCCACTCATCAGTAGGATGGGGATCTCACTTTCTTGACAGCTGGATGCCTTACCCAGGACCCCAGGATCATGGTCCACCTCTTTCTATGAGCAATTTCCACGGTTGGACAGGGGCTGGGCTGGAGACTTTGAGAATACATTTGAATTTAAACACTGAAGTCAGCATTTTGTTGACTCTCCATTCCACAAGAACCTCATTTAAGCTAATCTTAGATGTCTAAAAATCTAGAAGTCCAAGTTTAAGTAACTTTATGCTCCTACTGTAGTTAATAAAGAGGAAGGTTATCAGGAAGCTACCAGACATCCAAGACAGGTTGACTGTCCCTCTGTGGGTGCCGTTTTCTTCCTCCTAGCTGCAAATGGTGACCAGGTCAGACAGAGACGGAACTTTTACATGTATAAACTGGAGCAATGAGTCATGATCGAGATGTCTGCATCCCATCAGCACACACACGTACAAAAAAGCGCAGCTGAGAAGTCCCGCAGCGCTCTACGGCGCCGAACCGCAGTACGTATTTCTGAAACTCACTGCACATTTTAATAGCTGTCATCCATCCTAAAAATACATTTGCACTGCTTCGCGTTACTGCAGCATGTTGCGTGCTCTTTCTGTGGAGCTCTGGTCATTAGCGGGACCAACCGCTCCTCCTCGGGACAACCTCGGCTGCTGGGTACCTGTCCTGGTTAACATGCTGCTTATTTCTCGGTGCTCCCCTTCCCGGGCAGGGGTGACTCCCGCCGTGCCGAGCCCGCCCCTCT
>WEKX01020281.1:18007-28217 GCA_013390025.1 Pitta sordida
CCAGGAAAGCCGTGGCAGAGGGGCTGTGTTTTGTGTTAGTGTTAAAAACGGTGGGATTTCCCCGGGTTTGTTTCAAAAGGCAAGTGATGGCAGAGTGAAAACAAGGAATGGCCGAGATTCCTGCAAGCAAGGGATGGAAATGGAGCGGCTCTGCCCATCCCAGCCCCACCCTGGGTATCCCGGGAGGAATCTCAGCTCCTCTCCTGGGCTCCAGGATCCTCCACCCACCCACCCCGAGGGCAATTCCCGGTGCCTGGGAGCCAGTGACAGCCCTGGGAATTCCACGGGACTCTGGAAAATGGCCAGAGAACTTCCCAGTGTCCTGCCTGCACCAGTGACTCCGACCAGCAGCACCAGTTTGGGCCACCCAGGGTGGGTGGGGGGGTTTCCTCCAGCCCCTTTCCCATGGGAAGTGCTCCCAGTCCCAGGCAGGGATTTGCTCCCTGTGGTTCCCCTCCCAGGGGGAGGCTCTGGGGTTCCAAAGGTTTTTTGGGGAATGGGGGAACTGCCAGGATTTCCCATCAGGTGGGGCTGGTTGGGTTATTTCCTTCTCTTCCCCCAAGGCCACACCTGGGTTTGTTTGGGGTAACTGGGAATGGGCACGAGCAGAGATGGGACTCCATCATCCCAGAGGCCTTTTCCAACATAATTCTGGGATTCTGGAGCCCCCGGGGGGACATGGATCAGGGCTGGCCACCTACACCCAACTCCCAAGAGATCCAGGGGCTGGGGAGCTCCCAGGGCTCCGGGGGAGGAAGGGTCTCCTGCTCCCCCTTCTCCTGCTCCCCCTTCTCCTGCTCCCCCTTCTCCTGCTCCCCCTCTCCCTCAGGGGCTGCCCCTGTGCCGGGTTATCCCTGGTGTGAGAACAAGGTTAAATCCCAGCTCAAGATTCCCAAGGGATGGGGAGTGAACTGTTCCTTCTCCTCACCCTCACCCCCCCCTAAACCCCACCCAGCACCTTCCCCGGAGCCTCATCCCCTGGGCTCAGTGGGAAGGATTCCCCCGGGAGGAAAAGGGAAATTCGCTGATTTTCGTGGTTTGGGCTGAAAACTCCCCCCCCTCCAAAGGCTGACGTTCCCAGGCCCTGGATGTGCCCCAGGAAGCCCCTTCCCCAAAAGCAGCTGGGGAGGGGCGGGGGGGGGCCCGGCCTCCCCCATCCCTGGAGCTCCCAAACATTCCTCAGGGGACCTGGGCCATTCCCCCACCCTGTAGGATGCAGGGAGGGGACAGCCCTGACCTCCCTTCAGCCATTCCCTGCAGGGATTGTTCCAGCTGGATTTTGGTTGGGGGGTGGTTTTTTTGTTTTGTTTTGTTGTTGTTTTGGGGTGTTTTTTCCTTTTTTTTGGCACTAATTTCCTACAAAATCGCTCCCCCCCTGGGCCTCGTCCCCTCTCCGGGACCACAGCAAATCCCTGCTGGTCCCAGACCAACCCCAGCAGAGCACCCCCAGTGCTCCCACCTCACACCCCGCCGGGAACACCCCAACCCCTTCCGGGAAGTGGATATCCCAGTGAAAACCCCCCTCCCCACCAACTCCTCCTCCTCCCTCCACCCTGGTTACTTTTAATCCCAATTTAAACCTTGATCCCTCTCCACGATCCCTCCCCTGCCCTAAACCGCTCCCCAATGATCGTCGCCGGATTGGGGGATTTTTGGGGGGGTTTTTTTTGGGGTGTTTTTTGGTTTTTTTTCAGGAATTGAAGTTCTGTTTGAAGCCCACATTTAGTGTTTGCCCCCCAGGAGCGGGCGTGGGCGGCAGGAGGGGGTGGCCCTTCCCCGGGACCCCGGAGCTATAGGATGATACAGGGTTTTTTGTCCTTGAAGGGGTTCTCGGAGGCGGGAACTCCGACCAGCAGAGGGTCATTCCTGGCGTGCTGCTCACAGTAATTCATGAGCTCTGAAGAGGCTTTTGAGACCTGGGGAAGGGGGAGGAGGGGGGGAAATAAAAAAGCAGGAGGTGAGTGGGAATGTTCCCCCCTCAGCTCCTGGTACTTCCGTGGGGAGGGAGGGAGGGAGGGAGGGAAGTGGAGTCTGGATTTTCCTGTCAGAAAAGGATGGAGAGGAGGGGAAGTGGAGATGTGGGATGTGGAGATTTGTTTTTGTGGTGTGACACAAACAAAGGGGTGAGAGCAGGGAAAGAGACACGTGGATCACAGGATCACAGAATATTCTGAGCTGGAAGGGACCCACAAGGACCATCGAAATCCTCCCGGGGGAGAGCAGGGGGATTTAAAAGCAGGGATTATCACCCTTGATTTTAAGGGATTTGGGATGGAAAAGGCTGCTTGAGTTGTTCAAAACGGAGCTTTGGAAACTCTGAGCAGCTGCTCCTCAAGGCTCAGAGCTGGGCTTTGGGAAGGGCAGAGCCCACCAGCAGCTGCTCTCCAGACCAGCAGGTCCCAGTTTGGATTCCAATCCTCTGCTGGAACAGACCAGCAGGTCCCAGTTTGGATGTCAACCCTCTGGTGGAACAGACCAGCAGGTCTCAGTTTGGATTCCAATCCTCTGGTGGATCTCCCAGCAGCACAACCCCGAGTTGGGCCCTTCCCCGATCCCACCCTCACCTTGATCCTCTCGATCCCGGCCTCGATGCGGAGCTGCTCCACCAGCTTCCGGGCCTGCGCTATGTTGTTAGTTGTTGACATTCTCTGCCATCGGCTCCAGGCCCCAGCACAGGAGAATCCTGGGGGAAAAAGAGGGGGAAAATCGGGGTTGGCATCGTGCACCCACCCGCTGTGACCTCGTGTGACACCCAGGGATCACGGAATGGGCTGGGAGCTGATCCAGGGCCAGGGGCACCGTCCCCTCCCAGCTCAGTGTCCCTCTGTCCATCCCCTCACTGTCCCCTCCCAGCTCAGTGTCCATCTGTCCATCCCCTCCCAGCTCAGTGTCCCTCTGTCCATCCCCTCCCAGCTCAGTGTCCCTCTGTCCATCCCCTCACTGTCCCCTCCCAGCTCAGTGTCCCTCTGTCCATCCCCTCCCAGCTCAGTGTCCATCTGTCCATCCCCGCAGCCACGTGCAAAGGGCTCCCAGCAGCTCGGGTGACACCAAACGTTTCCTGCCCCGAGTTCCCCTTTCCCTGAAGCAGCAGAACTTGCTGAAGGGAGCGGAAAAAACGGCCCTTTTTGCACAGAGGCTCCACCCTGAGCTGGGCACTGGGAAAGGGACCCCTCTGCACCACAGGGATGGGCACTCCAGGATGGACACTCCAAACTGGGCACTCCAGGGATGGACACTCCAAACTGGGCACTCCAGGACGGACACTCCAAACTGGGCACTCCAGGGACAGACACTCCAAACTGGGCACTCCAGGGCTGGACACTCCAAACTGGGCACTCCAGACTGGGCACTCCAGGGATGGACACTCCAAACTGGGCACTCCAGACTGGGCACTCCAGGGATGGACACTCCAAACTGGGCACTCCAAACTGGGCACTCCAGGGGCAGCTCCAGACAGGCCAGATCCCTCAGCCAGACCCCATTCCCAGGTCACCTTGTCCGTGCCATCTGTGCAGAGGTGTCACAACGTCCCCCTCCTCGCCGTGCCAGGGCAGAGGGTGCAGCTCCCCCTTTGCCAAAGCCAAGGCCCTGCCAGGCCCCTCCAGCCGCCCACTGCAGCCTCAGCCTTAATTAGAGGCTCCTCCAACCTCCTCCCCAGGCCCGGCAGCTTCAAAGCTGCGCCTTCCCTGCAGCTCCTGCCCCATCCCAAAGCCTGGCAGGCTCAGGGAGCCTCTCCCAGACCACAAGGGCGCTCTCAGGGGTTATTTGGCTTGGCAGCAGCCCCTGATGTGTGCTGAGCTCCTCGGTCCTTGGGAACACGGAGTGCTGGGGGGGCAGAACAAGCTGCTCCGCTCCCAACTCCCCCACGGGACGATTCCCTGCAGCAGAGGGGGGTGTGGGGGAATCCTGCCTCTCCACTTGTGTCAGTCAGACACGCGGGTGAAACCGGCTCCGGCTGTGTGGAAAGCGGGAGAAGGAAGCAGGATGTTCCCCAGGGGGAAGGATCCTCCTGTCCCGCTCCAGTTCCAAGCGCAGGCAGGATTAGGAGCAGGAAAAGCTCCGCCTCGAAGCCAAGCTCCTTCTAAATCTGTGCCGTGAACTCGAGAGACCTTCCTGCTGCAAACAGCTCCCTCCTCACGGCCAAGCGCCCGCCTGGACGGGGGATCAGCAGCTGGGGCAGAGGAACCCGAGCAATCTGTGCTTCCAAGTGTTTGCAGCAGCCCGGGATCACCTGCCTGTACTTTCCCGGCTTCCTGTTGATGGCAGGAGGGGGATGAATCAGCCGGAGTTACCTCGGGGAGCTGCTGCAGGAGCACAGCACGTGTCCCTCCCCATCCCCACCCCTGCCCAGCCAGCCCGGGGGAAGGACAGTCCTGCTGCACGGCAGGAACTGCCAAAGGAGCGTCCTCCAAGTGCCCGGCGAGGGGGACAAGTTCTGTGTCAGCTGCTCCCAGGGAACCCCTGGTGCCCCTCTCCCTCTCCTGAGGGTGCCCAGCAGCATCAGTCGGGGCTGAGCTCAGGGCTGGAGCTTTCCCAGCACCAACCTCTGCAGCAGCTGCAGGTTCTGCTCCTCCCTCATCCCCCCCCCTGGTCCCACGGCAGGACCTGCAGCGGGGTCAGTGCCCCGGTCACAGCCCCGGGATGCTCCTGGCAGCAGCTGGGAAGTGACTCCTGTTCCCGGGGTGAACAATTAACCAGGAGCATCGTCAGAGCCATCGATCATATCAGGGCACATCGGGGACATCCATCCACGGGGACATCGAATTCCCCCCGGGAACATTCCATCGAGGTGTCCTCGGGAGGTGGCAGAAGCCAAACCAAACCCGGAGGGGTGCGGGTACAGCCCGTGAGGTAAAGGAGTTTGGAGAGGAGCCACCAGGAGCCGAGTGAGGTCCGTGTGATGTCAGCCAGGGTGACACCAGCGCTGTCCTGCTCTTGTCCCTTTGCCCATCCCAGAGAAATCAGTGTTTGGGAAGGGACAGGGATGTGACACGCGCAGCCAGGCCGGGGCAGGAAGGACAAGGACAGTCTCCTGCACACCCTCCTGCACGAACAACCCTCACAGCCACAATTCCTCCCTGCCAGGGCAGCAAAGCCTCCGGATTTGGCCTGGACCCACCTCCTGCTGCTGCTGGGGCCTGGCCAGGGCTCCCTGTTCCCCTCCCGGAGCCGTGACTCAGCAGAGCTCAGCCGGCGTTTCGCTGAGTCACCGCCACACATCACTCAGCAAACCCAACCCCTCCTGTGCCTCTGCCTTCCCGGCTCCTCCATCCAACCCCCCCAATTCCCCCCGGGAACATTCCTGGGCTGCCCAGAAGCACGGGCTGATTTTCGGGAAGGGCTCTCGCTGCGTTATCACCACGTCAGCTCCTTTCCCACTCCGGCAGCGAGACATTCCAGCAGGGAATGGAGCTGGCCAGATCCTGCAGCTCTCCGGGCTGTTACCCCTGTTCCTCTGGCAGCTCCCGGAGCAGGGAGGCATTCCCAGGGCTCGGGGGGCTGCAGATTTCCCCGCTCTGGGGGAGGATGTGGGGATGGAAAACCCTGAGAATTCATAAAAACACCGAGAACAGCAGAGCAGGGGCTGCGCTGGATCATCTGGGGGGGGGGGTTCCGAGGTCAAGGCCAACACAAAGAGCCCCGAGGGAGGTTGTGAAAGCTGGACAAGGATCCTGGAGTGCAGGTGAGGGGCACAGGGCTCCGGAGTGACGCAAACACGGCCCCGGGGACGGGCTGGCTGCAGCACAAACACCCCGGGAACGCTCCGGCCTCGTTCAGGAAAAGCGCTGGAGAGCTGAGGCCCGACAGCTGAACCAGGATAAATCCCGGAACCACCAGGACTCGCTGCTTGTAAACTGCTTTGTACATTGTGGCAGGTGGGGACGCTCAGAAGGAGCTCACATTGACCCCAGCCCAGCCCCAGATCTGCTCTGCTGGGCTCGGCTCCAGCACTGAACAACAAAAGGATCCCACGGCTCACACCGAGCCCTGCAGGAACAACCTCACACTGAGCCTGCTCACAAGGAACAACCTCACACTGCTCACACCCNCACACTGAGCCCTGTGCTCACATTGAGCTCACACTGACCCTGTGCTCACACTGAGCTCACTCTGATCCCTGTGCTCACACTGAGCCCTGTGCTCACTCTGAGCTCACACTCTCCCTGTGCTCACACCGAGCCCTGTGCTCACACTCTCCCTGTGCTCACACTGAGCTCACACTGACCCTGTGCTCACACTGAGCTCACACTGAGCCCTGTGCTCACACTCTCCCTGCAGCTCCCCCCAGCACAGGCTGCCCGGTGCCTGCAGGGACCTGGGACAGCGGGATCTGGGGGCTGTGCCAGGCCTTGGTGTCACACCTCCGTGTCCCCAGCAGGTCCCCCGTGTGCCAGGCAGGCTGGCAGAGCCCTGATCTGGGCTGGCACAACCTGCCTGGTGTCACACCTCCGTGTCCCCCAGAGCCCTCCCTGGTCCCCAGTGTGTCCCCCGTGTGCCAGGCAGGCTGGCAGAGCCCTGATCCGGGCTGGCACAGGCGTCCCAAACCCGCGCAGCAGCTCCTGAGTCAGGCGCGGTGACAGCGGCGGTGACAGCGGCGGTGACACAGCAGTGACAGCAGCGCTGGCTCTGACGGGCGGTGACTCAGCTCCCTCCTCCTCCTCCATCCCTGAGCCCGGCCGGCTCCCAGCTGCCTCTGCCCATCTCTCTGCCCCTCTCCTCCCTTCCCGGCGGGATCCAGGGCACCGAAACGGCTCCAGGTCACGAGGGTGAAACTGGCACCGGGAACCTGTTCCTGTCCCGACCTGCCGTGCCCGACACCCAACCCGCCCCTGGCACACACCCCTGGCACCCACCCCTGGCACCAACCCCTTTCTCTTTCACCTGCCCGCAGTTACGGCAGCGGGGAAATATGCGCTGATCCCTCTCGGCTGGGAATTCCTGCCGTGCTCCTCATAGCTGGGAGCAGCCACTCCTCACCGAGCGCCCAGGGTGAGCCCTGCCCCAGCCCGGCTGCTTTTGAATCCAAGCTCTCAAAAATTCACTGAAATGCTGCTGAAATTCGAAAAATTCGCTCAAAATTCTTACATTGGAAAAATTCGCTGAAAATTATTAAAATTCACTCAAATTCTTAAAATTCACTCAAATTCTTAAAATTCACTCAAATTCTTGAATCTCTCCAAATTCACTCAAATCCTTAAAATTCACTAAAACCCTTCAACCCCCAAGCCCCTAACTCACTACAATTTACAATTTCCTGACTCCTCACATCAATCCCGAGGGTCCCCAAGCCCCCCCACGGCCGGAGCAGCTCCCGCCCAGGTGAGGGGCTGGAGTGACCCTGGTGCCAGGCTGGTGCCAGGGCAGGGAGTTTGGGGAGCCCAGGACTGCAGCCCCGGTGCCAATCCCTGCTTTTGGGGATGACCTCATGTTTTTTTGGAACACAGAGCTTTGCTGTCGGGGCCGTGGCATTTACTCCTTGTCTGGGCAGAACAAAGCTGGCTCCACTCGCCTTTTACACTTCCTGAGCAGCAGCTCCACAGCTCAATGAGCCATTGAATTGTTTTTCCCTGAGTGCAGCAATTTTTAATTCTCTTTCCCCCCCCCCCTTTTCCCAACCTCCTTCAGGACCTTCAGGATTTCTGTGGCGCGGGACAAAGGCTCAGAGAGGAGCTGGGCCCAGGAGCCAGCCCAGGGTGGGAAAACTCCTGGGAGAGCACTGGGATCTGCTCAGGACAGGGGTTTATCCCCAGTTTGGTGTGGGAACCATCCAGCTGATCTCCCACACACCTTCTCCTGCGCCTGGACCAGCACCAGGGAGCTCTGGGGGTGCCATAAACCCGTCCCCAAAGTGCCCCCGAGCTCCTGAGCTCCTTTAGCTTTGCCAACTGTCCCTCCCCTGGGGTAAACCACAACCTGCTGCCACCAGGTTGTAACTCGGCTGCGTATTTTAAGACGCTCCACGTCCCTCCTGCAGCTCCCACAACCCCAGCCCTGCTCTGGGCTGCTGCCTCCAGCCCGATTTCAATAAACGAGCAGCTTTAAACCCCCATCGTTACCAGGCCTGGAGAAACCCTCCCTTTCATTTCGGCTCCAATCTGTTTCTGGGGGTTGGTTTTGCCCCAGCTCCAACCTCCAGCGATGCTCTTTCCCGGGTGGAAACCACCCAAACCCCCCGGCTCAGCTCCGGGTCGGGGGTTGTTTTCTTGGTAAATTTGCTTTTTGCACAACCCTGGGTGTGGGAAAGCACCTCTGTTTGTGTTGCTCCGCTGGGTTTTTTTTCCCCAGGGAAAGCAGCATTCCCAAGGCAAGGGGGGGGGTCTCCAGGGGCTGCTGGGACACGGATTTGGTGCCGCCCCCCAAATTCTGCCCGAGGTTCAGAGGAGGGTGTGCAAGGAGGGGGCTGGAGGGGAAGGAAGGAAGGGGCTGCTTCCCACTGCTCCTGGAGATCCCCAGGGAGGGAGGGGAGGGCACGTGGGGCAGGCCCAGCTCTGCCTTCATCCAAAAATATTTTATCCCCTTGAGGTGCCCCAGTTTCCCACCGGTTTGGAAGGAGGGAGAGAACATCCCCAGGGACCTGCAGATCCATTTCCCTCCCGTTAAAGGCCACAATTCCCAGGATGGGAAGAGTGTGACACCCCGCAGGTCACCCCTGTACAACATTCCAGAGCCCCCCTGGCAGCTCCCCCCAAGGGAACTCACTCCCCCTCCCGCCTCTGTTTCCTGGGAACTCTCAAGGGAACTCATCCCTCTTTTCCAGGGAGCTCAGGCTGCCTGGAATGTCCCTTGTCCCCGATTTCCCGGCCCAGGTGTGGTGCCAGCTGGGTGTGGATCCTTGGCGGCGCTGCCAGGGCAATTACACCCCTGAGTCACCCGAGCACATTCCAGCCTTATTTTTAGATCATCCATTAAAAAGGGGGAGGGGAAAAAATTAATTTAAAATTTAAAAAATAAATTAATTTTAAAAAAAAGGCCGAGTGCAAAGGGATTTCCACGGGCTGGGACGCCCCTGGCACCAGGGCTGGGTTTCCTTGGCAGAACCACCTGCAGCAGCTTCCTGAGGAAACCTGGGAATTCTGGGCTCATCCTTCTCCCTGTGCCTGCAGAAAACCACGAGCTCCCCCCCAAAACTCCTGGATCTCCTTCCTGCTCTGTCCTGCAAGGGAATCACCCAGCTTTGCTTCGCATCCCAAAAATCCACGAGCCCGGCACACCAAACCCACTCAAATCCTCGAGCCTTTGCTGTTAAACTCATTCCCACACCTGATCCTTTGGGAAGGGGTGGATTTTCAGGTCCTCGAGCCCCCCCCCCACACACAGGAATTGTCCAGTGCAATTCCAACTTGGGCTCCCGAAAAGGGAGAGGAATTCCAGGGGCAAACTGGGAATTAAATGTGGCTGGAACACCCCGGGGTTTGTCCTGCTCCGGGAGGGCTCCACGTTCCACGGGAGGGGACAAAGACTGAGCAGGAAGCTGGGAAGGATTAAGTTACAGGAGGGGATAAAAGGAAGGGAAGTTTAGGCTGGATGTCATCAAAACTTCCCGAGAATTTCCCGAGGTCTGAGCTGGGAACCACCACGAGGATCTGAGCCCGGCAGGGGAAGTTTCACCACGGCTCAGGGTTTGATTCCCAGTTTGGGGAGCACACGGAGGCCCTTCCACGAGTGGAGCAGCAGAGAATTCCCCCTCGGAGCTGCTCTGGGAAAGCAGCAAGGCCCTGCCACAGCGGCTCCCAGAGCCACCAGATAAAATCCCACCCTTCAAACTGGGATTTTATCGCAGGGAGAAATCTCCTTCCCTTGCCAACAGCCCAAATCCTCCCGTGCCACACGCGGATCCACATCAACCCCCGAGCTCTGACTTTTTACCGCCCCAAACTTATTCTGCCTCTCCCCAAAACAGCATCATGTGTTTGGGAGGTGAAGTCACGGGGAAATTTAGGGAAGATTACGAGAAAACCCTGAAATAAGAAGCCAAGGCAAAGCCTGCGAGGGGCTTTGTGATCAGAGGCTCTATTGACTGCCGGGATTTTGGGGGGTTCCAGGGGGAGGCTGAGGGTGTTTGTGGAGGGTTTGGGCTCAAGCTTTCATTGTGGAAAGCGGGTTTGGTGGGAATGACATCAGAACCACAGGAGACAATCCCGGCATTGTGAGGCTGCCACAGCCTGCCCAGGGCTCCTGGAGGGGGGGAACTGGGAGTTACTGGGGGGGG
>WEKX01020282.1:21176-41056 GCA_013390025.1 Pitta sordida
AGGGGTCATGAAAGACCTTTCCCTCTTGTGAGAGAGAGAGAACTTTATGGAAGGGCAGAGAGATGGTTCCTACCCTGAATCTGGTCAGAAATACCAACTGGCCTGGCTTATTCCCCAGCCCTGTTCCCCCTTTGTCTCCTGGTAAAAAAAGGGAATATGAGATCTGTTGTAAAAGAAGGAGGGGTGGGGGGAAAAGGTTACCTTTTAAATGATGCTTCTCATCATTTAAGCCCTGATCTTGTCAGTTAATAAATCAATCTTCACTGGTAGTTTGCCTTGCTTTTGCCTGTGACCAGTTTTATTTTCCATTCTTTTCCTCCAGGAGAGGTTGTGGGTGAATCTCTGGCATCCAGCCAGGGTCAAACCATGACAAAGGAGAATACTCTTTTTGCACTTAACGCTTTCATTCATCTCGGAAGAGATAGTTTAAGTTTTTCATCATGCATAGCATTCTAAACAAATGCACACTCACATTTTTCTAATATTGTCTATTAGTGATGATAAATTTAGGTAATAAAAGCCTGAGACATGTCTGGGTGGTACATTCTAAGATAATTTACTGATTACTGTGCCCTCTTTGTTACTTTGTCGTAATGGGGTTATACGTTTACCCTCTTAATACACTACAAATAAAATTACCAGCCTCATGAGATATAAAAATGGACACCCCTTACACCTTGTTTCACATGTGGACACACAAAAAAGGGTAGCACAAATCCTTCTTCATAATTTCATTCTTGGTTGGTTTGAAGCCAGTGTTTATTGCTGCCTGATGTGGAGTTGTACAGTTATACCTCCTCCATCGCGAGGAAAGGGACAGGCCAAAGACCTCGCAAAACATTATTCTCGCAAAGANCCTGGCTGCTGCCACCACGCATTCTCCCTATTCCTCTGCGGCGGGGACGGGGTGTCCCCGGAGAGGGCGGATCGGGTCAGAATCGGGAGTTTCCTTCCCTTTAACATCCACACTTCCTGGGAGAGGTAGCGCTGCCCGTACGGCCCCAGAGGACAGAGACAGCTGCCCCCTCCCGGCACACAGCACTTGTCCTCCCTCGTTTGCCTCACTTTCATGAGTTTCCTTCACTTTCCCGAGTCAGGGACAGGAGCACCACACCACCATTGCTAGCCCCCCTCCCCGCAGGGCGGGGTGAGTCCCACCCCACAGGCACTGCGGCACCGCCCCTTGGCAGAGCAGAGTCAAACTGCGCATGCATCAGGCAGCTGGGCTCGCGGAGCGCTGAATCATATTTGCAAAAAAATTGCTTCGCAAATGGACGAGGTCGTGAAGGAGAAGTCGTGATACAGTGAGGATTCACTGTAGTATCTTTTTCAGGATTGTGTAATGGCCCAGGACACTACAGTGTCCAGTCTGAACTTTGAATATTGGTTGAATAAAGCTATTCAATGGGATCAAGCCACTACATTGGAATCCCAGAAAGATGTATGCCTTCACTTGCCCCAGCTCCAGGAGTTTCTACATCAGCTTTATGAAACTTTGAAACATATGGTAAGTAACCTTAGAGAGTTACCTGCTTTGAACACACCCTACAAAACAATCTGCCCAATGTTTTGATAGAACGAAAAACTAACAGTAGCAAAGAAGTTTGTGTTATTGACCTAATGTATTGCTGGATCAGAGGAGCAAATTGGGGAAACAGTCACAGGTAATGCAAACAGAAGTGTGCTGCCTGTTTTCCTGATTTATTGTGAAAGGAGTTTTTCTGCTTGATTGGTTGATGTCACATGAGATTTCCAGTTGATGCTCTAGGCTCTTAACAAAACTCTTTAAATAAACAAAGAATTTGATTCTGGTTGTCTCGCCATAAGTCAGGTGATTTAAAGACCTTAACGTGCAAAACTAACTGATCCCTTAAACCTTAGGGAATCTGGTGACACATTAACTCCAGTGTTATGCACATGCAGTTCTAGCAGCATGGTCAGATCACTGACATAAGCTGCTGCCTGCTCTGTTTAATAATATAATTATTGTCTGCACTCACTTGAGTGCTTTTTATAATAGTAAATTTAGTTGTTTACATCTTTTGTTGATTATATGTTTTTCCGAGCTTGGCTTTTTCGGTATATATATTCAGTATCATTGGCTTTAAAAATACTACTGCATTATGGTGTAAGCCTTTTTATGGAAGCACTTGTTTTTAAATATTCTTATCTGAAGAATTCAGAGTGGGATTTGTTTCTGAACTGAATTTAAATTTTAAAATTTTTTTGAGGAGTGGTGTTTCTTTGCATATTGATATATCTTTTTTTTTAAGAGGCTTGAAAACCTGAATGTTGCTACTTCAGGTAATCTGAGACTTGGACTGAAATGGTCCTTGTGAATATGGCCCCAGAAAGTCTAAGTCTAGTCTCAAAAGTGAGACCAATGTAAGGAATTAATGCAATAGCAGGAAATGGTTATTGTCCTTGCTAGTTGCATGTTATCTCAGCCCAGCACTATTTTACGAAGTCTTTGTTTATTAGATAGTAAAGCTACAAAAATAGAGAAACAAGACTGATTACACAGAATTTATATAATCTACATTGTTTATTAGTTTTATAGTGAAGCTGCCTTCTGTGTGGTTAGAAGTTAAATACGAGGTTGTTACTGACAAGTCATTGCATAAATTAATTTAAAGAAAGCAAGAAAAAGTAAAAGAAAGAAACCATTTTAGGTATTAATTTCTTCCCAAACTGTGAAACTATATTAAAGCAGTGAGAATTAACAAAAGTGTATGTTAATTGGGCTTTTAATACAATGGAGTCTTCGTTGCTAATACTCTTCTGGTAGCTGAATGTGAAGCAGATGAGCAAATTTTCTGCCATAGTGGAGTATTAGGTAAGGAAATTACTTACGTAGGTTTTAACTACTTGAATTATGACATTATAGCAAATTTCAGGAAGTGCTGCTTTTATTACATACCTGGAGGTGTTTTGCTCCAGAGCATTTCACAGTAAAATGAATGAGATTGTGGTTTACAAAAAAATGCATCACTAGCAGTTCTAATCTGCTTTTGATGTGCAGTATATTTCCTATCACTTTGCTTGTTTTTGTGTTTTAACAGGGCTCAGTTGCAGCAATCCAGCAGTTCCCTTTAATTGGACAGCTTCTAGGAAGGCTCTGTTGGAATCCTTTTGTTGTAGGATATGGTAAGAATATGTAATGGTATTTCTGCAGCAGTTCCATAAACTTTATTCTATAGAAATTAGCAAAATATGACTTGTTATATACTGTGATTTTTTCCATATTCTTTTTTACTGAAGTAAAATTTTGAGATGAAAAGGCTGGTCATGTTATTTAAAATATGTGGCTGTGAGAAATGTTAAATTTGCTTTTGGACCTAATTAATTTCATGGATTAGTTACAGAATCTTGACTTCAGACCAGTATGTTTTAAACCTAGTGAGTGTTCAGGTGTGTCATGATTTCCATTCTTGTTTTCTTGCATTTATTACATTTTGCTGGGGTGTACAAAATCTGGTGCTTCACATTAGTTTCAAAAGGAGTTTCTTCTATTTACGTATCAGAATATTCTATTACATATGCTAATATAGAAGAGTTAACTTTTCTGACACTTGTGCTTTTCTAATTGATGTAAAGTTCTACTAGGTTTTGATGGTGTTTGTTTTTATTGAATTTATTCCAAATGTGTATTTTTCTCATCTCTGCAACCTTGACTAGTGAAAATGCATATAAAATCAAAATCAAAGTAGTAAGGTGGTGACATAAGAAAAAAACAAATGTATCAGTCGTGAATATGTCTGTGTGTGAGAAAATAGAAGAGAAAATAAATTGGGCACAGGAAAACTTGTTTGTTGTGCTGCCTCACCTGCAGTTCTGGTACATTTTTCAGGAACTAAAATGTTGATACAGTCAACCCTCACCACTTCGTGCTTCCCCGTCATGGCTTCGCCTCTTTGCGGTGTGATTTTTCCGCATCTGGGGAGGTCCATTTTGCAGGAAACTCGTGACTGTGCCTGCACGAACTGACAGTAATTAATATTCAAATTAGTCATGAATATTCAAATCAACCCCTGTGCCGCATGGACCACAGGCACACTGCTCTGCCTATGCTGCACCCACCCCGCTGTGCTCTGAGCGAGGTGGCCGCAGCAGTTTCGCCAGTGCCACATCCACACTGCGCCCGTGCTGCACCTGGCCTGTGCTGCTCTGCTCTGCTCAGAGAAAGGCAGCTGCTGCAGGTCTGCCTGATCAGCGCCCGCCCAGCTCTGCTCTGCTTCGAGCGAGGAGGCTATGGCAGATCCCCCCAGTGCTGTACCTGCCGCACTCTGCTTGGACCGAAGAGTCTTTGTGCAGTTCTGAAAGATTTACATACTCTCAGGTTAGACGTGGTGTCCAAGACTTTCTTGGGGTAGACGTCTACCCCGAGTATTGACCAGGTCTACCCACCTGGAGAGATACCGGGACAGCGGTGCGTGTGGCTCCCCGCACCAATGTCCCTGGCTGAGTGGAAAAGGGTTTTTTTCCGGCGTGGGTTGGCCACGGGTGCTGGGAAGTGCCGACACAAACACCGACATACAGCAGGGCAGTGCCAAAACAGTGCTGGATTGCCGGGGTGGTGGTGTGAGGGGGTGGGGCAAGTTTACATATTAATGAGCTGCCTATCAACACAGACAGAGGGCTTCGCAGTGGGGGGAACAAGACCCGTGGTACCGGGTGGTACTTGAGGACTGACTGTATTTCGATCAATTACTTGGGATCTACTTTTAAAGTGGAAAACTGATTCTGAGCTTCTCTGTGAGCGCCTTAAAATAACCTTTAGTCAGTCTGTTGCTTTTTGCTTCCTTTTGGGGAAATACAGGCAAGGACAATTTTGTTTTCACCTGGGAGGGCTTATTATAAGTCAAGTACAGTGTATGTCTGCTAGTTTGCATTGCTTTCTAGAGAACTCCAAGCACAGGCAGGATGAATTTGGCTGCAAAACACAGGGTAAGTGTGTGTAGTTTCAGCACTTACCCTCTGAAAGGAAAATTTGGGAAGGAACCATAGATTTAAACATAGACTACTTTTGCAGCGCAGCAAATTTGTGCTTTTTGAAAAGGCTTTTCATACTTTATTGATGTTTTTTTACAATGGAGAGGTTTCCATTTTAATCATAGTTTTTGAGAATGTTGGTAACTGTTGATGTTTATAATTACATGTATGCTTTTCTTCTAAGTTTTTGTTTGGAATATACAGTTGTTTAGACCATCAGTTTTTCTGAACTGACAGTATATTGTGTTATAGAAAGTAGATTCATCGATATTTTTCATCAAAGCTGAAAGCCATTTGTGTCTGCTTTTGGCTCCTTTTCCCAACAATCCCAGCAATACATTCTTGGTTTCCTCTACTTCTTTCCTCTTTGGGGGTTCCTTCAGCATTTTCTGAAGCTGCAAAAGCACTTTTTGTGCAAGTTGATTGTTTTCTCTGAAGTTTACTTGAGAATTGAGTTTTTACTACAAGTTTTTGTTGGGTTTTTTTTAGTCTCAAAGTGGCAAGCAAGAACTCAGAGAACTTTACTTGCTCAGAATGGTATCTTCACTTTAATGCTTGAAGATGAGTCAAGATTTTCTGACATTAATAGACCTGAAGTTGTCTGCTTATACATTCCCACAGTTTTATTTTCTTAGAGCCACCTGAGCACTCTTTGGATTGCTCCATTTTTGATTCAGCAGTTTTAATTTTGTTTGTCACTGGTTCTGAAGATATTCTTTAAGATAGTCCTGGCTACAGCACATGCCTGACTCTCAAGTGAGTTTCATGTAATTTCTCATTTGGATAAATAGGTCATTCAGGCATGTGTCTGAGACCAGGCCACCCTCACAGTAGAAGGAACTAATTTTGTTCAATTCAGCCTTTGTTACTCATAAATGAAAGAGGAAGAACATTACACTTCTGTATCATGTCCAAACCACAATACCTATCTCCTTAAATGAGTGTTTGTTGGTGCTGGAAGGTGACATGGTTGACCACTGAGTGAAGGAAGCATGGCCTCTAAGGGAAAATAATCTCCTCATAAACACTCCTGAGCAGGAGGTGACCGAGTTAGACTTATTTAGAATGCAAATGTGAGGGAAGCATGACTGAAGAAAATATCCTGGCTCTACTTGTGTTCCTAAACCACAAGGGATACATGAGGAATTCAGTCTTGGTAAGGAATTCCAGTGTTTTTTAATGTGGGCTGGGGAATTATCTTCTCAGAAGAACCCTCCATGTTTGAGTTTTGAGCCCAAATTTCTTGAATCCCACATTAATACTGTAAATGCTAGGGGATTTCTTGGTGGTTCTGTATGTCAGTTTATTTGTGTGAGAGTGCATGCTTGTGTATGCATTCATTTCCCCAGAAAACTCAGCATTAGCTAATAATTTCCTGATACGTATTTCAGTAAAATTTTACAACATGCTCTAAAAGTAATATTTCTGGCTGTAAGATTAGAGCTTTCTTATGACTTCCTTTCATCTGACCCCATTCATGACAGGATATTCATAAACTGTATCTAAGGATGATTGAGACTACACTGTTCTGTGAGGTGAACATCCCCTTTTTTACTTTGTTTCCCTTTAAAAAATACGTTGTGAGATTGGCAGAAAATCAATGCAGTCTTATTGATCATAAAGACTTGGGCTTTTGTTTGATTGGTTGATTGGTTTGGGCTTTTATAGTTCTTTTTGTTTGTTTTTTTTCTTGTTATTTTTTGTTTGTTTATGGGTTTTTTTGCTTCTAGTTGTGTTTTTTTTTTTTAACAAAACAAATTCCAATCTGTCTATAATTTCCTAAATGAAAGTTTTATTCCTTTAATCGGAGATACATTAGCCTACATAAGAAATCTGGTAGATACTTGGTAACCTTTTTTCGTTTGTAATTTCCACTTTTGAGGTTTTAATTTTGTTGGATGTATTGGTTGGTTGTTTATTTGGATAGGTAGCATTCTTTCATGCCATAATAAGATCAAATGCCTTCACTTGTATCCTGTTAATGGTTTTCAGTGCATATTATGATTGTGTGTTTTTACGGAGATCACAGCTGCTAGAAAATCAGGAGGAAAAGTTCCGCCAGTAAGTTTTTTTGTGCCTGTTTGGTAGTTTGATGTGATTATTTTTTGAAGCTGCATAAATTATTTTAAGACCTGCCCCCCCTTATTTTTAATCTTGCATCTTTCATACCCTATTCCAGACCAGTTGTGGAAAGAAAACAGGAAACGCAAGAGTGGCCCTCAGAGTGAGTCATAGAGTGCTTCAGCAAGATAATTTTATGGGCCTTTTTCCTACTTTTCACAGATCTCTGGGAGCCTACTCCAATTTTGGTCAAAAAGTAATTTTGACTGGGAAAATTTGATGCTGTACTGTTCTTTATTTTTTGGGAAGTGTTGGCTTAGCTATGACAGCAGAAGATGTTGGCTTTACGTGGGTTGAGGTTTGAATTTATCTAGGGGAATCTGTAAAGTCATTATGCTGGCAAAGTGTGCCAACGTTGTTATCTAAGCGTTGTTCGTTTTAGCTTTCATCATACTGATGTACATTTCTGACAGGAATCAATAAATGCAATGTACTTTATACTATGCAATGAGTCATCATGTGTAGCAAAAAAATATTCTCATCCAGAAGTCTGTTCATGCAGTTATACAATTTCTTCACCTCTATTTTAAGTCTAAAGGAAACCATAACTTAAATATAATGACTTATTGACATATTGTAAAATCAAATGACTCAAAAGACGGAATACTCTAACTATATATATGTTCTTTGAGAGAGATGATTTGGGCTTTGTCATTGACAAATTTCTTTGTCTCTTTCTATGTAAGACATATACAGTTAAACCCCGTCCTTCGCGAGGAATGGGACAGGCTACAGCCCTCGCGAAATGTTAAACTCGCAGAGAAGTGCAGGTCGTTAATATGCATGCAGGCCACGCCCATTGCCCCACCCCCTGGTGCTCCGCAGCGCTGCAGGAACTTTTCTGCTTCTCCCCTCGGGCTCTCTGAGCATGGAGGGACAAAGGGAACTATTTCTGAGCCCCCTCTGAAGCCCCTCTCCCAACCCTGAGAATCTACGGGGCCGCCGCAACCAAACGTTGCGCTGCTGCTCCCGCCTCCTCCCCAGCCCCAGTGATCATGCGCACCGCGCCCCACTGGTCCCGCGCCCTGCCTGTCCCGTGCCCCACTGGCAGCACGGGGTTCAGCTGCGGTCCTGCGCCCCGCCGGTCCTGCGCCCTGCCGGTCCCGTGCACCACCAGTAACGCCGGGTTCAGCTGCGGTCCCGCGCACCACCGGCAGTGCCATGCAGGGCCAGGGGGTTCAGCTGTGGAGCGGAGTGAGCATGTCCCGCTGGCTGCTGCNGACTCATGGCCCTCCCCGTGGGGCTGGGTCGGCACCTCCCCACAGGGAGTTCTGGCACTGCCCCTCGGTGGAGCAGAGGCACTGCGCATACGTGAGTGGCAAAAATTTGCACCGTTGCTGGCGCCATCAGGCTGCAGGGCTTCCGGCTCCCTTCCTTTGCCGCCACAGGATGGGATGGGATGGGATGGGATGAGATGGGATGGGATGGGACCAGGATGGGCTGCTGCCATGGCCTGGCTGTCTGGCTTCAAGCTCCCTTCCCGGTTTCCTCTCCTTGCCGCTATGGGGCAGAATGGGATGGGACAGGATCTGAATGGGACGCTGCAACTATTAAACTGACACTTCTTTTTCTTTTTTTCCCTGGCCTTGACGTGCTGTCACAGGGGCTGCGGTGCACCCCGCCAGTGCTCAGGAGAGGGCTGTAGTGTGTCGCAAGGCTGCGACACACACACTGCTGTTACGTTTGGGGCAGGTGGTTTTTTTTGGGATTTCTTTTTCTGAGAATGCAGCAGCCCCAAGCAAAGCTTTTGATTTTCTGACTACTCAAGGTAGTTGCTTGCAAGCAGAGAAAAAAGTTTATTTTTGGCCCAAGAACCAAGGAAAGGGGAACAGCAATGTCCCCTGCCCTGTCAGGTGCCAAAAACCCTCGCCCAGATTTGCCACATATTTTTATACCCTTGCCTCATACATATGGAAATTACTCCATGAATATGTGTCCCTTGAACATTATGTCATAAATTTCAACTTTGCATTAAGACCTTTGACCAATCAGCTCTGATGTTTCACATTATTTTCCCCTTGTTTTGGCTAGGACCATCTTTTGTTTATCCTTCAGGACTGGGGGACAAGGTTTTTCACCTTTAATATTCAGTTTTAATTTTCAGGCCAGGTGAATCCACTGAAATCTCACTACTTCACTAAAATCCCTAAGCTTCTACCTAACTCACTAAAATCTCTCATTTTCTGAATCCTCAAATCACAAGCAGACCTCAGATGGGGTGCAGAGCCAGGGCAGCTGCAGAGGATGTGCTCCCAGTTTGCCACCTATCATTGGAATGCTCAGCTGTGTTCACAGATGTGAGGGCTACAGCTGCCTTCACAATAGTTAGAACCCTGGCAGTTCTGGTGGCTCTGACCTCCACTTTAACCCATAATAGCAGAAGGGAGGGCAGAAGGGGAAACCTCTTGGCATGGAAGGAGTTTTCCCTTCTGAGCAACCCACTGCAACAGGAGTAGACCAGCAGCGTGGCGGTATCAAGGCTTTCAGGATGGAAGCCATCTCCAGCCATCATGTCATAGGCTTTGTTAACCTCCCAGTCAACCCAAGTGGATAAACATGGCAGTGGAGATGCTGTGGCGGAGGTGAAACGGGCAGCCCATTCCAAGGACCATGGCCATGGCTGGGTGAGCAGGTAGCAGAACTGGCACCTATCTGGGCGCTCGTGCCCATCCGTCCGTTCCTTCAGCGTCCTGTCCCAGGCACGGTAGCCATGGTAACCCCACATCGCCCAGCTCACGCCTAATTTACATACCCATTAGCACCACTGCCGGGCATTGTCAAGCCACGGAGGGGTTTTGGTTCTCAGAAGCACGGTGCTAAGCTGCTCCTCCCACCAGGCGAGGTGGTTTTTTGGCGTTTTTTTGGTTGATTTCCTTCCCCTTCCCCACCTCTCAGCATGGTTGGGCTTGTGGCAGCTGGCCCTCTGTAGACCGAGAGCTGCATGTAGCCAGAGCAACAGTGCAGACTGAGGGAAGCTGACCATCACCACTTCTCCCTGGCTTGCCACCGCCTGACTGATCCTTGGTGGATGGCAGCCAAGGTCTGCCTCCCTGCCTCCTGCTGGGGCTGTCCACAGCGCTGTGGGCCAGCAGCAGCTGTGCAGGGCGAAAGAGCTGATGGTTCTCTGTGATCTGGCCCTGCAGCCACTCCTCAGAGAAGTGCAAGGCAGGGGTGGGCAGGTGGGAGGAACTAGTGCAGCACTGGAGGACAGAGGCACCCTGTGCTGGAAGCACCTGCAGCCCCTCTCCTCCTCTGCACCTCATGCCTGTAGTTTCTCCCCTTCCCTCTCCTGCCCTCCCTCCACATCTCCTCTGCGCCACACATCCTAGAAGAGACCCCCCCAGGCCTGTCTGGTTTTGACTGTTTCTCTGCTTTTGGCACGGCAGTAAACATCTACAGAAACCCCACAGTACATGTACATACTCTTCTGCTGCCCAGGGGGAACTTTTTATTTTGGGCAGTGAGGGGGTGTTCCTGTGCCAGCACTAATGGTCGTACCCTGACATCAGGAGCCTGCGATGCTGGCATTGTGGCACACTTGGCTATGTCGCCCATGTTGCAGCCATGTGGGCAGAGCTGAGGTGCAATGCATGGCTCTGCCTCCGCCTGCCTGGAGATTAGAACTCCTGTCTGCTGCCACCTCGGGGTTGTCATTGGTGGTGACCATCCCCTGCCATCCCCCAGTTCCCAGTGGTGCCATGCCACCATGCCCAGTGCTGGCATGGCCCCAGTGCCTCTGTGCCAGCTGCATGGCAGCTCTCCTGGCATCACAGAGATGATAGCGGTTCCCCTTCCCTCTAAATGGTGAGAATGAAGGATGTACGGCAAGTCTGGTGGGCAGTGATGGCAGATGGGACTAATTATATATTCATAAGCTCATTATACATTCAGGAGCTGACAGAGTTCACGGTACGTTCTGCACACGTACTGAGGTCACACAACTCATGGAAAAATCAACCACAACTACGAAGATCCCGAAAGATACGGATTGCGAATAAGTGGAGGATCAACCTAGTAGATTCTTAAGGAAGAGAACTCGTTTCTGACATTGGGTTAGAATTAAGTAAAACCCTATCTGATCTTGAACAGAAAATCAGAATAGGACTTCTTTCCATCAATATTTACATATTCTGTTGTCTGCAGAAATGTAATTTTCCTGAGGCATAGAGACTCTAAATAAATTTTTACAAAGAACTTGATATTTTACATTCTAGCTATGAATGATTTCATACTTCACAAGCTCAGCTTTTTCATAAGAGAGCATACTTTCGTTGTGCAATCTTTGGACACAATGTAATATGTGACTGTTTTACTACTGTTAACTACAATTGGGGCTCCTATACCATGGTAGCGCAGGTCTCCCCCCTTGTGCGCGAAGCCCGCCTTCTGCTTTTATTGGCAGTCCATTATTATGCAAATTTTCCCCCACCCTTACACGCCCCCCGGTGCTCTGGCGCTGTTTTGGCACTGCACTTCTGTGTGTCGGTGTTTGTGTTGGTGTTTCTCAGTGCCCACGGCCACCCCAAGCCAGGAAAAATCCTTTTTCCACTTGGCCGGGAATACTGGTGCAGGGGAGCCGCTCGTGCCATAACAACCCCATGCACCGCTATCGACTGGGGGAGGAGTGGCTCGAGACTAGTGAAGTGGAGAGAGACTTAGGTGTACTGATCGAGGAAACTCAATATGAGCCAGCAGTGTGCCCAGGTGGCTAAGAAGGCCAATGGCATCCTGGCCTGCATCAGGAACAGTGTGGTCAGTTGGTCCAGGGAGGTTGTCCTNTCCCTTCCAACTCATAATATTCTGTGATTCTGTGATTCTGTGCCACTGTCCCGGTGTCTCTCCAGGTGGGTAAACGTGGTCTCTCCATACTTGGGGTAGACGAGTATGTCTCGGACAGTTATTCAAGAGAGTCTCAGCACGTCTAAACTGAGGGTGTGTAAATCTTTCATAACTGCACGAAGCCTCCTCTCTTGGAGTGGGGCTGGTGCCCAGCTGTGCCGGGAGTGGAGCTGCTGCCGTGCCCGCACCTGCCATGCCCGCTCCTGCTGAACCGGGAGCTGGGGGAACGCGGCGGCCCTGGCCAGACCGGGAGCTGGGGGAATGCAGCGGCCCCAGCTGGACCGGGAGCTGGGAGGCCACTGCGGCGGCTCTGCAGGTTGATTTGCATATTCATGACTGCCTAATTGATTATTCGTGTGTGCCAGGTCATGCATACACAGTTGTGAAAAGAGGCCTCCTTCATTGCTCAAAAATCATGCCCCTAAGATGTGAAACCACAATATGAGGAGTACGAAGTGGAAGAGGGCTGACTATTGCTTATTATTAATGATATTATTTAGATACAGGATTGAAAGTTCCTTGATAATAGAATCGGGTATTATTTATTGTAGATGAACTACTAGTTCCTTCAAGTTTCTGAAGACCATCTAATTATTGTATAGATTGTGACTGCTTTGAAACCTTTTAAACTGCCATTGAAGGAAGTGATTACACAAGATGTACAATAATGTTAAATGTCTGGTGTGAATCTAGTAGAATAGAAGCAGTATAAGTTGAAGCTGATATTTATGACTTTAATTTTTTTAATAGATAGAAGTTGCTGTGTGCAATTCTGTTTGTATTTTTAGGTTTTTCTTTTCCCTCTAAATGTATTTTATTTGCTTTCTTTCTTGCAGAGGAAAGCCAGAAGACTCTGATGTGGTGTTTATGTTGTCTGTACAGCAGTGAACCACAGGACCCTTTGGAACTCAAGGCCAACAGCTGGATACAAGTAAGGGAATGAATCCTTCCCAGGACTGCTTTGAATTAAACTGATTATTTAAATGTGCTACATCTATAGCATAGACACGCTGTCATTCTGTCATTTAAGAAACTCCTTCAAACACAACTTGCATACCTGCTGTGTTGAAGTGTGTATCATTCTAATTATAACACAGTCACTCTTAGTCTGTCATTTTAAATTTTAAAAATATGTGGAATTTTACAGTGGGTAGTTTTGATAGTTCATAGCCTGGTAGATTCATCCAGTCTGGTACCTGTGAACAGTGAGCAGCAACCGCAAATCAGAAGGGAAGTAAGCATTGCTGTTAAAAATAAAATCCTTTCAATTAGAATAAAATAAAAAGCTGGAGAAATGCCATAGCTTTTTGAAAGCAAGTTATACAGTCAACCTTCTCCACTTCATGGTTCCTTGTTTGTGTATTCACCTCTTTGCGGTATAATTTTCCTGCAGTTGAGGGGGTCTGTTTCACGAGGTATTAATGACTGCACCTGCGTGAACTGAAATGCTTGAATATTCATATTAGGCAGTCATGAATAGTCAAATTAACCTCGTGGACTGCTGGTGCACTGCTATACCCATGCTGCCTTCCTTGCACCCTGGTGTTTATAGTGGATAGCAAGCGCTCCGCCTGTGCAGCCTGCCCAGTTACGCGCAGAGAGGCTGCGCTGTGGCCATGCTGCTCGTCCCGCTCTGCGGCATTTGTAGTGGGGAGTGACCACTCCTCCCACCCCGCTACACATGGAGAGGCTGCACTATGCCTGTGCTGCCCTTCCCTGGACCGTGGCATTTGTAGTGGATGGCAAGCCGTCTGCCCATGCACCCTGCCCCGCTCTGCGGGGAGAGGATACACTGTGCCTGGGCCAGTCGCCCCGTGCTGCTGTGCTTGTAGTGGGGAGCAAGTGCTCCACCCGCCCCGCACAGGCGGCTGCAAAGCTGCGGCAGGGAATGCAGTGGAGATAGCCCCTGTCCACCTGGCCTGTCCCCAGGAGGATAAAGGCACCATTGCTTGTAAGGTTTTTTTCCTCTTGAGTTCCTGCTCTGCTCCATTTCTCCAACATGCAGTTAACGAGTTAAAGCATTACAGTATACAAACTGTATGTACCTTTCTTGTTAACTAAGACAAGTACCCTGATTAACATGTAAATCTGCAGGCTGTTGGCCACTTTGTTGCTGAATTGCATCACTATAGTAACACTGCTGCCGAGAGCACGCTGGCCGCTGGCCGAGCAAGGTCCTGCCAGCCCCTCTCTCCTCCAGAATACCACAACTCCATCAGGAGTGGGGCCGGGGCCAGTCCTGGCAGTGAACAGAGTGCTGCCTCACAACTGTTGCCTTGCCAATGGGGCCTGGCTGTTCTGTAGCAAACCCCGGTCCTTGGAGTGTTCTGTAGCCAGCCTCCTGGGTCTCGGGATGCCAGCGTGAGCCCCAGTGTGAAGTACAGCCTTTGGAACTCCACTTTAAATGTGTGTGCTGCAGCAGCGCACATAAAAGTGAGGTGGCAGCTCCAAAGGGAAGGATCGCAGTGCTGCTATGCTTCTCCTGCCTCCAGGACCAGCACTAGGTCCTGGGATGTCTGTCAGGGGCCACACCAACCCAAACGTAGTTTCAGCGATGCTGCATGACTTGGCACGATCCCTCATGGTCCCACGACAGGTTCGGGCTGCCTGCAGGAGGGGCGGAGCCCTCCCCTGTTGCGGACGAAGCAGTGCCGCTTGCCCCATACACAGAATCACAGAATCACTGAATAACAGAATCAGTAAGGTTGGAAAAGACCATAGAGATCATCAAGTCCAACCTATCACCTGTTACCTAATCTAATCTAGTCAAACCTGTTACCTAACTTGTTGCCATATAGTAGACACTGGATGCAGCGCTTGTAAAGAATCTGTCTCAGAGTCCCAAGCATGGCTCCTGCAGCTTTTTTCGTTAAAATCCACTTTAGTGTAGTGGTAAGTGTCCCCACCTGGCGTGTGGGAGACCCGGGTTCGATTCCCGCCGGGGAGACAGTGTTAAGAGTTGGACTCGATGATCCTTGTGGGTCCCTTCCAACTCAGAATATTCTGTGAAGTTCTGTGAAGCTTTGCTTCTCCCTGCCCGCTCCTCCACAGCTCTGACTGCTGCCCCTGCNTTTGCATATTAATGAGCTGCCTGTCAACACAGAGGGTGGGCTTCACAGGGTGGGGGACCAGACCCACGATACCATGATATTTGAGGGCTGGCTGTATTTGCTCTGTAATTTTAATCTTCTTGGCTTTTGTTTAATGTTCTGCCTATGAAGAATGTAATTGTATCCAAATTCCAAATTTAGGATTTTGCATAGCACATCTGTTCATATTTTGTATATTTCCACACTGAATTGGCAAAGTAAATCAGCCTGTAATTGACCTGGAGTGCATTGATGCTTAATAGCTTATGTTGCTGAATAGCAGTTTGAGGGTGCAGTGTTGTTGATTTTATGTCCTTGCATTTTCAATGGGTCTATATAAAAATACGGTAAAGAATACAAATGGAATTTTTCATATTTTTTTTGTATCTTACAGTCCTCAAACTAATGAGAATATTGCATCCTGATCATTATTTATGTACAGATCTGTTAAAGCTGAAGACGCTTCTAAACATCTTTAAGTAGCTAATTTCTTACTTGCTAGTTTATTTTGTGTGTCAGTTTATTTAGGCAAGCATGTGGGATGTACAGATGATTATAAAATAACTGATGATGTTACTGCAGATTTTTCTGTTAGTAAATAACTATATTTAGCCATGTAGTACTGTTGATTTAAGTGCAGTAGTCTCAGAAATAAGTTCTCACAGTCTTTTAGATACCCTTGAGTGCCTGTTTATGCCTATTTGGTGGGTTGTACAACATGCCATGAAATTCTCAACAATTGCTGAGTAAAATCATACTTATTTTCATCCTGTCTTTAATGATTTTCAGGAGTCTTTTACTGAGATTAATGTACTTGGAATTCAAGGTGTAGCAATGCTTGAATGCCACAGTGAAGTGATAACAAAAAAAAAAAATTCTGCCTTTTCTAATGTAGTCTTGCTGGTTGGTCGTATTCTTCATATTCAAATACGAGGTGAGCAGTAACAAGCAGTCAGTTATCAAACAGAGCAGTAACAAGCAGTCAGTTATCAAACAGAGCAAAATTCATCTTTTTTTTTTTTTTTTATCAGTAATAAATGCATTAACAGGGTTAAGTGGTGAGGGAGAGCTGTACCCAGTGCTCTACAAATAGCTTTTGTTTCTGGGAGTGAAAAAAACAGTTATTTTAATACAGATGAGTTGACTCATCCGATTAATGTAACTGTACTGATGGTGTTGCTGATGTAAGAAAAGTGACAGATGTGCAGGAATGAGCAGGTGGGAATGGATGGAGGTGGCATTGCTGCTTTTGGCAGCACTGCCACCTGAAGCTGTGTTGCATTAAAACTGGCATGGTAACTATTTGATCCAAGCTGTAATCTTTTAAATCTTGTAAATTTTGATTCAAGTGGTAATCATTGTAATCTGCAGAAATTTTTCCACCTGCTCTGTCTCTTTGAATCAACTGTAATAGCAACTGTGAGTTGAAGGATCAAGAGCTAACCTAAAAGTAACATAAAAGGAAAGAGAGCATGGAGGAGTTCAAAGCACAAACCTATCAGCATTATTTAGAACATTCCTAGTTGCCTAAGTTGGTGTAGCACAACATGAGGATACAGCAGTTGAGATTAAAAGAAAGGGTATTATTAAGTTGTTTTTTGTAGTTATTAGAATTTCTTCTCTGTTTCTTAATTGTTGACTGGGCATCATCACAAAGCTTTTTGAAGAAAGTGAGTTTATTTCCCTTACGTAACTCTCACAGTAATTCAAGTCACCAGCAATTGTGACTGGAGAGACACTGGAGTGGCTGGAGAGCATCCAGGCAGAAAGGGACCAGGGGATACTGGTTGACAGGAAATGAAACACGAGCCAGCAGTGTGCCCAGGTGGCCAAGAAGGCCAATGGCATCCTGGCCTGTATCAGTAGTAGTGTGGCCAGTAGGACTAAGGAAGTTATTCTTCCCCTGTATTCTGCACTGGTTAGGCTGCCCCTTGAGTACTGTGTCCAGTTCTGGGCCCCTCAGTTTAAGAAAGATGTTGAGATGCTTGAATGTGTCCAGAGAAGTGCAACGAGTCTGGTGAAGTGACAGAATGAGAGGACACAGTCTTAAGCTGCGCCAGGGGAAGTTTTGGTTGGATGTTAGGAAAAAATTTTTCACTGGAAGAGTGATCCGCTCTTGGAATGGGCTGCCGAGGGAGGTGGTTGAGTCACTGTCCCCGGATGTGTTTAAAAAGAGACTAGATGAGGCACTTAGTGCCATGGTTTAGAGGATGTGATGGTGTTAGGTAATAGGTTGGTAATAGGTAAGGTAATAATTAATAGGTAAGGTAATAAATAGGTCAGACTTGATGATCTCAAAGGTCTTTTTTAACCTTGGTGATTCTATGATTCTGTGGTAAGAGCTATCAGATTATTTTTATAGAAGACAGTAAGTGAAATATTTTGCTACTCTTGAAGGTTTTGTTTTTCTATGTGTGATAATTTGAAAAAAAGAAACACATATACACTAAGTCCATTGACCCACCTGGTGTGCACTTAACATTACTACCTCCAGAACTGCTGTATTTTCTTTATTATAAGTGTCTCTAAAGATTGCCACAGAAAGGGGTTGAGGTGCATTTGTGAAAGCCATAATTTGAGGTTAACATAAGCTGTTTTAATACTGACTGGATGACCAGTATCTGCTGTGATTTGATCTGACCTCAGCTTTGTTGATAATGTGGTAGGAGCTCATTACAACAAGAATATTCACTTGATGGTGGAGAAGATGCCCAATATGTTGTGATACATTCTGGAAAAAATGGCCAAAAGTCTAAAACTTGCAGTTGAAAAAAAACCTTGGAGGTGGGAAGGAATGTAGTTTTGTGGCTACATGATGTAAAGGGAATTGAAGTCTAGAAGTACATTTTAAATAATATTCTGAAATTTGAATGCTACTTAAAAGATTTTTATTGAAAACTTGCTTGTACTTGGAACGAAATGATACATTATCTGACGTATTTAAGCTCTCCCTTGAAGGTATGGGTAGCTGTCCATGACCACAGATCTGCATCAGCACAGTGCTCTCTGTCCATATGCACTGACACGGGAGCTGTGGAAAGGGGGATTACATAGAGGTGCTCCTGTTCAGGTTCTACAGAAGTGATCTTCAGAGTAGTCTTGTCCTTTAGCTCAGCAATTGAGTGTTCATTTTATTTCCTCAGCTTAATACTTCACTGTACATTGAGGAATAATAGTCAGTTTTTAAATAGGTAAAGTAGTTCATTTTATAAGACAGCATGCATCAAATAAATTATCTTTGGTTATCCATTCAATTTATGATAGAACAAAGAAAATGTCAAAAAAGCAAACCAAGCCAACTACCGACCAAAACTCCTCACTCAAACAACCAAAAATTAAGGAGGAGTGTGTAATGGAGATAGAAAACTTTGCCTGCTTACTATTTAACTGCATATTACTACAATAAAACTTTATTATAATATTTTAGTATTTATTATAATTATATTTTTCCTCCCAAAATGTAAGGGTATGTCTGATTGGAAAATCATATTATTTGATCAAGTTAGCGATGAAGCTGTTTCCTTTGTTGTTGTAGCTGTGTTTGTTGAGTGGGAAATTACACCTTGCTTTTTGTCATGACAAGTGAAGAGTATTTTGAGGCACTTCAGTGCATCTTTGACTAAAGTCGTTGATAGGAAGGTTGATCTCAACTCTTGTTTTTAGCTGCTAAATTGCTTTTTCAAAACTGAAAAAAAATTATTTAATGCTAGCTTACTTTTTAATTTTCCTGCCATTGTTGTAGAATACCTGTGTTGTTTTAGTGACAAGAAGGGTTAGTTACCCACCTGAACTGCATTTTTGCTACGTTTCAGATTGTGCCGATGTGTAAGTCCTTTAAAAGAATTAATTGCGAAAAGAAATTACGTGAAATTTAATTGAAGAGTGCAGTGTAAACTACAGGAATTTTAGGATTAGATGCTGTTTAAAATGGTAGATATTTTTTGTTTTGTTTATGATTCTGAATTTTAGCCTTGGGATCCAGGTCCTGTAGGTCTTTTATAAAGCCAAATGCAGCGTAGGGTGTCAAGATAAGTGCTGCTATAGAATTCTCACTCATGAGAACAACAACCATAAGCTGGTGAAACCAGTCTCTAAGTAAGTTATTTAGTTTCTCCAGCTGGCCTTCTCTGAACTGGATTTCTCTAGCCTTCTCTGAGATTTTTGGAGCAGCTAAGTAAGTGTGGTTCTAAGATGGTCTTCTGTCCAATGGGGCTAGAACAGCTTCCTTTAGTTGCATCTTACTCTTGCAATCTCATTGCAGCAACTAGGGTGCTTTTCTGAAGCAGGTTTCCTTTTTATTAACTTGATCACACCTTCTCCTCTACTCTTAGTTTTTAAACTGTGTTTATGAATTTGTTTTGACTAGGGAATTTGTTTCCAGTACTACATTTATTGTATCACTCTAGAAGGTAATACATTCTTGTGAGAGTGCTACAGCTCACCTCTTTTCAAACTGAGTAAAACAGAAACAGTTAGAGTGAACCCCTGTTACTCATGGGCTGTTGGGTCTGGTCCGCCTCACACGAGTCGTGAAATCTGCAAAGATAGTGAACCCACTATGTAGTCGAGTACGCCACGCCTGTAGCCACGCCCCTTCCCCTAATAAGGTCTGGAGCAGGGTGGGTCCTGAGAGCGGGGTTTGTTTCAGATATCTGGCTGTGCTTTGCTGAGGCGGGCGAGAGCCGGGGCAGAGGGGCTGACAAGGTTTGAGGCAAATTTGGGGCTGAGCCTGATTTGAAGATTTAGAAATTATAAATTTAGTGTATAGAAGTGTATAGCATAGAGATTTAGGAATTTTATTGGATTAGTGGAAATTTAGTAAATTTCTAGGGAATTTTA
>WEKX01020283.1:895-21433 GCA_013390025.1 Pitta sordida
AGGCCCCCATTTTTCCCCTTTTCTAGACCTCAAGGCCCCCATTTTTTTCCTTTCCTAGACCTCAAGGCCCCCATTTCTTTCTTCCTCTAGACCTCAAGGCCCCTCGAAGTGGCTCATCCAGGATTTTTTAAAGATCAGTGGACAGCAATTAACTGCAATTAGCAAAGTTTTCTCAGAGGAAATGATCTTCTGCCATATATCACATAATATAAAATCTCTATGTCATCTTTATAGCAGACATCCTACATATAAAATATCCTATCTTCTATATATATATGTAAATTCTCATCTTATGTATACATATAAAATCTCACCATGCATTTTATATATATTAAAAAGCCTCATCATACATTATATATATATTTTAGATATAATCTCACAGGTTGCCAAACAGCATTGGTGAAAAAACATGGCCCAACTGGCCTTTGAAAACTTGACATTTCTATTTTAAACCCAGTTCTAAATCTTGCCCTCAGAGGGAAAAAGCAGCTGGTCTGGGGCCTTGTGGGTTCCCTTCCAATTCAGCATATTCTGTGATTTTATGAAATTTGAAATAAAGAGCTGAAGAAAGGGGAACTTGAGGGACTCTAAGAACCCTAAACAAAATATCAGCTGGTTCAAGGAGAACTCTGGGGAATATTGGGTCGTTCACAGGCTCCTAAATCTAGGTTTTGAGCAAGGAATAGGAGGTAAAAAGATCAGAAAAATAAAAAGACACAGCAGAAACGGTCACTGGGAATTCAGAAGAGTCCAGACAGGTCAACACAGTAGGAAAGACTCACTTTAAGGGGAAAAAAAAAAAAATCAAATAAAATTAAAAGGAGTAAGTGCAGTGGTGCACTGACAGCAAATATTTGCAAAGCCTCTCTGGGAGTGTTTGTAAATTCTTGAAGCTCTTTACAGGAAATGCAGAAGGGATTTATCTCTAGAACTACAAAAGTTGCAGGACGGGACTGGTTTGCAGATTGTTTCTCAGGCTTTCGAAAGCCAAAATCACCAGGACATCGCTCCTCACCCAGCAGCTGCCACTGCTGCAACCTGGTTTTTATTGATTTCAGAATTAAACTGCACCTCCCACTCTCCATGGGATGGGAACAAGTCCCTCAGCCCTTCTGAAAAGGGCAGAACCTCACAAGAAATTTATTTCTAATTATGTTATTTGGTTTTAAGTTCTCTTTTTTTTTTAAGAAACAATTTGATTTTATGCCTTTCTTAAAAAGGATTTTTTACCCCAAGTTTTGGAGGTTTTAAAGGCTCTTTGCTGCATATAGTCTCTCCAAAAAATACCTTTTCCTCCCTTTTTTCCCCTATTACCACGGTCAGAGATTTTGGAGCTTCAAAGTCTTGGTTGTTTTAGAGATTTTTTTAAGTGTAACTGCAATCTGAGTTTAAAATGTAAGACAGTTTCTTATTCTGTTAACATGTTAATAAATAGAGTATTTTATCTGATGTATCTATCTAAACAGAAATCTAATCTAAATAAATCTAAGTTATTTAGCATTTTACCTAAGTTAATTAGCGCTTTATCTTTTCTCTTAAGACAAAGTTGTAATATTATTTTAAGACCTATGGCCTGAGCCAAAGCTTTAGAGATTTAGAGATGCAATTACTTTTGGAAGAAAAGGATCGTTTGGCAAACTCAGTCTCAAGCTTAATTTTGTTTTATGGGAGATAAAAAATTTTATCCCTATTGCCTATGATTAAACTATAATAAAACCATTAGTCTTCATGTTGAATTATTTACAAGCTAAAAAAAAAAAAATCAAAAAACCACTAAAAGTGACTCTGCCCAGTAAGGGCAGGGGATGTAATAAATTTTCCTTGGAATTGGTTTTCCTCAGAAATGCCCATGTTGAAGTTTCTCTCTAACAGGAACAGCGGTGTCCAAACAATGTCTCATTTTATGGGCAAATCACAAGGATTGACCTTCTAAAAAAGGATTAATTTGTTTGTGTTCTGCTTTAGTACAACTGACAGAATCCCACGTGATGGCAACAGGCCAAATTAAGATTTTACGTGGGGGGTAAGTGCTTGTGGAATATTTGGGGGGGGGTATTTTTAAATATAATATGTTTAGGCAGGGACTTTCAGCAAAGAAACAAAAAAACCTTCCCCCATAAACACAGAAGGAGAAAAGCCAGTTGAGCGTGTTGGGAGTGGGTTTGAATCCAATCAAGATTATAAAAGCACTTCAGAACTAAGCGATGGCTCAGGCTAAATATTCTAACTGAACTGATTTCAAACATGTCTTGGACAAAATTAATTTCCAATTTGAATTTTTGAACTGGCATAAACAGAGAAAGGATCTCTTCGGAATCGGAAAACCGCGACAACCAACCCAACCGCGGCTCGGAAAGGAAAACCTCCGGCTCGGGGAGACCTTTTTACCTGCTGCATGTTGGTTTCTGAGGGTCGACCTTCGAGCTCTTCCTGAAGACGTTGACTCCTCCTCTCTGCCTGGAGGAGCTGGTGCTGGAGCTGCAGGAATTGTTCCTTGGGCACCACGGCGGCGCAGCCTGGCTGCTGGAGCTGGCGGGAAGGCGGGCCCGGGCTACGCGTCCCGCTGGAGCCGGAGTGCAGCATCTGGAGAGGGAGAAAAACCGTCACCCACGGGCACCACCACATCTCCCAGATCCTCAGGTTTCACAGTATCACGGTACAGATAAGGCTGGAAAGGATCTTGAAGATCATCCAGTCCAACCAACATTTGTTGGCAACAGAAACAAGAACTCAGCAAGAGAAGCCAAATGCTTTTTTTCCCCCCAAGGAAAAATAAAGCCATTACATGCAGCTCTAAAGGAATCTGAGCTTGGAGTTATCATTTCAGACCTGAGTTATAGACAAATTCACTCAACTTCTGTCCAAGTCCAGTTGGCCAGTGCTGAGCTTCAGCTTAACGGCCCTTTTGAATTTTTAATTTCGGCCTTGATCGCAGCAGCTTTTCTGAAAGCAGCACCAGCTTCCAAATGAAAGCACTGAAGTGGTGCTGATGATTTCTAGGCTTTCATTTGGGATGGAGACACAACATTCTCAAAGCACAACAAATTTTCCATGTCATCTGTGATGACTTCACCAATTTGATGCCAGCTGCTATATTAAAATCAATATTGAAAACCCTATTTATCTTTCCTTATGTTCATTGCTAACTGTAGAAATATTAAGAGCTAGGATAGCCCCAGAAAATAATTTAGTATTTTTCTAAGCAGTTGTAATAATACAAAAAAATCCAGAACTGTACAGTATAAATCCCTGATGTTTCAGCCAAGCTGATTTGCAGCTTGAATGTTAATAACAATTATTTCTTCTCCAATCAAATTGATCAAATTCTCACCTGTTATCTCAAAATTATTACTTTGTTCCCTTAGGAAAAAGCATCTGAGATTACCTTAGGGGCTTTCATTTTCCTTTCACAAGTAATTTTACCAGTTGTGAAAGGAAATTAAAAATCAAGGCCCAGTTTGGAATCATCTCTAACCATAAATATATTTTATAATGGTGCAGCTCTTCTGGCCCCGTTACCATCTCCACATCCCCAGGTAACCAGAAAATAGCTTTAGAAATACTTGAAAATAAAGCTATTTGTATTATTTTAAATTATCTGGGTGGGGTTTCTCTTGAATCAAGTTGTCTGTAAAGGAGCTGTTCTTCTCCTGACAATATAAAGAGTGGAAATAATCAACTTTTGGTGGGATTTTTTTGCATGTTGTGAAGCACTCGATAACGAGGAAACAGTTAATTAGCATTGACAGCATCTTAAAAATAAATACTAATGAAACAACAGTGAAAACAATATAGTCCTGCTGTTCATCTGTGGAACAAAAGGGAGCAAAAATGAACTTACTAAACTATTGGGATGACTGGGATCAGTTAATTTAAGGAAACACTGGACAGTCTTGGTGGAAAAACATGCAGGTAAATACACAAACACCTTCAAACCTCACAGTCAATGGGGGTTAGTAGGGAGCCACTTTTCATTTTCTCTTCGTTTTAATTCTTTTTACATTAATCGGTTGATTTCTGTCAATTGTGCCATGGAAGCACCTCGAATGTGCAGCTTTTTGGGGCATAAAAATCACATAAATTCACATAAATATGAATAGTGGCTCCTTGAGGTTAAAGATGCATGGAATTAAAAAATAAATAAATGAATAAAAAAATAAATTCATGCTCCATGCTATGGTGGTACATGAATAAAATTATTGCTCTACCTTCACACTCTATTTCAGAAAGAGAAGTGCACCCTTCTCTGCTAGTTCCAACCACTGAGTTCTAAGCCAGGTTAGCCACGAACAAAAGGAGAACAGGCACAAAAGAGAAAGTTAGAAGTCACAAATGTTGTTATTCACACCTGCCTGGAAAATGTTACCAGAGAGGGGACAAAACCCTGCCTGTCTGAAATACCCATTTTAGGGGAAAACACAAGTAAAGTCTCTGCTTGGTGTTTTATACTAAAGGGTTTGGCATTTTCCCCAAAGCTTAATTAAGATGATGTAAATAAATCACTGGGAAGATAAACAGTCTCTTCATTAACCCGTCAAAACATCCTATTTGCTAATCAGGTTTTTACAGTTTTATAACTACAAAATTAGTGTATTCAGCAGAATGTTTCCCCATTTGCTGCCTCGATGAAAAACATCAAGTCACTTAATAAACAGCTCTGGAAAAGCCTCATCCAGAAGATGCTTTGATTCATAGGAAAAGGCAAATTGTGGTGTTGGTTCACACTGAACACAGTTAAGCTTTGCCCATTCCAAGGGCTCCTCAGGACTGTAATTTTAATATCCAGCATAACTTGCAGGCTTTGGAAGCCCCTCACTGGAATTTCTACTTAATTTTAGCAGTAAATTGTGTCAATTGTTGTTTTATCACCATCTGGATAAGATAACGAGGCTTAAATTCAGCAAATGGCTCCCACAACAAATGAGAACAGGTTTCTACATTAAGAAGAGCATCACACCAGCATTAGTCAGGAAATTCGAGGTGACATGTTTTAGGGAGGAAGAGGAAAGTGTCAGCCTTGCCTCGAGCACAGAAACAAATTCCTTTGCCATTTGATTTTGTATCTGAAGCCTCATGGGAGTCTTGATTAACCCCAACATTTGTCACACTCATCTCTTGCTCGGGGAGGATGAGGTGAAGCATTAGGAGAGATAAATTCCTCTAGTTTCAGTTAGTTTTCTCTGCTCCCACACATCTAGGAGTCATTTTAAAAATCAATTCACGGGCTCTGAGACAGTGATAAAGCCCCACAGCCAGCAGGGCCTGAGAAGTACCTCCATTAACTGATCATCCAGCTTGACTTGCTTTTTCCTCAGCCCTTCGTTTTCTGAGCTGGTTTCCAGTTCACGTTCAAGACAATTCATCTGACTGATCTACGAGAGACGAGAAGATTCCTTAGAAAAGCAGCACTTTGTTATATTACCTGTGTTTTGTTTTTCTTTTTTTCTCCCCAGCACTCAAGACATGAACCATTAAATAAAAAGACAACGACTCAAGACTAAAAACCAGGAGTATAAACACTTTGCCACCAGTGATGTCACAAAGAGTCAACCCCTTGGGACAGGGATTTTTAAGGGACAAAGAGCACAAAAGCCAGAGTAAAAGGAGGAAGTTCTAGTTTCTGTCTTTATCCCCCAGAACTGACCTTCCTGTTGGCAGATGACAGCTCCTTCTGAAGCTGCTCACACTCCCTCTTCAAGCTCAGCTTCTCCTGTTCTATGGCTTTGACGATTCCTGACTGGCTCTGATGCTTTTGGTGCTTTAGGGAAAGGATTGTGGATTCCAGCTGTCGGATCTAAAGAGAGCAGAGAAGAATAAATGGGGAAAGATGCTCCAGATAATTCAAAATAATTGCATCTGCTTTAGCTAATATATCAACCACCAACAGATTTTGGATTCACTGAGTCCCAGAATGGTTTGGGTTGTAAGGGAACTTAGAGATCATCTCGTTCCACCTCCTGCCATGGGCAGGGACACCTTCCACTATCCCAGGTTGCTCCAAGTCCCATCCAAACTGGCCTGGGACACTTCCATGGGGCAGCCACAGTTTCTCTGGGCATCTCCAAATTATTTTTGACATTTTGGCTTTGAGCAGCTTGTCCTTCTCCCTTCTCCCCATAATCTGCCCAACAACACGAGCCAAGAAGTTGCACAAGAACAACACTAGGAATAGTTTTTAAAAGCAAAAAAATGAAAGGGTGTTAACTGGAAGTCAGACCACAATCTTGGACGAGAATTATCTGGACTTCCATGAGAGAAATATCACAGGTTCACAGGTTATTCTGAGTTGGAAGAGACCCACAGGATCATCGAATCCAACTCCCAAGCGAAGGCCCACCCAGGGATTGAACCCACAGCCCTGGAACCATGGGCACCACGCTCCATCCATCCAAGCCTCCCACCATCCAGACCATGGCACTGAGCTCCTCATCCAGTCTGACCTTAAACACCTCCAGGGATGTGCTGTGGAGGAGGAGAAACCTGCCTGGATGTGACCCCGTGAAACCTGCCCTGGGTGAGCAGAGGGTTGGACTGGAGGACCTCCAGAGCTCCCCTCCACCCCCAGCCCTTCCACAACCTGCCACCGTGTGCCAGTTACCTTCTCCCTGGAGTGTGCCAGGTCTGTTTGAGTGCTCTGCACTTCCTTCTCCAGTCTCTCCTTCTCCTGCCTGAGCAGCCTCTGCTCCTGCTCCCGTTGGTCCCAGCGCCCGGGGCCCTGCTGCTCCTGCAGCCCTGGGGAAGGCACAGCCCCTTCCACAACCCGATTCTTAAGACAGACAGAATTGCAGGGTTAGGCCTTAAAACAAAGAAGCAGATATTTTCTCTATTCAGGTGGGGTTTCAGCAGATTTTTTGTTAACTGCAGGCTCTGAAGTCGCAGCGTTCCCGTTTTCCTCCCGGCTGTTTTCCCCGAGGAAACCCCAAATGCTTTCCTTGCCTCAAGTCATCGGTAATAACTGTGTGCAGAAGCTCAGCACCACAAAGAGAGCCATTTGTGCTCCGTTCAGGGCAAAACTGAACTCAGAATTATGTATTAGTCAGTAATAGCTCTCATTTGGTTCCTGTTGTACGGGTCTGAAACAGCCTCTTTTCCATGTGGACATTAAATATTCCTTAATTACATGGCAAATAAGCCAAATTACCGACTGAATTCAGAGCACCAATCCCAAAAGTGCTGGCTGCAAACCTCCTTCAGCTACAAATCCTCATTAGTCAAGAGAGGCTGCTGTAATTCTGTACCTTTCAAACCCAAATTGGATTGAAAAATCACACCCCTCAGTTAATGAGTTTAATTTTTACACTTGAAAGGTGTAAATTGATACATTGTCCACAGATTTGGGGGTGGGGGTGTTTTGGCAAATGGCTTCTTTCAGGGAAGGATGGAGACTCAGGAGATGGGCTGATCCTTGCATTCAACACTTAAGTTTTTTTAAAAATCAGTTTAAAACCTGCAAATTATCCACAGGACAGAATAATTATAATGAATTTTGGAGGCACCTGAAGCCCTTTACCTTTTCACTGGTGCTCTGCAGCTCCTTGTGCAACGCCATCACTTCTTGTTTCAGGGTTTCCTTCTCCTGTTGTGTGGCCCTGAGGTCAGATTTCAGCCGGGACATTTGGAGGTTGGTGCTTTGCAGCGTTTCATCGAGGCTCTGAACCTGTAAAGGAGCAGGAATCAGCTTGGCCTTGCTGCACCAAGATTTCTTGGCATCACAAATATTATTATTTCCAGGTATCACAAATATTTAGGGTGCCTGATGGAAGGAGGGAAGAAGTTAAAATGCTGACAGACACCTCTGAAAATGCTACATTTGAGTTTATCGCTCTCTCCAACTCTGTGCTGGGAGGTTGGGGCCAGGCTCTGCTTCCAGGGAACAAGAGGACAAGAGGAACTGGCCTCAAGTTGTGCCAGGGGAGGTTTAGGCAGGGGATCAGGGAAAGTTTCTTCTTTAAAAGGGCTGTCCAGACCGGGAAAAAGCTGTCCAGGGTAGTGGTGGAGTCCCCATCCCTGCAGGGATCTAAAAGCCACGTGGATGTGGCACATGGGGACAGGGGGCAGTGGTGGCCTTGGCACTGCTGGGTTAAGGACTGGACTCGACGATCTTAGAGGGCTTTTCCAATCTTACAACTCTGTAATTCCAAATTATTTTCTGACTTTGTGTTCCCAGTTACCCACCTGGAATACAGCCTGAGCTTCATTCAACAGAGACACCTCACAGCCCTGACCATTTACTGGGATGTGCCAGAAGAGATTGCCCTTGAATGATTTATTCTCCCTGGCAGCCAAGGAGAAGCTCCAGATGAGCTCAGCCCCTCACTCCCCTCCCTGCCTCGGGAGAGACAAACCTGCACCAGGAGGTATTCCAGTATTTTAGGAATAACCAGGCAGAAAGAACTGGCAAAAATATAACTTGGTTGTAGATGCCAAACACCATCACATGTTCTCTGAGGGGAAGGAAAATGAAAAAGACTCTTGTTGCAATTTCCAAGTTTCCTCTTGTCCTTGAAGGGCATCCCTTTGAAAGCCCATCAAAGCAGCCATCAGCTGCATGACATCTCTGCACACATCACAAGGGCTTCAATAAGGAAAGCACTGTGAGAGATGATCAGAATGCTTTTATCTATAACAAAGGGCTATGTACAACAACAACAACAAAAAAATCACTGTTTTCTACCTTTTCTTGCGAGAGGGTGAGCTGTGCTTTCAGTGCCTGACTCTGCTGTTCCCAGGATCTCTGCTCCTGCTTCAAGCTGCCGATTGCACTCTCCAGGCAGCTGACTTGAGCTGCCTGCAATGAGATGACAAGGAAAATCCTGGCTGAGGCTTCCCTGTAACTCCATTTCCCTTCAGGAGTTACAGCTACAACAAGGGAAGCAAAAAAACCCCCTCAGTTCCCAGCCTGAATTTCCACACCACAGGATCATTATTTACAGTGCACAGACCAGTCACTCTGCTCAAGTGCAGAGTTACACTACGTTAAAGCTGCAAGAAAATTGCAAGAACACCGTCTTCCTTGTCCTGCTGCAATATTTTATACCCAGGCTTCCCTTCCTTGCCATGTTTGGGATTTTCTGTATAATCAAACTACAGCAAAGCTGCGCTCCAGAATTTAAGCTTTCCTCTCTGAGCCCAGCTAAGAAAAAAAAAATAAATAAAAGCACTGGCAATTAAATATTTATCTGGCTCAAGGGTAAGGAAAAACATTTTCCAAAGTAGTTTTACAGGTCATGGTGATGCAGACGGTGAGGCAAGAATTTTAACAGCACGGAGTGATGTGGGTTTGCAGTTCCCTCTTACCTTATCGACACATCTGTTCAGTTCCTCACTCAGGGCTTCTTTTTCTTTCTGCAGCTTCTCATTTTTAGTAATTAAGCTCGAAACTTCATTCTGAAGGTCAGAGAGCTCAGGGCACCTGGGCAGCTGTGGAAAACAAACCCCTCACAGCTGCAGAATTTGACATGCAAGTCATGGAATCAGGGATTGGGTTGGGTTGTCTAAGTTCCAACCCCCTGGAATAAGCAGGGACACCTCCCACTGTCCCAGGCTGCTCCAACCTGCCCTTGGACACTCCCAGGGATCCAGGGGCAGCCACAGCTCCTCTGAGCAATGGGAGGCCTCACCTGTTTTGTCTTCTCCAGCTCCTGCTTGAGGATGTGGTTCTCCTGNAATTTCCCCCTAATATCCCATCTAAGTTGACATGTGTTAAAACACAAGGAGGGAAACCCACTGCACTGCTGATTTCTGATCCTTTTCCCAGTTGAGCACTCTGCCTCCTCCCAGGCTCTCCTGCATTTCCTCACTCATCTCCTGCCTGTAATTACACTCCAGCCACAATTCACTCATTACTCAAAAGGCCTCAGCTGCTTTTGCTTTTTAAGACCATTATCTAACCCTGAGCATTTGGCGCCTCAAATGAGTGTTTTACACTGCAGAGAAAACGATTGTGGTGCCCTAATCAGGGAGGTGCCTCATTTGTAGCCTTCGTTATCTGTGTTTGTTAGCAGATGTATTTACAGCCAGGTGAGCTGTGCTTATACAGGAGATGACTGAGACCTCCAGGAAATTATTCTCAGACGTGGGGAGACATTGATATCTCCAGATGGGCTTAGCAACAGGAAAAGCTCAGTCCTTGAATGGAGCTGGATGGGTTATCAGCAGTTACACAGGGAAATGTTCTCCTGTGGATCTTGTCTATTTCTTAATAAGAATTTTAAATCCTGGTCTTTGCCAGATGATTTTTGGGAGTAGGGGATCTACAGAGAAACTTTGGCAAAGTCTAAGAGAGCACCACCTTGTCTGAGCAATGGTGCATTGCACCTGGAGACTGTTCCATGAGGATTTATATTCCTTGACCTTTATGACCTTTCTTTAAAGAAATTAACTATTTCCAACCCAGGATACATTGAGAGATAGTAATAATTATGTGATGGCACTCAAACAGAAGGGTTTGGGTTGGAAGGACCTTAAAGCCCATCTCATCCCACCCCCTGCCATGGGCAGGGACACCTCCCACTATCCCAGGCTGCTCCAACCTGCCCTTGGACACTCCCAGGGATCCAGGGGCAGCCACAGCTCCTCTGAGCAATGGGAGGCCTCACCTGTTTTGTCTTCTCCAGCTCCTGCTTGAGGATGTGGTTCTCCTGCTCCAGTTGATGAGCTTGAACCTTCATTTTTGACACCTCCATCTCCAAGGCCGACACCAGATTTGATGACTGCAAAAAGCAAAAGGTTCAGATTTCGGTTCAGGAGACCCTCAGGGTACCAAAGGTTAAGCAGAGGACACTGCAGCCAGTGACACTGGTTAAACCTGGGATGGCACAACAGCCATGCTGGCAAATTCAGGGCATCACCAGCATCACTAAAGCTCCACTCTCAAGACATATAATCCGTACCTTGATTTTTGAATTTTCCAGTTCCTCTTTCAGTACCAGTCTCTCCTTCTCCCATTCCTCCAGGGTACATTTTCCCTCTTCCCGTTCCTGCTGCTCGAGCACCCTCGCCAGCTGTTGGTTGAGATCCTGCACATCTGCTTGATTTTTGGAGTTCCTCTGGCTAAGTTCTGTATTTTCAGAGTCCAGCTGTTGGTTCCTGGTCTTCAGATCTGCCACCTGAGTGGGGACAGTGACTGATTTTCCACTGGGAATGAGATCTTTAATATTTCCTTTCTAATAAGGTGGTAAAGACAAGGGTCACTCCAACAGTGACTCTGACCAGTTAATTGGCTTTAATTAGACCAGTTATACCAGTCACCCAGCACACCACTGCTCCTCCCTCCCTCTGCCATGCTGATGTGGATTTTCAGGGTTATCCCAATAGATTATTCCGAGCAAGATGAATTTTCCTGACTGATACTAAGAGGGACATGAATGTAAAAGCTACTTAAACCTACTTCACCCAACATAAACCATCTTTAAAATTAAAGTGACATCCCATGGATCCAGCTGCCAGCATTCCTAGACCTAACCAGCTGGGAAATAAGCAGAGGCTGAGTCACATCATCCCGTTTCCCCCATGGGCTCCTGCAAAGCATTGCCCACAAAGAGCACAAAACAAAGGTTTCAACTTTATATTTCCATGAAATAAACTTTCCAAGTTGACTCTGGAAAGCCTGTAAGCTGAATAATGACAGCTGTTGGGTTCTGAGCAGGTCCGACAAGCATAAAAAAATCAACCCCAAGGTTGTTGTTTAAATTTATAAAATGGTCATTTTTCTGCTGCCTTCGTGACCATCCCATGAACAGCTTTTGTACAGTGATGGTTTCCCCAGAGAAGGTTCCCTGACCACACACCTGCTTTTTCAGGTTGTCAACCATCTTCTGCACAGCCACCTTCTCCTTCCTCACAGCATCTATCTTTTGCCTAAGGAGAAATGAAAGCTCATGAACATTAAAAACACTTAATATATTAATTAAGATAAGACAAGAGGACACAGCTTCAAGGTGTGGCAGGGGAAAGTTTAGTTTGGATATTAGGGGAGAAATTCCTTCACTAAAAGGGTTGTCCAGCCCTGGGGAGAAGTGGGGGAGTCCCCGTCCTTGGAAATGCCCAAAAAACAATTAAATGTGGCACCTGGGGACACGGGTTAGTGGTGGACCTGGAAGTGCTGGAGGAATGGTTGGACTCAGTATCCTGGAGGACTTTTCCAATCTTAGTGATTCAATGATTCTAAGAATGGTAAAAAAACCAACCCATCGCCAGAAATGATAATTCTGGATATTTAGTTATTGCTCAGCATCAGTTTTGTGTAAGTTTGGCAATGCTCAGTCCCTCAAGGTACCCCAGGGAGGTCTTTTCCAGAGGGGGAAAAAGATTCCCAGGATCACAGATGGCTCTGAACTTGCCAGAGACCAAATCACTGGAATCTGTCAAACACCCTTCCCTGCCTTTGCTGAGGCAGAAATAACTGCACCAGCTCAGCTCCTAAGTGTCATCTCAACGCCCACAGCTAAGGCTGGCTCCAGGAATGGGCAGGGAAAGGATGAGGGACAGCCTGTCAACCTGCTGGATTCCCAACAGCACCACCAAAGAAGCTCATTTCTGATTTGTAGGATTTCTAACACGTGAAGGAGCTTGGAGAGAAGGGATGAACCCACGGCGTGAGAGCCTGAAGGGTACAAGCCTCATGGAATTCTCACCTCATCTCTTCTCGGGATCCATTTAACTCCCTCAGCTTCAGGCTGGAAGCACTTCCTTCCTCGTTTAATAAAGTCACTTCAGTTTTCAGGACAGCGTTTTCTTCTCGGAGCTTCTCGGCCTCACACCTGTGGCACAGAAAGGAGACAGTGAGAACAATTTCTGGGTAAAATCTGGGGAGGAAAGAGTCCCCCAAGCTTGAGCTACCTGTAATGCTTCAAAAACAAAGCTCCAAATAACTTGTCTGATGAATAAATGGTATTTATATTTTATTTAGTAGAGTGCTCCCCCAGTTGATTTAAAAAAGGACTTTTTTGGCATGTTTTTGTACAGCTCAAGTGAGCTAAAAATCTAAGAAGTTTCTACATCTTCCACTCCTTAAGTTACAAATAACTTAACACGACATAATCCAGATTTCCAGGAGAGTGAGCTGTTTCCCCAACTGGAACTCAGAATTCTGGGAGCAGCAAAAGTACCTCTTCTGTCCTCAGGCTACCGTACAGAAATAACTTAGCCATGGTACAACACCTGAAAGAGCCATTTCCTGCAGGAAATACTGAACAATAATTAAGCCACATGTAGCCACTTTATCCATAGGGGAAAAAAAAAATCTGTGCTGAAATACAGCAGTTAAAAACAAGAAGGTAAAACCTGTGATTTTCTCTGTTATAATGGTATTTACCATATCACACACTTGACGGGTTCCTAACTGGGGAAAAAAGTCACTGTAATTCTCGACTATTAACTTAAATATTGAGGAAAACAGGATCTCTTTTGGCATTTAAAATTCACATAACTCTGTAGCATTAACTGAAACACCGTGAAGAAACAGAAGCAATTTTAGCACTCCGAGCAACGTTCAGGACTAGGAAGGGAACAAAAAGAGAGTGAAGTGATATTAGTAAAAGCTAAAAGCATTCTGGAAGTGTTACCACGGATTTTTGGACATACAGAGGGGGAGGTTTCTGTATTATGAACTACATCCTGTGACTACATCCACGGGCAGCTGGCAGGTCGCTCCTGGTTAGGCCGCGGTCAGGGAAGAGGAGTCACACACACGTTTAGATTTATTCATTCCAGCGGTCGTTATCCACAATTAGAGGAGTTAAAGAATCCAGGGCTACTCAGAGTTAAGCTACAGTGGTTAATGCAGGAGGCGGGCAGCGTGTGGAGCGGCGGGCGGGGTTAGTGAGCCTACGGCACGGCGGGTTACGGCGGTGCACGAGTACGTTACCTCAGAGTATCAACCTTCTGCTGCAGCTCGGCGCACGTGCTCTGCAGGCCCTGGGTCACCATGCTCCTCTGCTCTCCCTCGGGGTGGAAGGACATGGAGTTTGGGATGCCCAGAGTAGCCGCCTTCTCCTTCCCGTTGGGCTCTGGCGGCTCCGTCTTTTCCACCGCGCCGTCGCTTTGGGAATTGTCTTGCTGAGGTGTGAACGCTGCTGGGGGCTCTTCCAGCTCCCCACCTCTTGTGTCTCTGGGCACACTTGGGTTTCCTTGAGAGTCTTGCTCTTGGACATCCTCCAATTCTTGGACTTTCTGGAGGAGCTGAGGGGTTTCCCCTTTGAACTTGACTCTTTCCAGCTCACTGTCTTCACGATTGCAATAAAGGTTCCTCAGCCTATGCAGGTTGTCTTCCAGCATTTTATTCCTTTCAATTAACTGTATCATTTCAGCTTTCAGTTCCTCATTTTCCACCTGAATTTCTTCCTGTAGAGACAGAAGTTCAGCCTGGGCCATAGATTGGTCTTCTAACTCTTCAACCCTTTTCCACAGCTGAGCTATTACACTCTTCAGGTCACCCTTTCCTGATCCAGGAGCATGATCCAGCAAGAGAGAGGCTTCACTAAGTTCTTCAGTCTTTTCAAGCTCAACCTGAAGCTTCAAAGCATCAGAAACAAACCCTTTATTTTTGGGAGCTGTTCTGCCATTTAGTGGATGAACCTTCTGCAGTTTAGCATTGCTGTGTAACTGTTTTAGTCTGGGAATTTCCTGAAGACCTCTCTTTTTCTGCAGCAGAGGCACCCAAGAAATCAGTTCTTGGTTCTTATCCCAATCCTGATTGCCATCAGCATCCAGAGCTGCTTGACCTTCTCGCATCCAACACTCTTGAGCCCTGAACCTGTGGCTGCCTGCTCTGGCTTCCACACATCCTTCCTCCAAATCCGAATCCGCCTCCGTCATATCTTCCAGGTCTGTACTACCAGCCTCCAAAGGCAGAATGCCATGGGAATCCATTCCCTTCTCTGCCTCTTGACAATCACCGTGCAACCCTTCCAAACTGGGCTCCATCTCCTCTGGCTCTGAGCCGGAGCAGCCAGGACTGGGAGATCCCAGGGGCTCCCGCTCCGCCGCTCGGAGCCGGTGCCGCAGCCTGAGGATCTGGGCAGCCATCCTGACATTCTCCTTCACGGCCTGCTCGTGCACCTTCTGCAGGTGTTGGAGAACTTCTGCATCCTCCCCCAGAGCTGCTGTATCAGGGGAAGCAGCGATCTGGCTCTTGGCTTTTGCGTACTCACTCTCCAGGGCCCTGTAATGGCTTTGCAGGGCAGAAAAGCTACGGGTCTCCCACTGCAATTTCTGTATTTTCCCTTGAAGGGCTGAGATTTCCAAACTCATCTCGGCCTTTGCTCTCTCTGCTGTTACACAGATGTCTTTGTTTAAACTCTCCAGAGCATGAAATTTAGCGTTGAGCTCCTCTTTTTCTTGCTTATACTCACTGTCCAGCCTTTCCAGCTTTTGCCTAACCAGCTTCCCATCTTCCTCCACGGCGGATATTTGCCTGTCTTTGTCCCTCAGCTCTTTTTCATGCTCGTTTTGGAGCTGGGCTATTTTCTCCCTCAGCTTTTTCTCCTTCTCCTCAGCAGAATTCCTCAGGTCCCGCAGCTCCTTCTCCAGCTGCTCCCTCTCACACACCAGCTTGTTCACTTCCTCCTTGAAGTTCTTCTCCAGGAGATCCCTCTCCCGGCTCAGGGCAGAAGAAACGGCCCTTTCATTTGCCAAACTCTCCTTGAGCCGCTCGTGGGCTTCGGCAACCTCCTGAGCAATTTCATCCCTCTCAAATTGCCACTGGGATTTCTCCTCTCTTTGCTGCTCAGCAAGTTCGTGCAGCTCTCGTCGGTAACGTCCTTCCAGGCTTTGGAGGGTTTCTTCATATTTATCCACGAGAGTTTGTGTCTCCACAGAAAACTGACTTTGTGCATGAGACGCTCTTCTGTTATAGTCACTTGCCATTTTTTTCCTAAACATGGTTAATATAAAACATTACTCAACTCTGGCCTACCTCAAAGGGATCCAAATGGCTTTTTAGGCTGAATAAAACAAGTTGGAAAATTAATTTTTCCACCGAGTTTCGTACCACTGGATGGGTGTTTCTGAGAGCCAAAGTTAAATTCGAGGCAATTTGGCCAAACTTCAAATAGAAAAAGCTAAAATCCTTGGAAAAAACAACAACTCATGGCATGTCAAGGTTTCATGTGCAATATGTGCCCTTCTGCTCCTCTCCTCAGTTTTGTGGGGGCAGATATTCTTGCCCCCATCACCTCAGGATGGTCTCAGTTTCTTCTAACACTTGATCTTGGCTGAAAGCATTTCCCAGCCACCCCTTTCCTCCTTCAGCAAGGAACTCTAAATGCCCAAAAACATCTTAGAAGGACAAAGCAGAGATTTGTCAGGCCCAGGGATCCTGAACAAAGCTCAAGTTAACCACAGCTGGTTATGCCTTAACACCACTGCTGCCTCTGGGTGAGCTAAAAACGAATACAAATACCTGCTTGAGAAAGGTCAGGAGAAAAAATACCAACCCTGGTGAGCAGCCCAGGGATGCGGAATGAAACAGGGAACAGCACCGTACAGTCAGAACTCTGGGAATTAAGTGCCAGGAGTTGTTTCTGCTTTAAGTTCATCCCAGTCACCACCACCAGCCCCACCACCAGAGCCTCACCTCTCCTCCTCCAGCTCCTGCTCGTGCCTCCTCAGCAGCTCCTGCCGGAGCTCTTCCTTCTCCAGGGCGTGCACCTCTGCCAGCCTCTTCAGCTGCTCCTGGAAGCCCCTTTCCAGCTCTGCCTTCTCCTCCCGCAGCCTCTGCACCAGAACTCTCATCTTTTCTTCCACCCAGACACCGTTTTGGATCAGCTCCTCCCGCTCTCGACTGAACTTCTCCTTCACCTGCTCCAGCCTGGCCCGAACATCATCTTCGTGCTCCTGCCTCAGCAGCTGCTGCAGGTTGGCTTTCTCTTCCTCAAAACACATCTGTAATTTGTTTTTCTCGTCGCTGTGTTCGCAGTCGAGCTTTTCCTGCTCTTCTCTGAGCGCTGCCGCCTCTCCCTGCAGCTCTGCTATCTGGTTTTTAAGGCCAGTTATCTGCTTTTCCATGACACTCGTCTCCTCGGAGTACTTCTTCCTCAGATCCTCCTGCTCCTTTTCCCAAGAAGCTTTTGTCTCCTCCATCTGCTTTTCGTAACGGCTCACCTGCAGAAAGGAAAACGGGGTGGGATTTGTCAAGTTTTTTGTTAATTAAATGAGATTTTCCTCAGTATTTCCCTATTACACAGTTTTGTACATTCATTCTGCTGAATATTTTGATTTACTCATCAAGTTTTACATTGATTTTCCTGCAAAGCTTTCTCTCTTGCTCAGATCACAGAATTCCAGAACGGTTTGGGTGGGAAGGGACCTCAAGGACCGTCTCCCAACACTTACAGTGTCTTCCAGCTCCTGTTTGAGGTGATGTAGATCCCTGTGGTGCTGCTCCTTCATCTGCTCGATGGCCATTTCTGCCTCTATGCTCATATTCAAGGGGTTGCAGTCTTCTGAACCAAGTCCTTTAGAAACAGTAAATTACACAGGAATAATTTATATTGCTGTAAAAACACTTATTAAATATAAAGATGTAATTCTCAACAGAATTATTTCATCAATTTAAATTCATTTAGGCCGCTACTTGCAGATTCCCCCAAACACCCAGACAAGTGACTGAAAACATGGAATTGCAGCTTTGAATATATTCCAAATTAACATTAAATACCAAACCAGAGGTGGTGATCCAGTCTCACTGAGAAAAGTTTTTACAGAATTATCTCCAAGATCTTATCACAACCTGCCCCCCCAGCACAGATCTTGGTGCTACAGGTGTGCTTTACCTTGGTCAGGCTCAATCCCACTGTTGCCGTGGCTCTTCATATCAACATCAAACTCTTCCGACAGGGAATTTTTCAGGCAAGGCCTGAGCACTTTGCCCTGGGCACGGTACTCCTCCAGCTCCGAGTGCAGCTCATCGATCTGGTCCTGCAGCTCCTGAGAGGGAGGAAAAAGAGCCTCAGTGGAAGAAACTAAAGCTGAGCATCCAACCCATCAACCACGAGACATTTAGGTGGGAATTACAGCAACTTGGGATTATGGCAGGATGGATTAATCACCCTCCTGCCAGCAAACAGACTTCAAACTAACAGAGGGCAGGGTTAGGTGGGATATTGGGAAGGAATTCCTGGGTGTGAGAGTGGGCAGGACCTGGCACAGGGTGCCCAGAGAAGCTGTGGCTGCCCCTGGATCCCTGGAAGTGTCCAAGGCCAGGTTGGAGCAGCCTGGGATAGTGGGAGGTGTTCTGGAGATGGAACTGGATGGTTCCTTCCAACCCAAACCCATTCTGAGAAGCTGTGATGATTCCATGATGCAAAATTCTTGAAGGTGAAGATACATTGTGCTCTACCATTTTTCACTTTGTTCCTTCTTCCTGTGACTTTTTATTAAACAGCAGCTTAGAAACATGTTCAAACAGTCAAGAAATAACCTCCTCAAACACCATCTACTTGAAAAAAAAAAATCAGAAGCAAAAGATCAAAAGCAACAGATCAAATTAGGGAAGGGATCCCCTCATTACTGTATTTGCCATCTGGTCCTTGTGCCCGTTTGCCAGAGGAATATCCCGAGCGTTTGTGCCAAATGCCACACAACTCTGCTCCAGGAACAGCAGTTATTGAGGGAAACGATTCCCTGAATGTGTCAATACAGAATTCTGCAGATCTGAAAGGCTCAGAAAGTGAACCTTGGGTACTGATTCATGTCTGCCATAACAGAAAACAGAAAAGTGAGCTGCATATCAAGCAGTAGCAATTTAATCACTTTTTCTAGACGATTTTTGCTTTTCTACTGCAATTTCCTAAGAGACCTTCTGTGGTGATCCCGTGGCCAAGGCAGCCCTTTATTGAATGAAAAGGAACACACAGAATAGATCATTGAATTACAGAATTCCAGAATGGTTTGGGTTGGAAGGGACCTTAAAATCCATCCAGTTTCACCCCCAACCTTGGGCAGGGACACCTTCCACTATCCCAGGTTGCTCCTGGACACTTCCAAGGATGGGGCAGCCACAGCTTCTCTGGGCAGCAGAAGAGCTGGTACCACACCAGGCACAAAGTACATGTGTAAACAGACAAACCAGTTCTGGTTTGGAAACCAGGAAAACTCAGATACATCTGATTTCTGCTGTAAGTTCCTGCAATTCATAGGGCTCCATAGATCTTATCCCATCCCACCCTTGAGGCACTTCATCCTCTTAGCTCAGCCATTTGCTTCTGGTGAAAGAGCTTTCCAAGCTCCTCTGTGCTCCTGTTTCACAGTATCACAGTGTTGATAAGGTTGGAAAAGACCTTGAAGATCAATCAAGTCCAGTAAGAATGTGACACTTGGGGACATGGGTTAGTGGTGGCCTTCCCAGTGCTGGGGGAATGGTTGGACTCAATCTTAAGAGTGCTTTTCCAACTTGAAGTGATTTTGTGATGCTGTTGGTGAGGGTGAGTGCCAGGTCCAGCCTGGGGCTCCACTTACCCTGCACTGCTGCTCGTACTCGCTCCTCATCTGGGCCAGTCTCTCCTCCTGAAGGAAAAACTCTGCACTGGTGGGATCCAGGTCACCAAACTGAAAGACATGAACAGGATCCAGTTATTCATCCACCCAACACAGCCCTGCTCAGTACAGCACGGGTGCCATTCCTCCTCCACTCTGACTTAGCAATTTAAATACAGAAACTTTACTTCCCTGCTAGCAGGAAACAACAAGCAACATCCCTAAAAACACCGTCTGCCATCTCACCCTAGCTCTCCTGCTCACTCTCATTTCAGTTTCCTAGTTCAGCACATGCACATCTCAGTGCAACAANAATCCGTGCACACACAGCCCGCTCCTGGCACGGCGGGTGTGAATGCTGGACTCACAATAAATGATCCAAAGGTCCAACAGCAAGTTTGCTTTAGGTTTATTTGTTCTGAAAGCAGTGTTTTCAACATGGTCAAGGTGTTTTGTCTCCTGGCTGGACAGAAACAGACCCAGCAAGGCTGTCAGCCACGTGCACACACACTCTGCACTTGGTGGCAGCAGAGGTTTGAAGTGGATGTTTAAGAATCCAAGGAACAGCCTATGGAGGAGACCCAAATCCCAGTTCTCATGGACATGCCACTGTCTTGCTGCTTACATTACTTTTGGTCAGCTCAACACACACAACACCCTCTCCAAACGCATCAGTCCCCCCACCCAGGGCATCCCTCTCCTCCTCCAGACGAAACTCCGGCGTCCAGTCCCCGTTACCTTCAGCGCCAGGGCCAGGCGGTCCCGGGTGTAATTCTCCTCTGTTTTCAGCTTCTCAATCTCCTGCTCCAGCTCCAGCCGCTGTTTATTTGCCTGCTGCAGGATCTGCTCCCGCTCTCTGCGGAGCTCGTTCTTCAGCGCCGCGATCCGCTCCTTGTACTCCTCGTCCAGCTTCCTACGAAACCATCCGAGGTGACAAGAGCTCGTTAAAAGAAGCAGGCGGCAAAATCCTGCGCCACCTCTGTCCCCAAGTCCCTGTGATGCTGTAGCAGTGATGCCAAGGAGGAGGGGAGGGGCGATCCGGGGTGCCATACCTGAGGTTGT
>WEKX01020286.1:2316-13377 GCA_013390025.1 Pitta sordida
GGAGTTGGACTCGATGTTACTTGTGGGTCCCTTCCAACTCAGGATATTCTGATTCTGTGATTCTGTGATTCTGTGTTAAGTGCAGCATTGCATTTCAAGGATCAAATAGGAGATGGATGTGCCTTTCATTTATGTTATCCAATGCCCATGGCATCCTTCCAATGCGATGGAGAAATATTTACAGCAGCTTTAACTCGTTCGGTTTATGAAGTGAAATCCTCCACTAAGTATAGGTAAGTATTCTCTGTAGATTCAAAGGATCTGGTAAGGTCAGAGAGGCAGGGGGGACGGGATTTCCTTAGCCACAGATCATCAGAATTGCCTCGTTCCTCCCTGCAGACCTAATTTCACCATGAGACTGCCTCTCCAGGCCACTGCCAGCGTGTAGCATGCTTTGCTTAGGTGCACTGCAGCTCAGGATGGGGATTGAGGATTTTCAGTTTGTTGCAAGAGATGCAGAGCAGTGGGAAACATCTGTATCGATAGCTTCTCTCTGAAATGATGTTTGTTCATCAGCAAAGGGATTCACATCCCTTCCCTCAAGTCTGACTTTCAACTGGAACTGAGTGGAGACAGAGAGCATAGAATGCTGTCAACCTCTCTTTCTGGCTATTGGTCTCCAAGCTGTGTTATCCAATATACGTATTTCATTAGAATATTCATCAGATAAATTTTATTTTGTATCTGACATGAAGCAAGATCTGCAGTCTTCATATGAATGGAAAAGAGTGTCAATTTCTTTTCTCTAGAAATGCTACAAAAGCCTCTATTACTTTCTTATCATGGATAGAGTAGTACAGACTTTGAAACCATTCTTATTGGATTCTATATTGTTAAAACCTAAGCATAATCACACCACTTTTCCAAACTATTTGAAGAGCTAGTTTTGATTGAGATAAGTAAATGGGACACAATAGTGCATTCATGCTATTTATGTCTGAGCACACACACTAATAAGAAACAAGACTAATTGTATGCAAAAATGTAGGAATGGGTCAATAGAAAAACTACGTGAAGTCTGATATGTAACTATCCTGTACTAGACCATTCACACCATCACAAACTGTAAAATAAACATACTTTTATTGTTTTAACTATATTTATTCTTGAAAAGCCTTTTAAAACTTGGAGGAAATGCAATTTCCCTATAATGTGTTTTCTTACTCTCATTTTTGCTAGGAAACGGGAAAAGGTGTAGAAATGATGGATGAAGTGATCTGTCTGTTGGCAAAGAGTTCTGAAAGAGAAAGTTTAATAGATTTTTCTGCTAAAATCTACCAAACAAAATCCAAAGAGCAATTTCAAGTATTCAATATCTAATTCTCCAGTGAGAAAATGCAAAAGAAATCATAACACTAAAATTTGTAAAGAGTTCTTCAGTCTAGTATAGAAGAAATAGAAGGAATAAATGGATTTCAATAACAATTATTAAAGTGAATTTTCAGTGAAGCTGATGACTAATTTGCTTAAATGACTAATCAAGCAGTGTAATAAGGAGAGCATCAGATCTGGCATCTCTTGGTATTTTCACATTGGATGACACATCTTTTTTTGAAGCCACTTAGCTAAATAAGTTGTTTTGCTGAGCTCAAGAGCAATCAAATCACAATTTAGAACCCAAAATGCTCAGGAAGGCAGAACCTATTGTTTAGTTTTGTTGGAAAAAAAACCAAAAAAGCCCTCTCCCCTCTCCCCCACCAAACTCCGAAAAGCAGATGGCTCAGAATTCAGTGGTTGTATTCCTACTTGTATGGCCTGGTTATGTGAGTACATACTGAATTAAGAGCGGGTTCCTCTGTCCTGGCTCTTAACAACCATCTCAGAGGAAATGAGACTTTCTTTCTCATACAAGACTCTCAGACACATGCCGAAACTTTTGCAACTACAGCTAGCTCCAGCCTGTTCTTTGATAGTAACTGTCTATCTGTAGAATAAAAGGGATTTGATAACCAGGTGTGGTGGTTTTACCCTGTCTGAATGCCAGAGATTCACCCACAGCCACTCTCTCACTTCATCCCCTCCATAAAAACAAGGGAGAGAGAAAAAAGAAAAAAAACCTGAAGGGTTCTGCTACAGCAGGAATGAGGACTACATATTCCCTTCCAACTCAGAATATTCTGTGATTCTGTGATATTAGAAACTCTTTTACTGTCACAGGCAAAACAAACTCCAAAGTGGTTATATAAAGAATTTATTTCTAACAAGGTCAGAACTTAAAGTGAGAAGTATAATCTTAAAGGCAACCTGCTCCCCCACCCCTCCGTCTCATACAATGCCAGGAGATGGCTGGCATTAGCCCTGCCAGCTATGAGGGAGGCTTCCAGCAACTTCTTGAAGAAAAGCCTCCCCCATAGACCCCCCCGCTACCAAAAAACCAGCCACTGCAAAACCCAATACACCAGGTAATCAAGTATTTAGATAGAAACATACAATCAATTCATTCAAAACAAATGAGTTGGGTGGTGATTAGTCTTCCCAGACTCCAAACTCCAGGGCTCCACACTCAAGTTAACTTTGAGCTAGTAAACTCTTGCAAGTTTGAACAAATAGAATGATATGGAGATGGAAGAAACCAAATGTGACCTCCAGCTGGTGGCAACTAGGAAGAAAAGTTTATTGCTTGTCTCTACTCCAGACTTTTATCATTGGATGTAACAAAGATTAAGTGAGGATAAAAGTATCTTTTTAAATCCATCATAAACACAGTATCAGAGGGTTTCTTTCTCTGTGAAAAAAAAGCAAAATGAAAATATTTTAAAATAATCTGCCACAGTATCAGATCAAAGTCTCCATTAGCTAAGGTTATGTGAAACTGTATGCTCATATGTAGCTATGGTTCATATCTGTAATTTTTTGCATTCATGTCTATGTTGATTGCAGCAAAATGGTGAAAATTCAAGAAATTTGTTGTCTTTAGATTAATATCTACATATCTTTTTTATTTGTTATAACCACTGATATAGATAGATACATGAATCCTTATGAATGATGAAAATGAGGACATCCTAGCTGTCAGAAAACACCTTCTTTAAGCAGATATCTGATCTTTTCTCTTAAAAAAATTTAATCACAGTATCACAGTAGAGATGAGGCTGGAAAGGACCTTGAAAGTCATCTAGTCCAACCTATAGCCCAACTAACCTACCATTGACATCTAGATCATATCACTCAAACCTCATCCAGCCTACCCTTAAACACATCCAGGGTTGGCGAGTCAACCACCTCTGCGTGCAACCCATTCCACATTCGGATCACTCTGTCAGTGAAAAACCTTTTCCTACTACCAAGCTTAAACTTTCCTTGCTGAAGCTTAATACTATGACCTCTCATCTTGTCACCAGAGACCAAGGAGAAAAGACCAGCCCCTGCCTGACTACAAAATCCTTTTAGATAGTTATACACAGCAATAAGGTTACCCCTGAGCCTTCTCTTTTCTAGGCTAAACAANCCAATTCCTGACCCAGCAGAGAATATTCCTATCAAAACCCCTTGCTGCCATCTTCCCCAGGAGTATATCATGGGAGAATGTGTTGAATGCTTTACTGAAGTCCAGATACACTACATCCACAGCCTTCCTCTCATCCACCAGGCGAGTTACTTGATCATAAAAAGAGATCAGGTTGGTCAAGCAAGACCTACCCCTTCTAAACCCATGCTGGTGGAGCCTGATATCTTGTCCATCCTGTAGGTGTTGCACGATAGCGCTCAGCACTATCTGTTCCATAACTTTGCCTGGAACTGAGGTGTATCACATAAAGACTTTTAAAGGTGCTCAGTTACATTTTCTAATAAGAAGAAAGCAGTGAGAGGACAGCCACACATCTCATTGTATATAGCTAAAGCTCAACCAGGTAAGTACATCCCCACTACCTTATTCCAGTTTCAGGATAGTTTCCCTCCAGATATGCTGTATGACTCATTTTCCTTAATGGTGTGAGTCAGCTTGGATGTATTTGTTACTTCCCCAGAGTCAGGAAGCTAGGAGAGGACGGTTCAATGCCCAGCAGGTCATGTTCGTTATTGCTGGTCCTGCCTGTGATGAAGCAAAGGCTGAGCTATTTATGTCTTGATATTATCTTCTGGCAATATCTATGTCTTTTCAATATTATTGTGTTATTAAAGCACACCAAGAGGTTTTAGTCAATGCAAGTGATGTAGTCTTGCTGATAGAAAATTGGTCTAAAGTACCTGAATTACTGCTTTCATTACTGTGAGCATGTAGAACAGAGTTTTTTACAATTAAGGTACATTCCAGGCACAAAAGAGAGTTTCCCTTTAACTCAGTAAATCCAGATCAGACATTTCAGGATCAGTTTTCACACTTTAAAGCATATGTTTTCCAGAAGTTTCCATTCCATCCATGCATTCAGCATTTTAATTTCTTCCATCTCAATTTGGTGGAAAATAAGAGTATTCGAAGATGCGGAAAATATTTTTGAGGGGGAAATTCTAGATATTTAATTAGCTCTTGTAACTGGAATTATTTTACTATTGACTTTGTGGTCCAACTTCATGTTTGAAAGGGTATTTATTTTGAGTGTCACTTGCATCTAAATAAAAGAGAAAGCAGAATATTGAATCAAAAGTGATCACAGGTTGATAAAACTAGGAACATTTATTCTATAGAAAAGACAGACATTATATTAGTGCAGAAGAGTATAAAAGAAGTAGGTAGCTACAGATTATGACCACTACAATTAGTCATTGCAAGCAGAACAAACCCAGGAAGCGTAGTTCCTACAGGGAGTGCTGAAGTTAAATACGAGGGAAAGAGCTCTACTGACTGTAAAGTAATAGAGCTGCCAAGCCAAATTACTCACAGTAATTGAAGATATTTTAAGCTGGTCCAGGCATCCAAAGGTAGATGAGGAATACAGAGAAACCCTGCATATTCATGGTTCGCATATTTGCATACTTAATTGGTCCCGGTTGAATTTTCAGCATACATGGGCATAATGTCCCAGATCCGGGATTCTGCACCTAGGAGGCAACAAAAGGCCTGCCTGTGCAACCTGCTCTAGGTGAACCTGCTTTAGCAATGGGATTGGATGAGATAATCTCCAGAGCGGCCTTCCAACCCAAACCATTCTGTGATTCCATAATTCTGTGATCTGTAGAAATTACAAACAACACTGGAATGAAGGAAACAATAGCTAACTGAAAGAAAAGTAAACAAATAAAAGAGTCAAACATCACATTATGCTTCGTATTCCTTTATTTGAAAACACAGCATGAAGAGGGAATCCTGTGACTGCCACCATTGAGGAGACTACAATCATTGCTTCAACAGGACTGTGACCATCATCCTGACCAATAGGTTTCCTTCCCTTCTGCTATGCACCCAGAGGGTCTAATGAGCTAATGAGCACTGTGCTGTTCTTGTCCCAGGGTGCTAGGTTATAGTTTGTGAATTAAGACCAGTTTTCTCTGTATTACTGTATTTATTGGGGGTTTCTTTAGTAAATTGTTACTCTGACTTGTAATCTCTCTTAAATTGGGTTCATTTCTCCTGCTGATTTATTTTTAAACCAGCACATTGTGAAAATAAATTCAAGATTATAAGACTGGGTTTCTATTCACCTACTGAAAGCTGAAGGAAAATTTACCCTTAACAATAAAGGTCAGATCAGACACCTTCAGCAGAGTTCCAGAATGGTCAGTCCTTGACAGAACAACTCTACTGACATGAGCTTTGCCAGAAGTAGTTAGAATTTTTGTGACTAGAGTTCTAGCGAGGACAGGGAAGTCATCTCTGCAGAGAGAATGAAATAGAGAAAATACACCAACAATCCCAGTGGCAGGAAGGCATGTCATGGTTTGGGTTTTTTTTTCCTTCTGGCAGCGAGGGGGTTAATAGCTTCTGCCTGGGCCCCATCGTTGCCATGGAAATCAAGGTTATACAGCACAGATAAGATGTCTTTGTGAATACCATATTTGTGAAGGGGAAAAAAAACACCTTTGTAACAGAAAGTGTGTAAGAAGCTGAAAGCCATGAAGGCCCCCCGCCCAGGCCAACCAGAGAAGGGGTAGAAATGTTCTTCCAGGTGTCTCACTGCTGCTCGTAGAATGGACCACTAGGCTGTCTACCTGCAAACCTATGGAATAGAGAGAAACAGTGATGCAGAATCCACCTGAGGCCACGATTGAAGATGGAGAATCATGCTGTTAAAGCTGCAGATGTTTTTTTGGAGCCTAGGAACACTTGGCCACCAGAGCTGAGAGCTCAGCAGAGATCCTTTGGGCAGACATTTTGTGACAGAATTGCATTGTGGTAGGATCTGAACTATGTACTTTGGGATTGGCTCATAGTGAAGTAGCAAAGTAGCACTTAAAACACTGCATCCTGTGCTGTGACTCTCGGACAACAGAGGATGGTAGATTTACAACCCTGGCACAGGATGTAAATTAAATTCAAGTAGGTAGTGAGTCAAGATTGCCCTTTCTCAATTTCATCATGGATTTCCCGGTGCCAGATCAATACAATGTAATCACATTTGATTTCATTCTCGTATGTTCAGTTGCATTGTTCAGTTACCTTTGGGTTTATTTCTAAAATTATATTTTTATTGCCATTTATTACAGTTCTGAGACTGTAATAAACTCTTGGGTACAAAACAATATAAGGCTGCAAAAAAGTTCCTCAAATCTGATAGGGATAAAACCCTTCTTTTTTGTTCTGAGATGTTTCAATCGGCCCAGGATATCATGATGAACACTTCTTCAGAATGAGGTGATGTTCTGTACAGAGATAGTACTGCAAACAACCACAACATTAATCAAAAATGCTCATAATCTTGGGAACTCTTATCCAAGTAAACTAATGGAAGCTGGAGTCCATGAGTGCTCTATCTGTCGTATATCACATGGCAAAGCAACAGTACTGGTGTGGAGATAGGACATATCACTGTGTAAGTGGGCTATAAGGCTCCTGCAAAGGTTAAAAATGAAGTAAAACGTTGAAAACTCATGGGAAAGTACTGTTACATCAATCAGTGTTTCATAAAGGATCAAAGCATCAGAAACAAGGAAGACAAGTTTTGTTGGAAAACATTCTATAAAAAAAATTATCTGAGGAAAACAAATTCAGAACAGGTGGAAAAAAGAACATACTGTTTAGAGAAGAAATACAGTATGATAGTGGTTTCAAAAGCAGAACCATTTCTTCTCACAAGGAATGATGGCAAAGGGAAATGCATTTTATTTTCACATGATGAAAGCTGGGACTTAAAGGTTTACTACAGAATCTCAATACGGAAGCATACAATACCTGAAACTTCAATACCTGTGCAAGCTGAGAAGCTAGATATTGTTGGTAGCTATTGGACTTCATTTTAAAAAACCCACAGAGTTTGGCTCTCCTGAAAAATACCTTTTAATTTATGAGATGGTTTAGCAATTCCCATAGTATAGACACATCTGCTATGACCCTGCTATCTCACACTAGAATCTTATCTGAGTGATGCAGAGTGAGGTGCCTCTGACAAGAAGTCAATTGCACAGATATTAACTAAATTACAACAAAGTTTTGCCAATATAAATAACTGAACATTTATGGCTTTTATAACATTTCTGTAGAATGTACAATCCTGTCTTTTGTTTAGTTCTTAGATGAATTATCTAGAAGATGAGGAAAAGTCTGCTAGGAAATGATGCTTGAAAAGGGACCTAGGCTGAAGGTGAAAATGCTGTTAGAAGAGTGCAAGCTCTAAGTGGAGTTTCAATTAACATGAACTCAGATAGAATTGGCTGAGTCAGAAATAAAAACTAATCAAGCTACAATGACTGGAACACATACACAATGTCATAAGTTCACAAAGTGAATCACCAGTTCTTGACAGGTGTTAAGTCTGCTGAGAAAGATATGTGCCTGGCTGAGGGAATGAGGGGGCTGAAAGTGATAGGACCACTCTAGATACTGTGTGAATCTCATCTCTGAAGAAACATACACTGTAGTACTGAGAGGTACATAAAATCATCATACCGAGCATTATCAAGTGAAAGAAACTCTCCTGGTAGTTCTAACAGCAGATGAGGACTGACAGTACATCAAAGCTGTGATTTGCTGCTTCATTGGAGAGCTCCAGTATGACAAAAAGTGTTAGGAATTGTAACTCAGATAAGTGAAAGAAGTTGCTCATCATAGCAATAGAAATATTTAGAAACATTCAAATAAAGTAAGAAATTTAATATTTAAAGAACTGAAATCTGAAAAACAGAAACATTCAAAAAAGAATGTGATTTGAATATTTTTTAACCCATAATGGTGCCATAACAACCCCATGCACCGCTATCGGCTGGGGGAGGAGTGGCTCGAGACTAGTGAAGTGGAGAGAGACTTAGGTGTACTGATTGATAGGAAACTCAATATGAGCCAGCAGTGTGCCCAGGTGGCAAAGAAGGCCAATGGCATCCTGGCCTGCATCAGGAACAGTGTGGTCAGTCGGTCCAGGGAGGTTGTCCTTCCCCTGTACACAGCGCTGGTCAGACCTCATCTTGAGTACTGTGTGCAGTNTGGGTTGGGAAATTGGGGTGAGATTCTGAACTGAGCAATCAGAGTAAATAAATAATAAAAAAATCCAAACTCAAAATCTCAAAAATAAATATAAATTTGATTTGTTGTGTAGCACAATAATATTTTTAAGCCAAGCAAATGTATATTACAGAAGAATAAACCACCATCTTCTAAAACTTCAAGAAGAAGTAAAGGAAATAAGAGCTTTTGTTAGAACATAAATTTTGGGAGTAACTGGCAAAATTCTTAAATTATTCTTTTTTTCTCCCCCTTCAATTCTATAATCCCAGACTTGCCTGTCCCACTTAAGTCAATGACAGCTTTACTTTGCAATGATAACTTTCTTCAAAAATACTTTCAAAGCTTTCATAAGCTTATCTGACATACCAATTACAGTATCACAGTATCACAGGGAAGGTTGGAAGAGACCCTGGAGTTCATCTAGCCTACTCTTAAACACCTCCAGGGACGGTGACTCCACCACCTTCCTGGGCAGCCCATCCCAGTAAAGAATTTCTTCCTAATATCAAGTCTAAACCTCCCCTGATGGAGCTTGAGGCTGTGTCCTCTTGTTCTGTTGCCAGAGAAGAGATCAACTCCTGCCTGACTACAACCTCCTTTCAGGTAGTTGTAGAGAGCAATAGGATCTCCCCTGAGCCTACTCTTCTCCAGACTGAACAGCCCCACCTCGCTCAACTGCTCCTCACAGCACTTGTGCTCCAGTCCCTTCACCATCCTTGTTGCCATTCTCTGAACACGTTCTAGTATCTCAATATCTTTCTTAAACTGAGGGTCCCAGAACTGGACATAGCACCAAGGTGCGGTCTAGCCAGTACTGTGTACAGGGAAAGGATTACTTCCCTAGTCCCGCTGGCCATGGGTAAGATTGAGAGTAAAAGATACTGTCAAAATTTTTTTATGTATTTTATATTTTATAGAAGTAAATGACAGGAAACAACAATGAAATAGCAACAAGTACACACTGTGAGGAATTTTATGTCAACATCAAACCGAATCAATAAGAAATTGGATTTGTGCTGTGGGAAACAAAAGCCTATGGAAGCAACATAAGTGCATAGAAGGATCACAGATGGGATGGCATTAAGCTTTTTTCATTGGAACAAACTGAGAGAAACACAAACACTGCTCTTAAAGTCATAAACAAAAGCACTTCCCAGAATTCACTCTTAGACTCTGACCTTCTACTAGGTCTAGCCAGCATGTGATTCAGTGCTGAAGGGACCGTATAATGATCAGATGAAGCAAAACAGAAAGTTCAGGCTTTTTAGAAAAAGTGGTATTAGTACTCAGTAATCATAGAATCATAAAATAGCCAGAGTTGGTTTGTTCCAACTCTCCTACCTTGGGTAGGGACACCTTCCACCAGAACAGATTGCTCAGGGCCCTGTCCAACCCAGTCTTGAACATTTCCAGGGATGAGGCATCCACAACTTCCCTGGGCAATCTGTTCCAATGCCTCACCATCCTCATGGTAAAGAATTTCTTCCTAATATCTAATCCAAATCTACTCTCTTTCATTTTGAAACCATTTCTCCTTGTCCTATCAATACATACTGCTGCCAAAAAATCTATCTTGTAGGCTCTCTACAGGTACTGGAAGGCCACAGTTAGGTCACTCCAAAGCCTTCACTTTTCCAACCTGAACAGACGCAACTCTTTCAGCTTTTCCTCATAGTCCACCTCCTTTCAAAATGCTGTCTAGGGTGCATGTAGAAAGTACCTGGTGGTGCATGCAGGCAGCCAGTCTGACCTGTTGGCTCTTGCAAGGCTGCAAGCTGCATGACAGGAAACTCAAAACATTAGTGCTTGTCTGCACTTGTCTGCAAGGAGCAGGTAATTTTGCTGATTATGTTGATTTCTAAGCTGTTTCAGAATTTACTTTATTTTCTCTTTAGAAAAGAAATGCTGTAAAAAGAAATGGGTTTGTTTTGAGTTCTCATTACAATGAAAGAGGTAAGTCCTTTTTTGTGTAAAACATAAAAAGAAAGATTTCTGTGCTGTTTTTTTAATTTGGTAGGCCAAGCCGAGCCTATGAATGTAGGGATTACTCTGAGAAAATGCAATAGTAGATTGAACCAAATAGAATAAAGACATGTAAACTCAAAGCACTGAAGCCTATGCTAAACTGGCAGGTAGTCCCATGTTTTTACAAATAATGCGTAATTTAGTTAAGCATACTAATTAAAGTGATTAACTTGTCATGAAAAACATACATCTTATTTTTCCATGTTAACAATTTTTCCTGAAGTAACATATTAAAATTGTTGCTATTTAAATTATTTCTTTGTCAAAATCTAGTATTGTTTTACATTAGAATATTTACACTTCCCAACAGCAGACTTCATGAATATATTTTTATGAACAATCAGGTATTTTAATATATAAACTACAAGTTGCTGTGATTTTAACTGACAGCAGAAAAAGTGATTGCAGGAAAATTTGGGGGTATAATTAATCTTTCTTTTTTATGCAAACAGTCTTGTGAAACTTAATAATATAATAATATATTATTATTATTATATTATATT
>WEKX01020287.1:0-15752 GCA_013390025.1 Pitta sordida
TAGTATTCTGTGATTCTGTGAAGAGATTAAATATTACTACAGAATAAAAATTCCCTAGTAAAAGTAAGCTGTGAGTGAGAAACTATGGTACCTCTTATAAAAAATTAAAAAAACCTGTCAGATATCTAAGCCTGATGGCAAAATTCTCTATTAATTTATAATATTTTATTAGGCCATTCAGCAGCCCTTGTGTGCAGAGATGACAATATAAAACAAGATAGTTTCTGCTAAGTAGGTATGCAAGCGTTTTTAGAAGATAGAAAAAAAAAAACCAACAGAAAATCCACACTCCAGCATGTTCCTCTTCTGTATTTTGAACTTCTGTGTTGAAACTGATTGCCTTGAGTATGCCTTAGACATTGTAATTTAATCAAAACATTTTGACATTTCTTTGACGTATTTTCCATTATTACTTCTGCCGTCTCAGGTATTGCTGACATGCACAATCAAAGTAATCCAGCACAATGGATAAGCACTCACTCATCCTACCCCATTAAGATGAATGTGAACTGGTATTTTTGTTTGTTTGTTTTTGGTATTTTGTTTTCCTCTAGTCAAATGAAAAATTATAACAGAACAATATAACCAGAATAGACTGATGAAGAGGCCTTATTTGGCCTTGAGCTAATCAAATTGGGAACTCAGACTGACAAAGGTCAAGGTTGTCAACTACTTCCTGTTTCCTTTAAAACTAAAAGAAACATTAAAAGATCTCAAACTTTTGAGCCATCACCATGGGGATTTGAGAAGGTGATTGAGGCTGGAACAAAGCGTACCCTTTTGCTTCTGGGTATCAGGAAGGACTTTAATGGTATCATGACATTGATCATTCAATTCAAGGTCATAGTCATGTCAGTGTTAATGAATTCCAAGTATGATTTCGCAAAATATTCGTATACAGCATATAGGAAGCAGACCATATTATAAATGCTTTCAGATATTATTTATAACAACACGTAATAAAGTTTTATGTTGTCTACTTCTTGTAAATTTAGACACTTATTTCTTTCATTTCATGTGTATCAACATGAACAAATGCAATCCTTAATTTCTACACAGATTTTGTTTTAGTTTTTATTCATCAATGCTTTAAAGAAATCGTACACATTTCTTGAAATTAGGATCATCGATTTCTGGAGAAGTTATCTAATCCTGACTAAGTAAAATATTGATAACGCTGTGTTCTGAAAGGATTTTCTGTCTTCACTGATTTTCTCAGTCTGTAGTTAGTTCACATTTTCTTGTGATTTGCGCATATTCAAAGTCAGATGAAATTAGGACAGAGCTGTCTCAGTGAAGCCCGCAGTGACAGAGATGTCCCCAGCTGCAGGAATTTGCAGTTGTGACTGCCTCTTTTCTCTGTCCACTATAAATATTTCAGTAGGTCGTGAAAGAAGCCAGCTATGCAAATCACAATTACAATATATTGAAGTTAGCTTGCTTTCCATTGGCTTAGCATAAACTAATACTTCTTTAAAATTCATTGTTATGAAGTATATATTGCATGTATTTTAGGAATTCAAAGAACATATTTTTCAAAAGGCTTTATCAAAGAGATTTGGAGGTGGGGTTTGTTGTTTTGTTTGGGGTTTTTTTTCCCATAAATGAATTAGAATTTGAAACTGGAAATGCTGCAAACTTCAGTGAGACTCATAATCCCACTTAGAACCTGTTCATATTTCTAGCATGTCTCCAGAAGTATTAAAACCAAATATTTCTAACATATTACAGAACAAGTGAGCTACCACTCTTCAGTATCTAAGATTTGTGTTCTTACTGTTAGTTTGAGACTTGTTCTGTAATGAAAATGGAAGAATTATTGGCTCTGACACGACTGAATTCTGTTTTTCACAACTACAAGTAGAATTCAAGACAAGGTGATAGCAAGCATTTTCCTGTGCTTCTATAGATCACTGAAGTACAGAGTTAATGTAAGATCTCTCATCTGAAAATAAACTCCAGAGAGGTCTTTTCCACTAAGTTCTATCATATATGTGATGAAGCTTTCTCAGCAACAACAGTCAGATCAATGCAAACCAAACCCAATTGATAATTTGTATTTGCTAGGAGTCCAAAAATTACACATGCTGTGGTGTTAAAATACTTCAATTGAAAAGTTGCAATAAACTCTAATTATTTCATGAAACTCAGAGCCTTCAACAATTTCCTACTACTTTCTATTTTACTCTGGAAAATGCTTATCAGAAAGGTTGCTTTTTTTCTACAAACTTGACACAACCAGGCTCTGCAAGATTAATAGAATGGTCCTTTAAAGCTCTGGAACCTCCTGTAGTTGTGAACACTCTATTGAACCAGGAAACAGAAAAGAGCATTTATGTTTGCACTATCTGTCAATGAAGCACCCAGAATTTCCATGCAATTTTTGAAATTATCATAAAAAAATCCATAGAATCATAGAATGGTTTGGATGGGAAACAACCTTTCGGGATCATCTAGTCTAACTGCCCTGTCATGGGCAGGGTCTTCTTCCATTAGTCTGTGTTACTCAAGGCTCAGTCCAACCTGACTTCATATGCTTCAAATGGCGAGGCATTCACAACTTCTCATGGCAACCTATCCCAGTGTCTTACCGTCTTAATCATAAAAATAATGTTTCTTATGTCCAATCTACCCTCTTTCAGTTTAAAACTGTTGCCCCTGTTCCTGATCTTGGTAGAAAGAAGGCTTCGGTAGAAAGTCTCTTTCAATCTTGTATGCCTGTTTTATATAGCAATAAGGAATATTCTCTCCTCCAGAAAAGAAATTAAGAAAATTAAAAGATTATTTTCTGTGTCCTCCAGATAGGAACTTAATCAATTGATTTGGAGGACCAAAAATTAATACAGGAACATATCTTAAGAATCATCTTAAAATTTACTGTAAGGGGCTCAGTTGAGCTGGTAGTGCTGAGAAAGCAAGACAGGAGACTGGATGTAGCTGCAATTTTTGGAGCAGATCTAAGTCATGAAAATAATACAGCCACTCATTACTATCTTCATGAGCATTTTCTTTTCTCAGAGTACACTCCTGCCTGTATTTTTCTCTTTTTCAGAATGATCACTTGGGACAAATGTATATTTTGAGCAGACATTAATAGAGTTGATGTATTAATAAATTATATGCTTGTAAATTAAGAATTTTCAGAATTTTAATAACCACAAAATTATCACACAAGCTTTTCTTTTAGAAAAAACACTTCTAAAATAATTTGAGAAGAACTTGTTTTAGAAATAGCTTAATTATAAGAAACAGTTCACATTCTCACTTGGTGGAATAAATGTGATCAACAATATGGCAAACTTGAGTGTGTTCACATTTGGAGGAATTATATTCTAAACCATAAAAAGGCCCTGAATCTATGCAGTGACCTAAGGAAATATATAGCAACTGGTGTTATTGTTGTCTCTAAGTAATATTAATTAATGAATATGTGTGCACTAATACTGTATAATATCTCACCCTTCAAGAGGAAGAGGTCTTGTCAGGGTCTCGCAAAACATCTAATTTGCAAACACGTGCAGGTCATTAATATGCATACAGGTCACACTCATCACTCCACCCCAGCCACTCCGGAGCACAGGTTCGCCTTTTCTGCTCCTTCTCACGGGCTCTCCCAGCACAGGGGAGCAAAGGGAAGTGTTCCTGAGCCCTCTTTGCTTGGGGAGACCCCTTGGAGAATCCCTAGGCTTCTCTTCGGCCAAGATGCTGCTTCTGCAGCTGCAGCCGGGCTGCTGCCATGGCTCATGCCTGCACTGCCTCCGTGGTGGGGAAGGGGTGTCCCCTGGCTCAGGTCGGAGCACTTGGAGCCTGGAAAACCTTAACTTTGCAACACTGTGACGCCCAATGCCCCTTATGGCGGGGAGTGCTGTCGGAGTTTCTTTCCCTTGAACTGCGGCAGCTACGGTACCATCCTTAGTGCAGGAGAGGCAGCGCTGGCCATATGACCCAGCAAAACAGTGCTCCCCTCGATGCAGCGTCACTGCCCTGCCACCGCTCCTGTGCTGCTGGGCCCCGTCAGCAGCACAGACTCCATGCTGCTGCTCCCCCTGCCCTCACCCAGTTCCCATGCCCGTGCCATCCCAACCGGCCAAGGCGGTCAGGTGCGGCCCTGCGTAGTGCGGGCGGGCAGCAGCTGTGGCAGTAGTGTGGGCATGTCCCGCCACTGAAGCATCCCAGTACACAGCGCTTGCCCCATGGCTGCCACGGCTAGCTGAGCCTCACTTTCCTGGGGCACTTCCCTTCTCGGCCTGTAGCCATGGAAACAGTAACACAGGCATGGGACAGGGACCGGGGCATGATGCCGTGGGTCTATAAATGCCACAGTGAGAGGGAGGCCCTGCACACCCTCCCTGCGGGGCTGGGCCAGTCCTGCCCCACAGGGAGCTCTGGTGCTGCCCCTCAGTGAAGCAGAGGTACTGCGCATGCATCAGCCGGGAAACTTCGTGAATCAGTGAGGCAGGTCTGCGAGAAAAATTTCTCTCAAATCAGCGAGGTCTCAATGGAGAAGTTGCAATGAGGTGAGGTATTATTGCAATTTCTAAAAATATTAATATACCTTCTTTCCTAATATGTATTACAGAATCACAGAATCACAGAATTAGTAAGGTTGGAAAAGACCATAGAGATCATCAAGTCCAACCTATCACCTGTTACCTAACCTAACTTGTTACCTAACCTGTTGTTATCCTGCTACCAACATCCATCCTACCTATAAAACACTACCCTAATATCTAGGTCATGCCACCAAGTACATCATCCAACCTTAAACACCTCTAGGGACAATGACACCATCACCTCCTTGGGCAGCCCATTCCAGTGACAGATCACCCTCTCTGTGAAAAAGTCCCTCCTAATGTGAAGTCTAAATCTCCCCTGACGCAGTTTATAATGCAGTATGTCCTCTCGTTCTATCACTTGCAGCCAGAGAGAAGAGTCCGACTAGAATAATAGTGGTAGTTGATGATATGCCTTATAGAGTAATAGATGATAGTTCTTTATATATATAGGGAAACGTTCATATCAGGAACCAAATCTCCTGAACAGGGTATTTGATAGCTGTCCGGTGGCAAAAGGGGTCTCCCTTGCAAGGGTTCTTGCAGCAGGGTCTTCAGCTGAATTGGGAGAGTACATCAAATTATTCATTTTGCTCAACTTGACACAGTCCTGTATTTCCATATAGTCTTAATTATGTACAAAACATCTGCTAAATGTCTTAACTGCATGGAAAGGACTGTTATAGATATTGTTGATGAAACAATAGCTTTTATTGAAGATTTAATTTCTAATGTCTTATCCATGTGCAATTTGGTCACTTCTACAGCAGAAATCACAGAGACCAGCCTTTGGGACATTCCACACACACTGATAATCAACACATTTAAGGATGCTAATTAGATGTGAAAAAGCAGAAGATGCCTTGAAGAATTTCAAGAACTGATCAAAAATTATTATCTGGGTTTCTGTAACAGTAGAATAATTAATTACAAATGTTCCACCTATCATCTAGTTTCCAGCTGATTCTTGGTCAAAACCCAATATATTATCTCACCTATACAGGTGACAGGTGATTTACAGGTGACTGAATTAATGATTCAAGGGAACTGAGTGGGTATACAGACACAGTGCTGATACCTAGTCGCACCAAAGTAATTATTAAAGCATTAACTTGATTTCGGGAGAAGTTCTTTCCTGAGAAGGAGGTGAGGCATGGGGATAGTTTGTCCAGAAATGCAGTGGATGCCTCATCTTTGAAGTGTTCCAGACCAGATTGGATGGGGCCCTGAGAAACCTGGTCTAGTAGTGGGTGTCCCTGCTAAAGGCATGGGATTTGAACTGGATGATTTTTTAGGTCACTTCTAACCTAAGATATTCTTTGATTTTATGATTGATTTGGTTTGGTCTGGGCTGTTTAAAAATATGTTTCTTTGCTGAGTCCTTACCTGTACTTCATGAACTCCATCCCTTTAAATCCATGGAGATTAATTTTTAGTGTGAAGAGTCACAGCTTCAGAACTGAATCACATATAATGGATTTCAGAGACTGAATTCTGTTCCTAATTCAGCAACTGAACAAAATCTGTGATTTTTGGAAAAAATAGATTACTCTTAAGATAATTTTCTTAATCATCATAACAGTTTTGCATCATAAACATTTCTTCAGGGCACATTTTATAAATTATATAAACTATTTATAAACTTTTTACTTCTTATGTATGTACGGGTCAATAATATGTTTGTACAGATGAATGGAAAATCTTCAGTGATTTAGAATACCTGTAAAATCAGGATATAGTAAAGAGATATTATTTCTTTTGAAATTGAAAGAGATTTGTGTTTAATGTGAATTTAATTAACGTTCTTATAACCTTCTATTGTATAATCGCAGTATCACAGTATTAGCAAGGTTGGAAGAGACAATGGAGATCATCAAGTCCAACCTGTAACTCAACACCAACCCATTGTTTAAACCATGGCACTACCCACAGGACCATCCAGTCCAACTCCCCACCTACTAGACCATGTCACTGAGCTCCTCATCGAGTTCTCTTAAACATCTCCAGGGCTGGGGCCTCCACCACCTCCCTGGGCACACCATTCCAATGAGAGATCGCTCTCTCTGTGAAAAACCTCCCCCTAGCATTCAGTCTAAACCTCCCCTGGCGTAGCTTAAGGCCATGTCNCCCCACACTTAGTCTTGTTAAATCTCATACTGTTGGAGTCTGCCCATTTCTCTAGTCTGTCAAGGTCCCTCTGAAGGGCCCTCCCACCCTCCGGCAGCTTCACATTTGCCCCCATCTTGGTATCATCCACAAACTTGTTGATGATGGACTCAATTCCCTCGTCCATATCATCAGTAAAGATGTTGAACAGTGCTGGGCCTAACACTGACCCCAGTGGGACTCCACTAGTGCCTGGCTGCCAGCTGGATGTGGCACCATTCACCAACACTCTGTGAGCCCGTCCATCCAACCAGTTCCTAACCCAACATAAAGTGCTTCTGTCCAGTCCATGCTCTATGAGTTTCTCCTGAAGCTTATTATGGGAAACCATATCATCATCCAGTGTCAAGAAAATCTGGTGCCAGAAAGAAACTGAGAAACAGACTTTATTATTTATTTTCACTTATCAGAGTAAACCTGGAGAAAAAATGCAAAAAGGAAAAAAAAAAGTGCTTCAAAAGGAGAAATGAAACTATCAGCTGCTTTTTGGTGCTATTTCAAAATTACTCTTTAGCCATCTGTGTGTAAATATTGTGGTTCTAAACCTAGATTTGACATATATTGCAGGAAAGTATGACTTCCCTGTACCAGTTGCACAAATCCTACTGTATGTTTTTTGCTATTAGTACAGGTAACTAGGATCCACTTTTTATATTAGTTTCCATATATTACCATAATAGCCGCTTTATGCCTTATAGTTACTTGCTTTGTTTTTCATTCGCATTTTATAACAGCATGCCTAAAGCCCATCAATATTCAAGTTAGCACTTTAAAATGAAACTATAAATTTCAATTTAGAGAAAATAAGCCCTTATTCAGGCTCATAAGTTTTAAATAACACATTACCATTGGCTACATTAAGTTTGCATTTCTAATGTTATTTTATGCATTTGACAATAGATGTTCCACTCTGCTCAGCAGTGGAGAGCAAATGCATGTGAAATGTAAGTCTACTTAAAATGTAGGAATTTATTAGAGCTGTCAGTCAGCAGTGACATAAGAATTAAATTATTTCTGAAGATATTTGAGTTGATTTTTGCACTTTCTATTGTCTTTATCCACTGAAATTTGAGTACAAATATCTCTTTTAAAAGATATTCTTCTTAGACTAGCTAGTGTTTCCTAAAGTCAAATTAAATGAAGTAAAATACTAGACGCACAGCCTTCTTAAGGAAATAGCTAAGTAGCATTTGGAAAAAAAAAAAAGAAGAAAAATTAGTTTCATTATTTATTTCTATCAATCCAAGAAAAGCCAGATTGGTTTACTTCCGTTTTTGCTGCAGCTGTTGTTTAAGTTCGTTCCTTTAGAAGAAAAAACCAAACAAAACAACATGACTAATTAGTTTTCTTTAGAATGCTTTCTTTTTAAGTGGAAGGTATGTTGTGGTGGTCAGGTAGCACCTTTTCCAACTTTCTGAATATTAACTCTGAAAAAATGAATGTAATATTTCTTTCTGCTGCAGGACTAACAAGGAAATCACGTGAAAGCACTACTTTTCCTGGCAGAAGTGATTCTTATCCTTCTTTATGGATTTTCTTGTTTATTATGTGAATGGACTATTGCATGGATTAATCTGAAGGAATAATTTCCTTTTTATTTGACACTTTTTTATGATCATCTGATGCTACTGCTTGCACTTCTTAAGCCTATTTTCTTCTACAGAAATTAGAATGAAAAATAATTAAATTCCTTATGAAATATTACATCTGTGGGCTACTGCAGTCATGCTACCTTGATTCATTTTGGTTGTTAACTTAAGAGCTTTTGCATGTCTGGAATAACAAGTGTTAAGAATGAACTCACTTTGCACAGTCTCACAGAACTAAGAAGCTACGTATCTACATAACTCTTATGTACTACATCTGTCAAAAAACACAAACAAACCCAGCAAGAGAGTGCCTGTTGCTAATTGATTAGTTAAAAGACATTTTTCTTGGCTCAAGTCTCAAAACATAACTAAAAAGTTAGTAAGGGTGTATAGTGGCAGATTTTAGACTCTTGCAGTCATGTAAGTATGATCATGAAAAGAGGAAAAAAATTCTGCAACACTATTTGTAATTTATTGAACTATGATGACAGGAAATTCCTATGGACTGCTGAAATGTTTTCACATGAAAAGGTCAAAATTTAGTCATACCATAAATAGATGAAGCTTCGCAATGTAAATTTAGTTTGAATATAGTCAAATAAATAAAATAAGTGTATTTTCTTCAATCAAGTAAATAATTCTGACACAACAATTTACACTGAATATGTAAATTTATTATGTATTTCTCCATTATTGACATGGCTCTGTTTCCAAAGTTCCAAAATTCCAGAAAACATATGGTACTAGCACTAAAATAGCTGGAAATACCTTGCTTATAATTCTCATAGAGAAAGTAATAAAATAAAAAATCTATAGCAGGTTAGAAAATCCTGACTGCTATCTTTGCTGAACAACTAGATAGCCTCAAAACTCACACTGGATTTTCCAGATACCTTTCTGAGTTACAGAAATCTGGACAGAGATTACCTTTAATGAGAAAAGCAGATGCAGGAGGGAATAAAGAGGAAGCTTTTGGACTCAGAGAGGCAATGAATAGATTGATACAGAACTGGATCCTTGTCCATGCTAGAGTTCAGACATATTTTCTGAGTTAACATGCACTAACATTCCACTAATATACAAATGTTATAGGCTGTCTTTAACATGTGTGTATTTTCATAGATGTCACAATTCTAATTCTGAGCCATTTATGGATGCTGTAGTCAACAAAATATATTTGTGGCGGATGACCCGACAAGGGTCTAACATACAGATATGATTACTGGTTACATTGAATATCTGCTGAAGAAGAAGATTGTTTCAGACTTTTAAAGATATTAACCTGTATGTGTATAGAAATATGAGTCACTCAAAAATGAAGCTATTTATTCTCTTCTGGTATTATTCCAAAAGAATGGGCAAGAACATTTCAAAGCTTTCTGAAGGGAACACAGCTGGGGATCAGATAAATGAATCATCAGACTGACTTAGATGAAGTAGTTGTCTAACTTATGTCAGAGAAATCCAGGTTCTATGTTTATGCGGCTACAAGAACTGCAAATTCCTGTGTAAGCCATGTATAGTTGACATGGTGTAATATTAGCTGTGGCAACAGGAGGTTTCTGCTCTGACATCTGACATGGTCCTGAAGACAGTAGAATTTCATTCCCCAGTCAGACCACGCATTCCCAGTACAGCCTTTTCTGAAGTCCTGTTTTCTTGATGTTCCACTATCTTTACATGCCTCTGCATCTCTGCTGCTGGGTAAGGACTGAGGAAGATGGACCTGGGTCTTCAAAAGTGTGGACAAAGCTCACTCTGTACTCTATAAAACTGATCTTGAACTTCAACTTGACAAGGCAGTACATAGGTGTCCACAAACTCAGGCTGATCCAAGGTCTTCAGAGGAGCTATCTCCTTCTTACTGCAGATATTGTTACACCAGACGCTGATTCATCCATTGATGGAAATGGAAAAAGAAAGAAGTTCACAAGGGTTAGGGTATCTAAAAGAGGGGTCTAGTATAAATATCATTCAAATGCACAAGTGATCATATCAGCTATGCAATTTGAAAAATATCCATGGCAAGTGCCCTTAGCATCTGAGTTTTCATAGTCAAAAAGAGAGACAAAATACTTAAAATTTAAACACTCTCTGAGACAAAATACTTAAAACGTGGAAGTTAAAAGGCATAGTACAGGTGAAATACAGAAGGAGCAGCAATAGTTTTTAATTAACAGGTAAAAAGTAATGTGTTGTATGATCCAAATTTCTACATATGGGACTTTTATAACCTTAAGGAAAAGCTGATCCGTTGAAAACTTCATCTTCAGCCTGCTATGTTTGAATCATTCCACCATACTCTAACACAAGACATTTAATAGAAAATTACATTATCCAGATATTGTACTGCAAACTCATCATGTATGCAAAACCCTGCCTTGTTGTAGATCAAAACTCTTTTAAGGCAGGGAAAACAAGTATTAGTAGCTTCAAATGATGGAAAAGTAGTGTATACAGGAATCTGGTAATTCCAGTAGTAGAAGTCATATCCATTAGGATAATTTCAACTTATATGAACACTTGAGTCTTAATATTTGCTAGAAATAAATCAGGCCAGGAAAGCAATCTGGAAAGAATACTGTGAGAAAATTGTTAGAGAGAGCACATACTACAGTGTTCACAGGTATGTTCTTTATCTCTAGGTCTTTCAAAGAACAGCAATAGTGCCTGTTTTAATATTGATGTACTATCACTTAGAAGCCTCACAATAGCCATATTTCCTCCAGAATTTTCTGATGTCATGGTTTTATAGGGCAATCTGTAGTTATAATAATATCCCAGAACGGTTTGTGTTGGAAAGGACCCGAAAGATCACCTAGTTTCAAGTCCTCTGTCATGGGCAGGGATGCCAACCGTTAGATCAGGTTGTCCAGTGTCCCATCTAACTTGGCCTTGAACACTCCCAGGAATCAAGCAAAAATTCTATACATATTACAAAACATAAATGAAGAACAAGAGTGTGATGTGGCAGTTGTTCATTTCCTGAACAAGGATGTGCTGTTCAGCTCCTGAATGAGTTCCTGAAAAAAGAGAAGCTACTCTTCATCTGAGGCATATTTATTTACATAGGTGTTTTGCACTTTATTTTAAAAGTTGTCAATATATATAATTAACTTTAGACACATTTGACAGCCTCTAAGTCAGTTGCTCCACAAGTTTCAAAACGAGGTCAAGGAAAGTGATATTAATAAGGTGAATTGGTCAGGGGTGTGAAAAATCAGATTTTAGAGCTAATCAGGAATGAGTATTCAAGCCATGACTTACTCTAAAAGCTCATTTTGTTTTATTTTGTTTAAAAACATTGCAGAAAACATGGAGAAATCACCAACAGATAATGAAAATTGTCCTTTGAATTCTTAAAAATTAAATAACATAGTTCAAAACCTGGGGAGAATTCCACAAAGACTGTAAAAGTCTGACTTTTGTAACTTTTTTTAAACTATTTTTGATGCATTCATCTCAAAATGTGAAATATTGCAACATTTTGTTTAATAAATAAAATCTAAGGTGACAATTGGAAGACAATAGCTGGATATCTGATGGGTTCACTTCATGTTAGAGCCAGTGTGATATGGTACAGATATTTCTGCTGACCCCATGTAGCTCGTCTGGAAATCTATATCAGAATGCAATAGCATTGATCTAAACACTGCCTTATATGCTAATTTGTAAAACACATTTCTCTCCAATCAATATAACAGCACAGGCATATCTCCTAGGTATTTCCAAGAACCCTTTCCTTTGGTCAACTTGCCACTGAAGCAACACAGATTTTCACAGACATTCTTATTCTCCTCCAGCCCATTATTAAATACTGTCAGTGGTACAATAATGACTACATGGAAGGAGGCACTAATGCTTTATTAATATCTCTTCTTCATGATCTTTCCCTAGCAACCCACTACCCCAAATTACAAAGCGTCAATGATATTTTCGTTTAAACAGGCATCAAGTGTGACACTCGTCTTTGCCTTCCTTTTCCTGGGGCATATTCATTTGCCTATGTTCTCAAGGAATACTTGCCATTTAAATTGTTTAGGTGCTTTGTTTGAGCTCTGAAACTGATACTGCATAGCAGTATGTCAAAAAAAAGGCTCTGGTCTAAGCTATTTTCTGATGAGTTGGTTCTATATCATGTGAAAAATTCTGATAATCAGAAAAGTATTGTAAAAACAAAGATGAAAAATACTGGATTTCTGCTTTCTCTATAGCAATGTTTTATTAACCCTTAATAAAATTATGGCGGAAAAAATAAGGAAGAAATCTAACATCTCTTAAAATATAATCAAGCAGTTTCTGTCACACATCAGAATAACTGAACTTCATTTTTCTCTGAATTTGATGTAAATCTTTTAATAGTGATTTGGTTTGGGTTTTTTTTTTTAGGTATTATAGATGCTACAGTAGAAGCTGATACATTTAGCAGTTCAATTGAAATGATGCACTGTAGATAGTTCTTAATATTTCACTTCTAGCACCGAGACTAAGTACAGTTGATTCAGTCAAAACTACAGAGTGATTCTTCAGAGATCAGACCAGCTAAATTGACAAAATGAAGGTTAATGAAAAGGATATGATACATGACTATAGATAAAATAATACTTTTAATGATATTTAGGCACCTTAGTTACTTTTATACCACACTTGAATATCTTAGTCTTTTTGAAAGCACTGTGGTGGAATACTATTCTATTAGATGCCAATACTTTATCTGTTTACTTCTTTATTTCTGATTTTCAACATCACAAAACCATAGACTTTTCCATCAGAATTTAAACTTTACTTTCTCATGGTTTGTTTTCAAATTAAGGTCAAAAGAGTTCCTCTGAACTTAAGGAACAAAATTGTGAATTCTCCATCAAATGGGCACACTCCAATACTGTAGAGGAATAGAAAGCAAGTCTGTCACCTAGAAAAACTGACAGAGTTTTTATTTCTCATTCAAAGACTAATAATGTTATATAAAATCATATGAGGCAGTGAATGTCATGACTCAATAAATAATTACATATCTAATAGAGAAAATATGCATCTTATGCTATCACCATAAAGGTATGGAAGGTTATAGGTTTATACTGTTAATTATCACATGTGATTTTTCAGAGATTGATCAGATAGTAATATGATTACTACTCATCAGAGTGTGAAAAAAATCTTGAATGAGCTTCCTCTCATTCTGAGGACTGCGAAGTCGCTCTGGGATGTGCTTTCAGTCTCTGCATGGGTGTTAGATGGTGAGTTGGACTAGATGATCCTTGTGGGTCCCTTCCAACTCATAATATTCTGTGATTCTGTGATTCTGTGAAGTCCTTCCCTATGAACTTGCAAGGACCACCACACTGCAAGGTAAGATTCCTGTAGCTTCATGTGGAAGCTGTAACGCTGTGAAGTAGATTAGTATTTGCTGAATAGAAGGAGAATGTGTATGTGCTGTTTGGGGACCAGAAAACAGATTGACAAAACAATTCTTAGTGTATATTCATGAAGTTTTCAAAATTTTTAGGAGAACCTCTGGAGATTCCTGATCTTATTCTAGTTAGTAGAAGGAGATGAGTGAGAATAGGCAATTTGAGCTCAAGTGACATAAAATTACAGTCATACCTCGCTGCATTGTGACTCCTCCATTGCGATCTCTCTGGTTTACAAGAAATTTTATCCACAAATCTGCCTCAATGATTTGTGAAGTTTCCTGTCGTACACATGCACAGTGCCTTTGCTTTGCCAAGGGGCAGCGCTGGTGCTCCCTCTGGGGTGGGACTGGCCTGGCCCTGCAGGGAGGACATGTGGTACCTCTCGCTCCTGTGGCGTTTATAGTCCCCGTGGCACCATGCCCCAGTCCCTGCCTCTGTCCTCTGTGTGTCCATGCCTGGTCCCTACAGTGGAAGGCTCATGCCATGGTATGCCCCGGGCAGCCGCTGAGACCCAGTGCAGGACTCCCACAAGTCATGCTGTCCCGTGTTACTCTAAGCCCAGCAGGGGGACTGATAGCCTCCGGGTGCATGCTACCATTTCCATGGCTACAGGTATGGAAGATAATGCAGTCTGTGCCCGGGGACTGCACACCCGGTGCACCAGGTGGTGATGTAGCCCCAGGGAAAGTGCCTTACAAAAGTGGGGCTGGACTGGCTGTGGCAGCAGTGGGGCAAGTGCAGTGTGCTGGGATGGGGCAGCAGTGGGATGTGCCCACAAGTTAAGGTTTCCCAGGCTCCAAGAGCTTGGGTTTTTTTCATTAAACTTTTTTCTCATAAGAAATTATTTGAAGACACTGAATTTACCGAAGATTGCCTTCTTGATGTCTATATTTTCTTATTATGCTGATTTTCATTTTGTTGTTTCTGGTTTTCTGCCTTTCTTCTTCCATACTACTCTCCCTCCTTTTTATCAAATCATGATTGTATTATAGTCATACCTCCAACTTTGTGAAGAATGGATCTTGTCAGGGTCTCACGAAGCGTCTAATTCACAACGATGCATGGATCACCAATATGCATATAGGCCACGCCCATCGCTCCACCTCCAGCCAACCAGGAGTACTGGGGAGCATTTTCCACTCCTCCCCATGGGCTCTCACAGCACAGAGGAACAAAGGGAAGCATTTCTTCCCTGGGTCTACTTGAGGAGACCCCCAGAGAATCCTTGGGCTTCTCTTCGGTCATGCTGCTGCTTCCGCAGCTGCTGCCGGGCTGCTGCTAGTATGCATGCTTCCATTTCCTCCATGGTGGGCAAGCTCCGGGGCCGCGGCAGGGAAGGAGTGTCAGGTTGGCACTCTTGGAGCCTGGGAAACCTTATCTTGTGAGCACGTCCCGCTGCTGCTTGCCCGAGCACATAGTGCTTGCCCCACCATCACTACGGCTAGCCCAGCCTCACTTTCATGGGGCACTTTCCCTGGGCCAATGTCATCACCAGGTGTGCTGGGCGCACAGTCCCCGGGCACAGACTGCATTGCTTTCCCTGCCTGTAACCATGGAAACAATAATACACACCTGGCGGGGGTCAATCCCCCTGCTGGGCTTAGAGTAACAAGGGACAGCATGACTTGTGGCAGTGGTGTGCTGGGTCTCAGTGGCCATCTGGGGCATACCATAGCATGGGACTTCCACTGTAGGGACCAGGCATGGGGACACAAAGGAGTGGGGCAGGGACCGGGACACGGCGTTGTGGGACTATAAACGCCACGGGAGCAAGAGGTACCGCGCACCCTCCCCGTAGGGCCAGGCCAGTCCGCCTCCTCAGGGAGCGCCAACACTGCCCCTTGGCAAAGCAGAGGCATTGTGAATGTGTCAGTCAGGAAGCTCCACAAATCATTGAGGCAGATCTGCGGATAAAATTTCTCGCAAGCCAGAGAGGTCGCAATGGAGGGGTCGCAATGCAGCGAGGTATGACTGTAATGGACTAAATTCAGATTTGTGGTGGTATATCTGTTTTTAATAGCAAAACAAAC